>BJBW01002239.1:98707-115695 GCA_004320125.1 Scolopax mira | reverse complement strand
GTTTTTTGATTAAGAAATTATCCAAGCAAGAGTTCCTGAGCCTATAGTTACAGCCAGTTACACATAAAGGAAAGCAGAAAAGCAATCTAAAATCTAATCTGGCTCTGGAGAATGACCTGAACAGATGCCTTTCTATTACTCCAAATTTCCTAATTTAAGTGCATATTTAAGTAAGATACATTTAATCATCTTACTGTATTATTTCCCTTGAGGGTATGTGATATAAGATTAAAGCAGGCCATAATTATCCCCTGTACTGCTATGCAAGCTAACAGTCAATGTGACTGGCAATCTGGATGGGAGTCTGTAGTATGTTCTGACCACAGATTTGAAAGTTGCTGACATTTCTGATACAGCAAGCTCAAGGCAGAGGAACTTTCTGAAATTACCACATCACCTACTTCTATTTATTTATACTTCCTGGCTCTGTGACCTTCTAAGGACATATAAAATCATTCACATGTAATTTGTCCTGACTGACTTGCTTCATTGTTCTACAGGCCTTGGAGGATTACCCAGGGAGATATAGGGACACCCGACTTCATGGTGCACACAGGCTGTTTCCAAACAAAAAAAAAAAAATCAAAACAAACCCCAAAAACATCAACAAAAACCACCTCACAGTTGTTTTTCACCTTTTGACCAGGGTTCTCTCCCCACAAATAAGTGGGATTTCTGCAGTTTCAAATCTGCATCATGAAAGATGAAGCAATCCGGGCAAGCTTAGGGTGGTGGTTGAATAATACATAAGAATTAGGCTACTACAGTAGGTCATGAGAATAAGGGAATGAAAAGAATAATTATTTAGTATGGTATTACTTACTCATGTCGAACAGTAAAATAATGTTTCAGAGTTACACATTGCAAATGCACCTTATACTAGAAGTTATTGCAATGTCTGAATGCTTGGAAAGATGTGTAAGCTGCCATCAGGAGAAAACACCATGCCAGTCGTTTTCAAAAGGGTCTTTCCATAAATTACTTTATTTCTCATTAAATGAGCACAGAGTCATTACCATATTAATAACAGATATGTTTATTATTACATATCTATCAGTGCGGCTTTCAATACCACTTGAAACATGCAAATCGTCCTAAGGACGAATCAGTTTTCCAGTGCTTCTTATTTAATACACAACTGCAAAGCCATTATAAATTACTGAGGAGGTATTTGGTTAAGAAATAAAATAAAATAAAACCATACTGCCCATACCATGAATGTATTCCTGCTACAAAGCAAGAGTCTGACAGCATTTACTGAAGTTCCTGAATTACCCGGAGTTTTTGTGTTACATGCTTTTTTTTTTTTTTGCATTGCCTACACATCTCTTGGCTTATGAAACAGAATCAGTCTTTCTTTGTAAGAGGAATTCTCATTCAAAGATTGTACTTAATTTAGAAAAATGCATCTAGCATCTACAATACTTCAACCAATTAAAATTCAGTAAAATCCACTGATATGCAACAGTTTAGAGGTTTCCTTTGTTTAGATTTAGATTTCTACATTTATTGACATGGCAATAATACAATTATCTCAAATTAAGGCACAATGTAAAACCCAGTAAAAGTGTTCTAAGAATAATTTACATTTCAAACAGTGCATATATTTCTTAAATGTTTGTTAACTTAATGTACGTTATCACTTAAAATTGTAAGGCAATACACTATACAGTTATAGAAATGATGTACCCCAAAATACGCTTCCAAAGTTGGTGGTTCTTTTTACTGTTAGTTTCTAATGCCTCTAATGGTAAAATAATTCGGTATGGCTTGGCAAAAATGCATAGATTAAAGGCAATTACTTGTTTTCCCCCCTTTACAAACCTGCTGAATCAGTATTTTGTAAAGCATAATGCAAAATATTTAACACTTTGATCCATTCCATAGTGGGTGGTTAGCATTAAGGCTGTTAAGAACTCTGCAGTGAAGGCACTGAAGTTCAAGTGATAAGGCTTCATTTTTAAGCTAGTTCTGCAGTCCTCAAGAGCAAACTGAGTCTTGAAAACAATTGCAGTCCTTCTCGTTGAGAAACCTTCCTCCTCTACTCCATTTCATATGCTCATCTTGACATAAATATCCCCTTCACAGGGTAAACAGTCCTTTTCTTTCACTGATACGAAGAAAGTTGGCTGCATGTCATCATGATTGACAGGCTTTATTTTTAAATCCAAAAAAGGCAGCACCTTTTTCTTTTTTTATACACCTAGCTAAGCTTTATTTGCTTTAACTTGCATTACATAGTAATAATTAATCTAATCTACCTTTAGGCAAACCCGCAATTAAACACCCTCAGCGTGCTTTTGTGCCAAAGCAAGGAGGAGACAGTAATAGCAATCTTAACCCTGAAGCCTGTGATAGTTATGTTGAGAGGAACAACAGCCCGTCTGCTCTGCTCTGCTCTGTGTGGTTAAAAAAAGCCCTGTTTCTCAGACCGCATCCCAGGAGATTCCATTAAGCACTGTACGTGTGGTTAGCTGGAACAAAGAAGAAAACAGACAATTAATAACAGATAGAAAAATTAGCTTCATAATACTAGTGCGTGTTTGCCAAGCGCTTCAGTGAAGAAAATATTTTACGTTGACAAAATATTTTTTCCATTGACATGGTACAATACTAAGATTATACCTACACAACATTCCACAAACTGTTCTCAATTTCAAATAACGTTAAATGAGCACAGAGATCAGACAGATGAAAATATTACTGCAGCTTTACAAGTAAACAATCATGAGTGTATTCGTGGCAAATGCAAGGTGACCCTCTTTCGCTTGTGGGACAAGAAAAGGCTCTCTACAGCCCTAAGAGCTCGCACATGCAGTTGCCAGAGCTCATCTGATACACAGGAGGTTGGTTGGTTCGCTTTTGAACATGCATTAATTTGATCAGGTGCCCAAGTCCAAATATATTAAAACACAACACCCCAATTGTGCTGATACGTGTACAACTGAGCATACTATGAACTATGAAGTGTAATTTCAGATCTCAAAGCAGTACTGCAAACGCTCACAGGTTCATCGTGAAGCTTGAATTCACATTTACTAGCGATAAATTCTTAAAACAAACAATAGAACTTAAGATGAACTTAAACGTGAAGCTTCTTTTATTGAGTCTGATACACCTCTCCATGAATTCAATGAAGTGCTGCCACCCAACTACAAAGAAAGGTGGATCAGACCCTAAATGAAATGTACTAAAATGTCTTAAAGCACGTGTTAACTAACATCTGTATCCATTTGACAAAATAGTTGATGCCTGCTTACATGGTAGGACTCCATCACTCCATCAACAGATCAAGTTCTGTAATACTGTCTGACAAGAGAACAATATTCAGATACTTAGTAAAAGCTACACACGTATATCCCATAAAAATCATCACTGCTTCTCTTACTCCCATGTCTAGGTAGGATGAGAACTGCAGGGTGCAGTGTCTTGAGTTCAGAGAAACTGATCTACCAACTCGCTGCCTCCTGAAAGGAAAAAGGCCTGCTGTTCCTCCACCTTCCTCCTGACCCCAGCAGAGCACCCTCCTACTTGCCTGTCCTCAGATTTGGCAATCACCACACTTCTCAGAGGCTGATTCCACTCACTAGACTTAGCAAAATAAGTCTGCATTTTTTGACAGTCAGGAAACTGAATTGTGGACCTTCAAGGAAGGGTTCAAAATGGACAATCACTTTCCCAGGACAACAAGGGAAGGAAGACAGAGAGGAAAACCCCTCCTTGTTAAATAGCAACAGGCTGTCAGATTAGCTCAGCTACTGTGCAATCACCAGTCAAGTTTTCAGTATATGAGATCCATTGTAAATGTATTTAATAATCTAAATTTTAGCATCTGGTACATCAGAAGTGAATTTTCTTAAAATAGGTTCTGTGCTTCTTTCTAAACACACAGGATGGAACGTGCAGTGGTACCAGGGCACAGTTTGGCCATCACCCTACAGCACAGCAGTGACTGTCTAGTTCATAGACACAATTAACATCACATTCACAGAAACGTCCACAGTGGAAACTTGAAAGAGAAGTTCCTTTCTAACATTTTTCTAACACTCATTTGCTCAGTGTTACTAGGAATCTTTCCACTGTTGGCTTGCACTGCTCTGCAGGTGCCATGCAAGCCCCATTATGTTCCAGTCAGCCCAGTGGCAGCTGTCTGATGAGGAGAGAGCACCCCTCAAAAACCACTCAAACAGCTCCTCAAGCACCCGTGGGGTGCGGGGGCTCCCCACTGCCCCCCGCACACGTCTCCGTGCAGCACACACATACCTAGTGCTTGCTGGTCAAGTACTGTGCCTCTAAATGCATTCTCTCCATATGCTGCTCCTACCATACTCAGTGCCTACAGTATGTAGCATTAAAATAGACTTTTCTGTAAACTGTATGTTCTAAAAGGCTCCTAACCCAACAGAAAACCACGTGCTTTGCTTTCGTGGGGGGTTGGGGTTAGCTTTTTTATTGTTCTGCTTTGGGTTTTTTGGCATTTCTTTAATGTAAACATTCCTGGAATAATTCTCCAATGGAAAATAGATCAGTTTATTGTGGAAATCTGTGAAGCATGAGCTGACAGAAGATAAAGAGCAAGAATGTGCAGCTCTCTTCCTTCTGGTGCTGGAGAGACATTGGGCTCACTATCTCTCTAGGATCTTAACAAAGAGCTTTACAGATGGTTATTTCTCATTTTAAAAAAAAGTTCCCATTCACGACTTGCATATTTCTGTGATTCTTTAACACTCTCATGTGACAAATGCCAATTGGATTAATAATAGAAATTGTCTGAAAAACTGATCTCCCCAAACAGACCCACTCCTTTAAAAGCTACTGTAAAGCTTCAAATATGTTTTAGATATTTTCATTCTATAAGACATTAGCTACAAACACATGCTTGTTAAAGGCAACCCCAAAACAGCCTTTCTATTGAGACAGACTGAAAAAGAATCAATTAACTGATTTAAGAAAATGAATTTGCTCACATAAAAGAGCATGGATGAAAGCTGCTCTGCTTTTCCAATTAGCTCTAAAATAGCTGGGAAAAAAGTTAAGATCTTGAAATGAAAAAAACTGAGAAGTCACATGGTCATGCTGAAGAAAAAAAAAAATCTATTGAAAAGCTAACAGCTCTGAGACATCTGAATACCAGAGCTGTTCCACCACTAGTTTCTACTTGATACTGTCAACCCAAATGGGGAAACACACACACAAACGGTATGAAAAACCTAATGCAGGTTTTAAAAAAAAAATAAAAAATCAGCTTAGAGTAACCTAACATTAAAAAAAGAGGATTTTGAATCTGGCCCTGGTTAATGTACAGGGGCACCAACAGCTGACAAAAACAACTGCTGGGATAGAAGACAACAGGGAATAAGCAAGCAGGGAGAAAGAATGGAATTAATACTGCAACTGCCTCACACCAAAAGATACAGCGTAACAACAGGCTGAGCATCTCTAAGTTTCTTGTTTCCCCCCTGTGTGCAGAAGACTTCTAGTGTATGCAAGCTCCATGTGTGAATGCATGAATGACTCTCAGATCATCCTTGCTGCTAAATGCCACTCTGATGTATCTACTGAGTCCTGCCTTTAAACAAGAAAAAATGCAACCAGCTCCTTCCCACACATTGCCAGGCCAGGCACTGCCAGCTCTACAGTGCCTTTCCAAATCCAAATCCAAAACTGATAAGTTTACCACAATAGCAAAAGAATTCTGTTTGTTCCTTCCTTCAGGATTTGAGCAAAGGTTTAGATCAGCAGTTCAAAAGTGCTAACTATGGAATGATTTCACATTAAATAAGATTTATAAACAGACTTTTTTTAGTTAACAAGTT
Organism: Scolopax mira; assembly: GCA_004320125.1. NCBI lineage: Eukaryota > Metazoa > Chordata > Aves > Charadriiformes > Scolopacidae > Scolopax > Scolopax mira. The sequence continues at coordinate 109,879 of BJBW01002239.1, read as the reverse complement.
CTGTAACTTTTGTAGTTTCTCACCTAGTTTTTCCAGAAGTATTTTTAACAACTTTTCGGAATGACTGATTTGCTGACGATCTTGTAGACATAGTTCTAGGAGAAGCACGAACAAAAGTAGATGGTGGTGTCTTAGGGATCTTCTTTACTAAATGAGTCACCCACTTCTTCTGTTCGTCTTGACAGGAAGCCAATAACAACATATCTCTTGCTGAAGTTACGTCGTAACTCACTATAAGTAAAAGGAAGAGGATGATTCAGTGAAAGCTACGACTTGTTATCAAAATAAGGATTATGACACACCAGGTGTGCCACTGGAAAAGAACAATGGCACCTATATACCTACTTGTATAGGAATTGTTTACATATTTTGGAAGATAACAAAAATGAACACAGTTCCTTTCAATGTTTGTCGCTGTGCATTAAGATTCTTTATTCTAATTACTAATATAGGACAAATGAGAAAACTAATTGCAGTCTTAGACAGCTGCAGCTGCTTTGTGTCTGAACTCCAAATACTCCACAGGAGCACAGAGAGGATGCCTTTACTCCAATCCGTGAAGTGGCTGAAAAGCCATTCTTCAAGGTCCAAGCACAGCTTAGTGATGCAGCCACTGCACTGTCCCTAATACGGGCCACGTGCAAGACAGAGAATGCTCTGAGAACCAAGGAGCTGCCCAGTACTTGGGCACAAACCTCTAGGGACCCTTGTGCTCGCAGGACCCTCAGCAGAGACACATCAATTACACCACCAAGGGCCTCTCTAGAGAAGCTGGTCACAGCTGCCAGTTCATAAGCAGTGTTAGCAACTAATTATTTTAATAGCACCTTTCACATCTAAAATCATAAAACTAAGGAGTAGAAAACTTTTAAACTAAAGGGCTTTAATTTGTTAGTTTATCAGGTTTGGCTAAACATGCAGAGAACACAGAACTCAAAAAACCACAAGGATACCTTTGCATGGTGCAATTAATTCCTCCTTTTTATCCAGATGGTCTCTATGGCACTTCACATGGCATCTTCGACATTCTAGGGCAGCAGGGGGTTTAAAGACATGCCAAAGAGGTTTGGCACAGGCCTCACAGTTGGCTGGGAAGTGGTATAACGTCGGAATGAATTCATGGCCTTTGTGATTTAGAAAATTCGTCTTCTCTGCCGGCTGTACTGGGTCTACCTCCAAATCCTTCCTGCATTCCCCCTCATTAGCATAGAGAATCTGAAAAAGAATATTGCTGTGTAGTAGAATTCTGACCTGAATACTGAAGCACCACATATTTTAATATACTTTTCAAATAAACCAACAAACTTTTTCAAGAGAGTTAAGTAGAAATGGGAATACACATATTTTTACCTGGAATATTTTAGGAATTTCTTCAGTTTCAGCTCTATATACATCTCCTTGAGTTACAGGCCGGACATGGAACAGTTTACTAGATTAGAAGAAACATGAATCAGGAAATGCTAAAAGGCTATGTGTGTTTTTAAGACAGTTATTTGAAGTTCTTATAAATCTTGTTTATGCAAGCAATACCATATACTTTGAGGCTGCAGTATGATTGTAGGAATTAATTCATAAACCATACAGATTTTGTCTACTCAAGTAAAACAAAAACATTTCATAGCATGGAAAGAGGGTTCCCTTACAACTGGTTCAAGAGCCAACATGGCAAACTTCCCTGTGAAAAAGGCTTTCAAATTCTTTCTCAGAACACTGGGAAGTCTATCTGACTATTACTAGAAAAGATCATTGATAATCCTGGGTGGAAGTAACCATAAAGTATAGTACGACTCGCTACTTTATTTACTAAATCATGTTATCAGTTGATAAACAATCAATGTCAGAACATCACAAAGGCAATCTGGGGCACCAGCTGTTGAAAGTGCTATTAAAATTGGAGAAAACATCATCTTATATTGGGTCAAGATTAAGTCCATCTATCCCAACATCCTGTTTTCAACAGTTTCCATCACAGCTGTTTATGAAAAGAGAATAAGAAACAGTGCAAAGAGAAAATAACTCTTTTCCTGGTTACGAGCAATTGGCAGCTTAAGCACTTCCTGAGTTTGAGATTCCTTCCAGACCACTGTATTTCACTGAATTTCACTGATAGGCTATTCATGAATTTTAAAACCTTTTTTCAATTACTACTCAACAAGGTCCCATAATGTCGATCAGCTGTTCAAACATCACCCTCAGCCATGTATCAGCGATGGGCTTCAGTGATATTTGACACAATTTTCCTCATGTATAACCAATGTAAAGGGATCACAATTAATTTATTTTGTCACTCTAAACAGAAACCACCTGGAAAAGTTAAAAATGCTTTGGGCTTGATCAACGCTGATCCTTTCTCAAACAGCAAGAAAAAGGTATGAAACAAGGGGACAAGACCTAAAATAAGACAGCCAGTTCCCTATTTATCACACAACTATCATGCCCTGCTTTAGGAAGCAGCTGTTGAAGCAACTGGAAAAATCAGTCATTACACTGAATCATAAAAAAAGATAGCAAAACACGTAGGTTCTGTCTCTGTCTCTGTCTCTTCTCTGGCATAAGGAGATGAGGCTCTTCCTTTCTGTAAATTCAGACCAGTGACTACAGACTATGCCACACTCTTGTGTATTTCACTTTTTCTCTAACTTTTAACAATAGGAGGACAAAAGAAAAGTAGCACCTTCTGTTAACAACTCCCTGAAATACAATCTTGATTCCAAGCTCCTAGATTTGTTATCAATTATCTCACACAAAATTCGCTCTTGCCAAATTGTATCCAAAATCAGCAGTAACTTTACTTACTCTATATCTAGTACCATGGATGGATTAGACTGGTCCTTGTCCTTCTCATCATTGTAGAACAGTATCTTTTTACTGCTCACCACAACATACTGGGGAAAGAAAGTGTAAAACCAAGTTAAAATTGCATTTTAAAAAGCAATGTTTATCCTACTGTACTCTCCCATATGCACACAGAAAGCCTGAGTAACTTAAAGTTTTTAAACTAATATCAGGAGATATTTAAATCATCATGGAGGCTACTATACTCCCAACAGCTGTGCAACGCCACAAGCCGCAGTGACTGCATTGTCACCCTAGAATGCTTGAGACAACTCTGGAAGTCTATCTGTACACAAACTCACAAACTTCAGTTCCTTCTGGCACATGACTATGAAAGTTAGTGTATCTAACACAAGTTCGTCTTGAATTCCAGTTACTGGTAGGTAACTGAATAGGATTCTACACCTTGCAGATACTGCCAACTTAAGTAAATAGTGTTTACTCCTCCTGTAAGAGGAGGTTGAACCTTCTCATTACACAGGACTTTATGTCTGACCTGAAAACCTGGATATTAAAGTTACCTTAGCAAGTTTATCGGACAGTGTTCTAAAAATGTGTTGCACAAGCTGTGTGCTACAGTTGTACATCTCAATTACGGAAATGCATCTTAAAATACAACAAAGGGTGTTCTCCCCCTTGACTAAAAGGGCTTTTAGCCCCTCAGTGAGGATTCTTTATTAGAAAGCCTGGTCAACTGGAATAGGTACTACATTGTAATGGTGTGAGCCTCTTGTGATTTTCTCCTTTGAAGAAAAAAGTCTCTGCTTGAAATCCTTTGATCTACTTCAACAGAAAGCTAATGCTTTCTCTGACTTTGAAGGATGCACCTCTGCCTTCCAAAATCAAGGCCTTAAGATGACTACTAAAACAAATGCAAATTTTGACCACAAAGGAATTCAGTTATCACACTGTATATAAGTCTTGGTGAAAGAACAATTTAACTTCACAAAAGAAAAGTTACCTCTAACAGCCTCAAGATCCTGTTCCAAACATACAATAAAAATCTCCTACCATTAGTTCTGTTCTACGCTGGCTTTTGAAGGATATTTTTATCATCTTTACTGGGATGAAATGAAGTTACAGCCAAAAATACAGCTAACCCATTTTAGAGTAAGCTTGAGGTATAATTCAACTGTTTCTTCTAGAGGGAGATTTTCACACCCACTCCTTTCTGTCTTAAGCTAAATGAGTTGGAGGGCACAGGGCAAAACCATCAGTGCTACCGACGTTTGAGTCAGAAAAGCAGCAGACGAAGTTACAACAACCCGGGCATCAAGTCAATTGCACCACTAATGCGTTTTTGCTTTCCCTTTAACTTAATCTGGGCATGCCTATATTTGAGATTGTATAACTCCCACCAACCCCAAAACTGAAAGCACAAGAGAATTTGAAATGGAAGCACTTGAGGCCAGCTTGTTTCAGAGGCGCTACAGTTCACAGTTCAGCCATCAGCACGCTTAAGTCAACACAGCCCCTCACTACTGTGTCTCACCAGTTTAAACCTCCGCTAGTTTAAGGAATCTTAACCATGACACATTTTATGACAGAGGAATCCATCTGTATATCAAATTCCTTGAAAGCACAAGAACCATTATTCAAACTAGGAAAGTATGAATGGAGTAGCTGCCTAAAATATATTGAGGAAACTAAGCATGCCTGTAATGGGCATGCCTAAAGAGGCTCAAATGCAGTCTTTCAATGGAGAAGCTGCATTCATGACAAGTTTAAAATTTTAATCATCAAAGGATCATCATTTCTACAAGACAACCAGAAAAGGCTGCTGGAGGTATTCTAACAGCAAAGCGATCCATTATTTTAGATAATCCAGAGCAGAACAAAGCTACATGATTTGTGCCTAGGCACAGTCACTTCTGTTCAAGGACACTGCCAAAAGTCTGAGAGGAACCTGGAGAACCTATCAAACAGACCAAGTTGTGGAATATATTTACAAATAGGTATGTGTCATAAGACACTTAAAGAACATGCGAACACTGTTGGTGTTTGACTCAAATATGGCATACCAAGAACATTCTTGACCTTGCTCTGTAATTTCCTGCAGTTCTGCTAATAGGGAGACCAAGTCAAATGCAAATAGAAGAGAAACCAACTGAAAAACACTTGAGGTACCTGTAGAAACTCAGGTTCCAAACCAAGGTAAGCATTTTCAATACGGCACTTGTTCATGTTGCCTCTTATCCACAGGTCTGGGAGAATACTCTAAGCAACCATTATTTGAAATAGAGCAGAGCTTAACACTTTGTTTAGAGAGGGAATTCCAATTCCAGCACAGAAGTCCAGTTTGAGACTAAACCAGTGCTTTTCAAGAGAGACCGATCATTTGAAAGGACCGGGAGAGAAGTGTCCTTGGAAATGGTGTGCGGCAAATTAGTGTGATGCAGTCTTCCAAGGTCTGCAGGACACGTGTGGTATTCCCTACTCTCCGCTGTCAAGTTGCACAAAGAGGTTATTTTTCAGTTACAGGACTATAAAGAAGCTCACTTGAAGGAGAAATGGGATTTTTAATTGTTCCAAGATGCCCATTGTAAAGCATTTCCTCATCCACCTGTCATAAATTTGCATAATGTTCTTATTACAGATTTCATACTGAACTTGAATTTTCTTACTCTTTTTTTTTTTTCCTCTTCAATAATGTATCCACACTAAATTACTCCAATTATTTTGTTTGCTTCTTAAATGCAAGCTGTAAAACAAATTCACCAAATGCCTAAAAAACTTTCCAAGAGAGTTGAGGAAATAATAAATTTATTTGTACCTGTTTCTTCCAGCCATGTCTCTTTATATTTCCTTTGTTTGGTACTGAAAGCCAACCTTCAAGTCTTGATTCTGGTTTAAAAAATGAATATTAAATAATTTTATATATTTGTAATAATAAAGCAGAATAGCACAAAAGCAAACTATTACTAGAAAAGAAGATGTACTACATGCAGTAATAGGCAATTACCTATTTAGCAAAGCAGAATAAAAAGCACAGCTAAATAAAATGAAGATATAAGCTTTTACTTCATGCTTCACCACAAGCTAACACTTCATGATACAATTACTGCAAAATAAAGTGAAGCCTTCTTCCTTGATGCCAACATCTATGACTGTATGTAAATAGTTTGCAAAGAGCCAGGCAGGAAAGACTTTGCTTTGAAAATGTGTTACAGCTTAAACAGAGGATCATTAAGAGATTTTCAATATAAACATAATTTAACATTCACAGGGGCTATATGAAAATACTCAGCAGGAAGATGCAGCAAGTAAAACAAATCAGATCCACATTTTCCAAGGGAAACAAAAAATGGAGAGCGCACAAGAGCAAGCAAAGCTACACAGGTGTCCCATTACTCACAGAAGATAAGCATAGGAGATAAATAAATAAGGAATGCAGGAAGAATCAACTAGATATAAAGAATAAGAGACAAATGTTTTATTCAAAATTTCAGGGGACAATTTTCCAAAGAGTAACGTTCTACCATATTCTCCTACCACGAAACTACTGAAGTAATTTAACAATGACACAAAGATGCATCACAAGAAAACTAGCATTCTGTCTAATGTGAATTGTACATTTAAAAAAAAAAATCCATCTAACTGATACTGGGTTTTGAGAAATATTTTTTTTAATTATGAAACCAGATAATAGCAGTGAGAAGCTATCATGATTCCGTTATTCTGAAACGACACAGTAAAAAGTCTCACAATTTTGTAAACGACAGAACGAAGTAATCAAAATTTCATTCCACAATTATAAATTTATTTTACAATTGAGAAAAAATCTGTTTGGTTCTTTTTAAATAATCATAAAAATGTGATTTGTAAAAGAAGTTTCAGAGTACAGAAGTATAGCCAATAGCTAATGTATTCTTTACAATAAACTTAACTGCCAGCACTGAAACCTTCCAAAACATTAAGTTAAAATTTGCTGTAAACATTCTCCACAAGTATTTAGGTAAGGAGGAGTTACTGGTCCCTTTTATCCTTTAGGGATAACTCTCTGTGTGGTGCAGCCCAGCACACTCTAAAAACACATCCAAACACATAAACGGTTGTCCATACACTTTGTTATCTAAAATCATGAGACTGACAGCCTGGTCTTCTACAAAGCATTAAAATTAGATGTAAATACCCTCCTTTCCACATTAGCCTTACAGCATACAATATTTAGGAGTGGACTACACTTAAAAACAAAGTTATTTCCTAATGTTTCTCCACACAGAACAACTCCAAAATACTGGAGGACCACTGAAGTATTGGAATTCTAATTGGAAGAAAGGCACATTAGCAGAAATCATTTGTATTTCCTTGCTTCTTTCATATCTCTCTTTCTCTGATCTGCATAAGAATTGCAGGGGGTGGGGGTTGCCTCCCCAGATCTCTCCCCAATTCTTGATATTCAGTAACTTTGGGCAAGGAATTCTATCATCACAGAGATGCTTACTCTATTTTGAATACTTTAATTTTTACATGTAGATTCTTACATTTTCAGAAATTTTAGAAATATCCTACAACTCAAGACCTCCATTGCAAAACAAAATTATTAACTGCCAATAAAGAACATAATATGGACAACTGTGGTTCAAATGGAGTAAGCAAGCATCTGTGGAAATTGTGGCACCTAGAAAGACATCCAATAATGATCAACTTTAAAAGATGCAGCATGCATTATGCTGCTTATAGGGACAGTTTGAGTTTGAGTTTTTCTAAGTTCACTTCTATTTCAGCACGTTCTGAAATAAAGTTCAAAGGAAGTAGAAAGTGGATGAGCTATTGCAAATGAATTGGTTGACATTCTTTTCTGTCTACTAGAAAGCTATTTTAGTGAGCAAATTCTATCTGCATGAGATATGATTTCTGAACTGTGAATAACGTCTTGCAGTTGAAAATAATAGTTTCTGAATGTACTCCTTTTCAACAAACCTAACATTTGCCTGGAACCAAATGTACTCTTGAAAGGGTAGATGAGCCCTTTCATTCCAACCTTGCCACAAAGGTTTGTCTCAAACAATATTTATAATGTATTTTAATTTCCCTTGACAGAGTTAGCTAGCACGACCCAAAATGCTCATCTGGCCATTTCAAAAAGATTTGATCCAGAAGAATAATATTTATGAGCGTTCTGATTAAGTAATTAAGAAAATATGGGATATCTAGACTATGAAAAACAATCTTCCATTCCTGTCTTTAAAAATAGGCACAAAAGTATTGCCTGACAACTTCCCTGTATTTTGGAAATAATCCCAGAATTGACACTTCATATTTCCAACCCAGAAAATCCAAGATAGGCCTCCAAAATATCTGATGGCTAGCTGGACCTGCATAGAGTATGAAGAAAGAATTCCATGAAGGCTACAGATCTTATAATTATCTCTGAGTATATTTTAAAATGTAGATTTGTATTCTAAACATCTTCATGGTTAGCATTCATACTGCCAGGATTCATTGTGATTCAGAATAATAAATGTGAGTTCTAAGAGTAAGTGTTCAGTAAAATCACAGAAGACAACCATGACCGTACTGATTTATGAGACACTGTGTTTTGGAGCAAATACCGGCGCCTTCATAAGCAGCAGAGCATCTATTTCCAATGTTCAAAAATTCCTTCTCCTCACACTCCTCCATAGTAACAAAAAACCTGGAGACACCACCTTGCTAATTCTTTCCAATCCACCCTTCCTATTTGATTCTTTCCTTCCTCAGACTGTCTTACTATAATTTCCTGTGGTTCTCACCAAGGATTGCTGGCTGGATCTTGCTTGAGGTTTGTTCAGGTGATGCTACCAGCAGGTATTTCAGAAAGTCCTATGTGTGTCCCATATTCCACAAAAACTGTTGGCTTAAATGCTCCACATTTACCGCTCTCTTGTATCTTTGTATAAAACACGATTTATAACATACACTGAAAACATGTACTGCAGTTAAGCTTGAAGGACAGCTCAATTTCTTGAATTTTCTGGCCAATCAGGTGAAAACAATTAATTCACAGCAGGTTAAGTGCCCTCTAACAATTAGGAAAAATACCCTCAAGTTCCTGATTGTGTTTTGTCTTGACAAAGAAATCTGTTTACAATCATGTAAGTATTAAGATTTCCTAAGTCCAGCCAGGAGGAAGAGGAATTCCAAAGGCATCATTAAAAAGCAAATCATTAAAAAGTTCAGCTGCTTCACCAAGGACTCTATTAACATCAGAGACATGAACTGAGCCATGAGCTACCAGGTGAATCAATAATCTGGAGCCAGAGTTACAAAAAATGCCTAGAACTGAATACAAGGAAAATCTTCCTCCAAGGCATGATCTTTCCCATCTGGTGAAGCAGAAGACTGAGAATAGCCTGGACTGTCTAAACAAGCCAGTCCCTACCTTGGGAGCAGTGCTGCCCTGAGAGCTACCAGAACTTGCTCATTGCAAACAAAAATCTTCAACTAAGATGCAGCTGTGTGTTACTACATGATTTCTCTGAATCTACTTATTTGGTAATTCTGCCATTTATTTGCCTTAAATATTTTTAAGGAATGTCATTGCATTAAGAACAGATACATCAGCTGGAAAATCCTATTGACTCCTCATCAGATCCACCTCTTAAACAAGATGCTATTCAAGGTGCTCTGAAGGAATGTCTATGTTTGTGCTGCAGAAGTGATGACAGCTGAAGACAAACATACAACTAAATTGTAGCAAATGAACTGCTGTGGTATGCCACCTTCTGTTTTGAAGACTAATTACTTGGTTTGCAGAAAAATACCCATGCACTGAATAATTTCCTCTTCTGTGGCATGGGGTATTTCTCCTTTGAAGACTGGCTTTTTGCTTTCCTTCTTATAAGGCTAGTGCACTCCTCTGCCCTCTACTTGTCTCTTGGACAAATGTGTGAAATCTGACTATACTAATGTCACTTAAATCACTTTAATTACCTAAATTGCTTCTTATTCAGATCCTGATCATTCAGAGCCTCGCTAAAAAAAAAAAAAAGCAGCATGTAGGGACATGATCCAAATCAAGAGAAGTCCTACTAATATGTATTAGAAGTCCTACCTGTATGAAAGAGTAACACCAGCATCACAACTGCAGTAAAAGTCAGAGGCATGGATAGAGAAAAGGACAAAAAACAGAAGACAAGAGAAATGAAAGGCTGGTAAAAAAGAAATAGTTAAAGGGGGTCACAAGTACAGAAGACAAAGTGATAGACCATAAGAACTTCCAGTAATTGTGACGTTCTTATTAACAATGGAAAAGTTACAGCTGACTTGAAAAGATCTTGGACATACCAAAATGCCTGCCCCGAAACAGAAGTGGCAGGTCATACAGGCAGAAGCCTGACTACACACATCTCCACAGGTACAACTGAAATGTACCCTTCCTTAACAAGGCCGACAAAGAGACAGCTTAGTCCTACAGTCTTTCCAAGATTTAAGAGACACCAGGGTCGTAATTACATACTATTAACCTTAAGAACAAAACGGGAGTGCCAATGGCCAGGTGGAGGCATTGGGTGTTTTCAGTGTAATACACAACAGCCATTACGCTGAAAATGGCAGAGAAGGAAAGTAAGGAAGTTCAAAACTACCCATTTATGTAGAATAAATCTAGTCTGTTTTCTTGTAGAAAAAATTAAGCTCTCAATTTATAGGAGTTTAGAAATTTTTAATACAAAATTATGAACTAGAGTGTTCTTCCTTTAGGAGACACTAGCAAACATAAGGCTTGATTCCAAATAGTAATTTGAGGGGAGAAAAAGAAAACAGTTTAATAAGTAAAACCTCTCTGGTTTCTTTTGTACCTCATTTAAATGGAATACTTTGAGAATTTGTAGACAAGAGAAAAATTCATGGAGGAGTACTGCCAGTTCAGAAATACCAGAGGGAGTTCCTAGCAGGTAACAGCTAAGGGAAAATAAAAGTTCTTTCAACAATCTAATAGCTCTAAAAATTCCCAATATTGAGTTTCAATGGAAGTTTGGCCAAGAAGACATTTTGTAAACAAGTAGAATAGACATTTACTTTACAAGATGTCAATTGCCTCAGGGTTTTATGGATCAAACTTCAGAGGGCAAAAGGTTTCTTGGACAGAATTGAAGTTGTGAAGAAAACACTGTATCATTATCCAAATGGAAATCTATTCTAGAACAGAATTCATTGGAATATATTTTTTAGATTTTAATTTGTAGTTAATACTAGGAAAAGGCAGGACACAGAAACAGACACAAATAAATAAATAATGATAAATCTGTAATAAAGAGAATCATAGAATCATAGGGGGTTGGAAGGGACCTCTGGAGATCATCTAGTCCAACCCCCCCTGCCAGAGTGGGTCTACCTAGAGCACGTTGCACAGGA
>BJBW01002239.1:6193-98684 GCA_004320125.1 Scolopax mira | reverse complement strand
GGGCAGCCTGTTCCAGGGCTCTGCCACTCTCACAGTAAAGAAGTTCCTCCTCATGTTTAGGTGCAACTTCTTATACAAGCACTTATTTCTTAATGATGAAATTATGAAATTTCTTAATTTCATGATGAATTATAAAAATTACTTCATAATACATGAAATAAACCTAGCTCCAACATATGAAAATTGTTATGCACAACTTATTACCACTAATAGTGGTGTTTTTTCCTTTTCTAGAGATACAGAAGTGGATCACATGAAAGCACTGACTGATTACACTTTTCAAACACTGGGGAAGAGGGAATCTCTAACCAGTGTAACAGTCTCAAAAATATAGTGCCTATAGAACTGAGACTACATGGAGATGGCTAACTACACTATATTACTGTGTTCTTATTTTAATCTGCCAAATCAGAGTACCTTATTATGGAAATTCCTACAATTAATTTTCACATTGTCACAAAGGTGCTACATAACCGTGGGTAAGAACAGAAAAGATCAAGGCAATTTTGCATTCAAGATACAATCATGATGTTGTGGAAGTGCTGGCCCTGTATTCTATTCACTGGATACTGCACATTGTATTCACTATATTCAAACAGCAGCAGTTGTGAAGATACCGTTCCTATCAAAGCAGCTAAAAATTATGCTAGTGACAAGCCATACAGTGGGAGGAGTGATGCAAGAAGAAATTAAAACTTAAATATAAGCAGCTAAGCTATGAAATAACACCTCACCCCCCAAAAAAAGGAAGTGGAGATGTGATACAGAAAGAGACAGCCAGAAGAGTTTCAAAGTACCTTGTTTGAAACAATACCTTCCAAAACTATACATATCACAAAATCAAGTAGTTCAAATATGCTTTTCCTCTTACCTGAAAGATTTCCATCCGTTTCATCTGTTGGGAGACTAGCAACACTGGTAGAATCCATTCCTTGCTGGAGATCCAAAATTTTCCTTCGTAGTTGTTCTATGTCACTCTCTTTACTATCCAGCTGCATCTGGAGTTCATTCCTGTACGTAGATTCTTCTGCTAGTTGCTGTATTTATATACACATGCAAAGTTACTGTGACATCCAAAATATGGCAGCAAAGTATTCTGAAAACAAAACTCATTACTTTTTTTTTTTATATTTCTAGATACTTTTAATTGCGTCAGCATAAATTATTACAGTAGAAGTGTTGGTTCAGCCTTGAAAAGAAGTTAAATATCAAAGATCCAGCAATACATTCACGTACAAAACAGTCTGACTAACCTGCAGTGACAGGATGAGGGGCAATGGGTTTAAACTGAAGAAAAGCAGATTTAGATTGGATCTTAGGAATAAGTTCTTTCCAATGAGGGTGGTGGAGCACTGGAACAGGTTGCCCAGGGAGGTGGTTGAGGCCCCTTCCCTGGAGACATTCAAGGTGAGACTTGATGAGACCCTGGGCAACCTGGTCTAGTTGGGGGTGTATTGCCGGGGGGGTTGGATTAGATGACCTTTGAAGGTCCCTTTCGGCCCAGATGATTCTATGATTCTATTAAATTACCATCTGTTTTGAAAAGGAGACCATTGAAATAAATTGCATAAATAGTATGAAACGCAGAATTCATATTTTTAGTCTTCACATATTAGTAACTTCCACAGTTAAGAATTCAGAAAGGGGAAATGAATGAGAAAAAGCGCAGCTGCCCACTGGCCAAATTGTCTTCCTCATGAACATCAGGAACACAACTTGTTATTTTTTCAATTAGGCTAAGAGCTACATATTTTTCCTGCTGAAAGAATTCCACAATGTGACAAAAAATTAAGATTATTTTACCGCTTGCATTTCATTGAGCTCCTTTTGATATTTCACTACCATCTGATTGAATTTCTCTTTTTCTTGATTAAGCTCTAATTGAAGCTTTCGGTTTTCCTTCTCTTTCTTCCTCAAATCTTGCATATTAGCTTTCTTCCTGTCTATTTTAAAATCTTTCCGATTCATTATCTCAGCCAGTTTGTTGACAGCCTGTTAAGAAAAAGGAAAACCAGTAAGAAAAATTATATATTCCAGCATGTTTCATACAAAACTTCTAAGTTCCTCTAGTGTCAGGATTTGATCAAAAAAAAATCTTCACCAACATAAATGGCCCTTACTTGCAGTAGAAGTAATACTGAAAAGTACACAGCATTAAAACTTACTCTAAGTGCCAATAATGCATATTATACATCATGTTTAATATAAATTTAAAGGAACTAAGAGTTAGTTGCACAAAAACTGATAATCTGAAAATATATCTGATATGCAAAGTAATTATTGTTACTAAATTGCATAAAAGGTTATACCTGTGTCTTCAGAGTTCTTTCAGTGCTAATGCTCTTCTCATAATGCATTCTAATATTATTGATTTCCTCCTCTTTTTTCATTTTGTATTCTGTTAAAACAATATTCAACTTTGAGATATTTTAGGACAAGGCAAGTATTTCTAAGCTTAATCACTTCTACAGTTGCATAATTTGTGTGTTTTTTCTTCATATTCCCAATGTGTCACTATATGTACGAAACCCAGTTTGCAACAATAAAGATTACCAGTTTAATGCTACTAAAATGACAGAAAATTACCAGAACGCTACATCAGAAAGGCACTAACACTAAAGCCAACATATGTATTTTTGTTTCCTGGCAATGACTAAGGTTGTTGCCCCACTTCCTTTGTGTTTGCATTACCAAAAGTGTTTCCGCCGGACCAAAAATTATTAAGTCAGTATCTACACAGAGTAAGACTGGTATGACTGGGCTCACATTCAATACAGGGGAAAAAGGGCTTTCTTTAAACAGGGAATGACTCGGTTACACTCCCCCTAACCCTTTCACACACCAGCTACTCAATTCTACCAATCTATCACACCTCTAGCCTCTGATTTGTTCCCGAAGTTTCTAGAAGTATACATTTCACTGATAAGGATTTCTCCACCAAAACTACAAAAAGATAAAGAATAATTTTCAAGTATTTAAAAATAAACTCCATAAACTAAAAAATACTGAAAACTGCTCGCTCACCCCATCCCTTCCATTACAGAAATGCAGAACTAAGGGAATATATTTTTGTATGTCTTCTTGCCCACACAGTGTTTGCAACAACACTGGCAACACAACCGATAAGGCCTTTTCTCTCATGGGTAACAGATATTAAAGCATGCATTCTGGTTTTATAATGCTTGCTCAAATGCAAAACATGGAAGTAAACTAAATGATAATGTAACTTCCCACATAGTCAGAATGCATGGAAATAGAATGCCAATCTACTGGTACATGTGAGATCACAACTTTGGTTCTGAATCTGAGATCTTACAGAAGTTGAAATACTGACACTGCTGTACTGTAAATAGTGGAGATAGAAACAAAAACTTTAATAAATACATCGTGTGCAATATGAAAAGAGGAAAATAGATTTCCTTAATAACTTTCATGTGCACAAGGGCATGGCTGGCAGAAGGGGGTCTGACAGACAATCTATGGATGAGCTATACTGGACAAGCATCAAGTGTCTGCCTACAGGAACTCGGTGCTGACTTGTTTTAAAAAGTAAGAGGGCCTGTAAGCAGCAACTCACTGTTTCCTACCTGCTACAGCTGAGGTTTCAATTGCTTTCAATAATAAAGGCAGTGCATGGAAATGAATGCAATACAGTAGAAAGAGCAGCAATTTACGTGGAAGATATATTTTCAGGATGAAAACACTAACTTCCATTATTTTTCATCAAGCCCAAAATAATAGGGAAGATAAAAAGCAACACCTCCCATTTCCATTTTGACACATACACTTCAAATTCAACTGTGCTTCGTAACAGATGAATTAAAACTCCAAACATGACATACCTTCCTCCTGTTTCTTAATTTTTTCACTGATCTCTGAATTTTCCTTTGTTATTAAATCAACATCTTTGGTTAATGTGCTATTAGTTTCTTCCAGCTAAATGAAAAGAAGCACATTTTAAAATATGGAACTTGCCATAAATTCTAAAAATATTTATAACATTCTCATTTCAAATACCCTTAAATCTATAAAAACCATTATATATCATGAAAGCCAGCTATAAATCAGCACTCAAATAAAACTAAATTTGGTTTAAGTTAAAGCATAAGTAGATAAATATATACATGGGTTTATACAAAAAAAAAAAAAAAGGAAAGTAAAACCATTACACTTTCAACATGTTACTGTCAGAAGATACAGTCAGGATCACTTTGCTAACCACTTCACAAATGTATATTAACAAACAGACCTAATTGCATTCCTGAAAAAAAGGTTTTGTTTGAAGCCTATAGAAATAATTGTGTATTGAACTGACAAAATTATCAACATTTGAAAGCAACAAACATACTGACAATAAGGTATTTTTTTGATACCATAGACATAGTCTTCTAAACACTTCTTAAGAAATGGTGACAATTCTGGAGATTTCAAGCTTATAAAAGCAAACATGTGCAACAAACACTACCATCTTTTTAAAAAACTGCAGAGTTAGTGCTAATAGAAAACTTTGAGCAACTGATTCAAGTTCAGCTACACCTAGAGTTTTACTGAAGTTTTATACCCCCTGGATTCTTAAAATCTGTATAGTTGATGCTAAATGGGAAAAAACAGTAAAGATAGAATAACTATACTGTACATGGCTTGCTATTTGAAGCTCTTCAGTTAAAACATTTATCAGCATGATAGTAATACTCAAGAACTATGCTATAAAGTATCTTCAAAAATTACAGTTTGGAGTTTGCATTGGGTTGGGGTTTTTTAAATAGTTTACCAGTGGGGAGAAACTCAAGACTTCCAAGTTGCTTGGTTTTTTAAAAGACTAAGTAATTTTGCAATAAGAGCCTCTAATACACAACTCCACAAACTTACAAGATTTTAAAAATACATTGGGCAATAAGTAATTACAAAAGCTATAATAACTGAATTATAGACATTTGCTAGATTTTCAATCTGGCTTCACCTCAGATCCATCAAGTCTCCGTTTCTTTGGGAGTTCACATGATGTGATTTAAATGTTTTAAGATTCCAACTGAATCCAAAACCCAGACACTAAAATAACTGGGTTATCTGGACCACAGTAAGACTTTATAAATTAAAAGGAAAATATGAATTTCTGTTTCCAACTGGAAGATATATATAGATATCAACTACAATGAAATAATTTACCCTTCTTATGATGCTGTCCTTATCAGACATTTCTTGCCTGTGTCTTGATGCTGCTTTTTTGCTTTCCTGACTCAGTTCGAAACACTGCTCTTCCAGGAGTGCTCGTGCCAACCGTTCCGACTCAGCTTTGGTTTCAGCTAAATCCAACTGGGTAGTGAGCGTTTCTCTGTAAAAAGGACATTAACACTTTGTTCTCCTATGCAAAACATTCCACATTTTCAGGAAGACTACCAAACCCAAATTACACCATTCAGTTAACTGTCCTTATCTGAGTTTATTAAGAAAAGAGAACTAAAGGAAATCATTCCTTCCCTCCCCTTCCCACTTTTTAATTTTGATACTGTTCCTGGAAAACTTTGATAGGCAGGTATTTCCCTCCAATCCAATTTTTTAGCCCAATATATTTTCTTTTTTCTTTCCTTAGCCCACCAAAATGCATCATGAACGCTGTACCTTCTCCTTTTGGATTGTTTTGCAACACTGATGTTTAAGCAGAACAAGAGACAAGAGACCCAGACTTTAGAAAAGAACAACTGCTTCACGCAGTTCAAGGCAATAGTCTCCTTCTTCAGAATAAATACATATTAAATAACCTAGTATGTTGGAAAAATAAGCTTAAAAAACTTCTTTCCTTATCTGCTTACTTGGAAAATAGTGCATCACAATTAATGGTTGGAGGATTAATTGGTTTTGGTGTGATCAGATGTATACTATACTTAGAATTCAAACTATTTTGATTATTTTCTTCTCATATTATTTTATTGGCTATAGAAATGTATCAAGTAATTATCAGGATAAGATAATAAAATAAAAAAATCTGTTACACGGGCAAAATCATTACCAGAAATTATAATGTTTTTTCAAATTTTTGCTTTTCCTAATTTCTCAGTGATCATCATTCTTCTTCCAGACATTACACACAGAGTCCAAAGCAAATATGAACAACCATATTTAGCTTTGTGAGTTAGCATAGGTAACGTCCTATGTATTTGTCAGCTTATACTTTTGAGACCTGTCTTTTTCAGAAGGAATGAAACATTTCAAACCTAATTCAAAATCTTCATGAGTGAGACCATGTTGTATGCAAAAACTTATCTCTATTTGAAAAAACACAAGGACGTACTTTTCATTTTGCAATTCCTGCATTTTTCGGTGAGTTTCTTTATTCTTTTCATCAATTTCCTCTTTCAGTTCCTTAACCTGAGTTTTGTAAAGTGTCTGTAAAAAAAAGCATAAAAAAAGACATATTCCTCAAATTTCACAGTGAAATTCTTCATTGACAGATTCAAAACAACCAGTACCAAAACAAACCCCAACACACGCCAGGACCATCTTTAACAGCATTTCCTCCTTCCTTCCTGTCCAAGATGTTCCTTTCCAATTTCCTTTGTGCAGGGAACTGATGTGACCAGGTTAGTTTTCAGTTTTCTAGTCTGGTATCCTACATAGTTGTACACACACATTTGTTGGGAAGGAAGGCACTAGGACACAGCTGAGCAGGTCTCTTGGAGACAGCGGGACAAAATTGCATCCTCTTGTAGCATCACTGTCTCAAAACGTTAGTTGAACAAACTTAATACTGTCCTTCCACTTGTTGTATTCTGTTTGTATCTATGTATCTTTTCTCTTAGAGGGTAAATTTTTTGTATACAGACTGACTTGGTCTTAAAAACTGATTCAGCAGCAGTCTATCTACATGAATTACTTCCGTTCTTAATAACTATTGTTATTAACACCATCAGTAATTCTGAAAGTTAAAATTCGATCTTCTACGGTAAAATTTGATATACTTTTGCTAAATATTTACACTAAATTACAAATGTCTCATTTAAAAACCACACGCTACTGAAAAAACGCAAAGCTGGGAATGAAATTCAATACCCTGAATCTTCTTATTAGCAATATGTTATGAAGAAATGGACAAAAAAAATATGTAACGCATAATGAAATCACATTCATATGCAGTTTAGGAAACAGGAAATTTTTTTATTTCCCCTCCAAGGAAGAACAAAAAGTACTTCCTAATGTGAAATGAAAATGTCCATATCCACAAATGTATTTGAAGTTCAGGCATTACAGAGCATCTCATGCTATTGTATTGGGGTTTTTTCACATAAATGAAAAAAGATCAAACTAAATCTACGAAATACACATTTTGGCTACCTGGAGTACTGAATAAGGCTCTTCGGGGACTCACGTGCAGAGAAGGTGTCTTTTTAGAAGGAGGAATACATGCAGAATGCTACTGGATCTATGGTTCTTAAATATACTTATGGTAGATCAATAGTATGGAATAAATTTCAAGAAGTACAGAGATTTTGAACCGTCTACAATAAAGTTTGCAGTTACGTCAGAAAAATAACTCTTTTCCAACTTCAAGATAGGAATTACTCTATTGAATAATTCAGGTAAGATTTACTCAATGTAACGTATAAGATTTGACAAACAACTACAAAGCAATATATTAGACAGACTACCTAATGTTCTCTAATTTTTGTTCACTGTTTGCATTTTAAGCAGGATATTGTGAATTGCTATGGATATGGTGGTTGTTATTTACATTTTAAAAAAATTAATATGTCAACTATTGGCTGTTCAATGATTTTGTGTCAAAATGTAGCACAATTCTTTGCAAGACTTACTGAAAAATACTGCTCAGCTTCAAGCTGATCCTGAAGCTCACGCATTTGACCTTCATTTCCTCTGTATTGTCTTTGAAGGAATAAAAAAGGAAAACATGTAAAAACTCAGCTATTAACAAATGACAAAGATAAGACGATTTCTAACCAGAACAGCATCCTATACAAAGATCTTATAGCTGTGCACATATTATTTCATAAAGACAAACAGTTTGTTGTGTCATAAAATTCTGATTGAATTACATTCTTTATTCTACCCTGATGCTTGTTTCTGTATGTAATTTAAAACACAAGAAGTACTCTAAATGGAGAAATGTCACGTCAGCTGAAGAAAGATATGATAGCAGCCTAATTAATAAAAAATTTCTACAGTCAGCTTCAGAAATGTTAAGAAAAATAATCAGCTGTTTAAGGAAAAAAGCTATTGATTCCCACGTAGAAAAACTAAAACGACTAAATCTATTAAAAAAAAAAAAAAATCACTCAAAAGCGGCATATATGCCTTGACATAGAATGATGAGCCAAGTTCTGCATCATAGCTCATAACAAAAATATTCCAACACTGAAGGCTACATACAGAAATCATAACATGCAGCTAAAAATATTCTTTTAGTTTAGGAAAAAATGCCTATGCACCGGAGAACTTTTTTCACTAATAGGCAAAACAGAGCATCTATAATTAAGCAACTTTTTCCATTTTACTTCAGATATTTACTTACTTAGCAAGTTGAGCCAACTCGAATTCCAGTAATCTCTTTGCTTCCAACAACGTATTGATTTCCTGTTTCAGCTGCTTCTCAGAACCCTTCAAATTATCTGCTTCAAAAGCTTGTGCCTTTAATTCATTCTGTGCCATTATTCGCTTATTCGTCTCTTGTTCTAGCTGAAGTGTTAGATTCTTTACCTAAATGAGAAATATTTCAATTTAGGAGCATTTGCTGAATAACCAACTGCTTGTGGTTGAAAGTGTTTCTTATATGGGTTATTTTATGTCAAATACCATTGCCTAGACGCTACACATTGCTCAATGTGTAAAAATATTCCTAAATCTACAAACACTTGAGTGCAATAATCTTATAGAAAGCTGCTGCCATTACAGAATGTACTGATATGACACCACATGATGTAAAATTTCCCTTTAATAAGCTAAGCTTATTTCAAAGGCCCAACTGTGTTTTATCTTATCTAAAAGGCAACAATGGAAGAAACCTAAATTGTCTGCCAAAAGGTCCTGCAAACCTCTGTGGATTTCAGATCTTAAAAACTTCTCACCCTAGAAAAGAAATTATAGCCTACCAGCTGTATAAAAACTAATTTACACAAGTCATGACCTCAAAGAAAGGTGTTATAACTTTCATTATCTGTGTCCTGTAAAGAAAAAGTAAGGATGAACCTATTATTCTTAGTACCTAGTTTTCACAATCAATAATCTAATTCTAATTCTGGAGAAAGCAAACTCACAACTGCAAACCAATCAGATTACACAGTCAAATTCACAAGCAAGTTCGTCCTTTAAAAAAAGAAAAGGAAACACAAAAATTGCATTATATTAAACTAAGGGCTCAAATATGTAAGGCATTTGAGAGCTAAGAAACCAGTGGAAATTACTTAATTTAGGCCAACAACTGTCTTCAGTTCTACTGAGAAATGTATTATATGAGAAGCTCAGCGTAAGTGAATTTAATTTTCTATTTCCCAATGCAACTGTAATTTCTTATTTATATAGCAAATTGTTAGTGATGAACATTTAACTTACTTCATCTTCCAGTCTTTCCTTTTGCTGAAGAAGGTGTTCCAGTTTCTGCTGAGATTGCTTCAGGTCAAAGTCCAGCATGGAACACTGTTTTTCAGCTTGAACTATTCGATTTTCTGCCTTTTCTCTTGCTGCCCTTTCTTCCCTTACTTTTTTTTCCATTTCTAAGCAAGATTAAGAAGAGAAAAGCAACAAAAATTAATATGTAGCATCTGCAAGAATACTTTTGTAAACAAAAGTATCTATACTTAAGTATCCTAGTATTTTTCAGACCTTTTTGTTCAGCTATTTAAGCCCTTCTGCTGTTAGATGGACTGATTACTGAGTAAAACAATTCCTACCAATATTACAAGAAACACTAAAAAAGAAATATAATTCCAATTTGTATTCAAAGCACTGGAATATTATGACTACAACTAAAAAATAAATAGCAAAAGAAATAAAAAAATGCAGATTCTTGAAGTAATCATTATGAAATAAAGGCAAAGTTTCCTTTCCACAAACAGATAGTAGAGCCAAAGAAAAGCTACCATTTGCATTAACTTTCTGAAAAGTTACAAACTACATATGTAGGTACTGATGACCTTCACAAAGAAAATGTGATGTATTCAATTAAGGTATCAAGACACATCTTTGATATGGATATGTATCTATAAAAGAAACTTTACCATTTCAGACATGCCTAATATAACACAAATATTTTTAATGCAGTTACACAGGAATGAATGCTTCAAGACATCTGTCTTGATAATGCATTCTTTCGATTCTGTTTAGCATTAGCCAGAATTTCAGGTTTCAATAGCATTTTAGAAGTCAAACAAGGCTTTAAATTGCAAACGCAGGAAGATATTTAAAATATTAAGAAACAGTGCAATTTTTACAGTATGAATACCACAGAGAAAGTAATTTGAAATGCATAGTTTCCATTATGTACATTTTAAGATTTTGAAATGCATTTTCTTTATAGAAGGGATTAAACACTTGTACAAGAGTATAACGTTATAAGATGTCGTGTTTTAAGATCTCATAAATACCTTTTATTATGTACATACTTCAAACTTGCAAGAAATACTTACCACACATTGCAACCGATCTTGCCTCCTCTATTGACTGATGTTTGTCAGTTAACCGAGCTTTAGTCACTTTGTGTTCATTTACTTCCTGTTCTAACCGGTCTTGTAATGATTTGAGTTTGTAGTTCAAATCTATCTCTAAATTATTCTTTTCCTAAAGATATGAGAAAAAAATGTTACCACATTTCTGTAATGTTTCTGTAATATCTGGAACGGAATCACATTTCCTTTCTTCCCTTTTTTAGTGCCAACTTCTTGTTATGAAGAAATTAACAATGTTATTTTCCATGCTTATTAAAGAATGCTAACAGACAAAAACTGTACTTGGTGCTCTGGAGAAAATGTCACTAACTTTTCTAAGTAGTGTATAATTTCACATGATAATGGAAACTTCTCTGTTCGAATAATTAGTAGAAATTAGTGGAAATGCACAACTAATCCAACAACAACACTACAGCACAAAGGAATCTGAAATGTTATTACCTGAATTCAATTCCATTATTTCATTGTTGGGGTTGCCAGCTATTAACTCATGAAACAAGCACTGGAGATGATCTTTGGGAGGGACTTGCCTTTGGATCACTGCTTCATGCAACACCAAATGTGAAGGGGAACTGCTTACACCCTCCCTCCTGTGTAGTCATATCTCTCGAGTTAATTTGGATAGACCACACAACACAGCAAGTCTTTACCTGACCTCAAAACATAGAGCTAAATATGTAGTCTATCTAAAAAAAAAAAAAAAAAATCTATCTAAAAAAGGGTACAGGGTTTCCCTTTATTTCTCTTCACTTATTTTTCCATCTCAGGGTAGGGATCAGATGGGAAATGTCTACCATTCAAACATTCTACCTTCCAAAGAATGCTTCCTTCTTTGGAAGGAAGGCAGGGAAAAAATTGAAATGGTTCAGCTCCAAAGTTGATCTAAAGTTCAGCTCTAAAGTTGATCAGTTGGCACTGATCTAAAAGCAGATATTTAAATTTCAGGCTTTTAAGAAGTTCAATTCATAGATTTTCAGGAAGCAAGCCTCTGAAACAACAGTTACGCAGGCAGAAGAAAAAGTACTTGCTACAGGCAGAAGAGTTGGATCATTGATACTGATTGACAAACATGAACTTTATGCCCAAAGCTACAAGAACTACCTGAGGACTTGTGAGACTTACCACTTAAATTAGCACTACTTACTTAACCATTTAAACGTAAAACTTGATTTAGAGCAAGAACACAGGGCTTAGCATTAAATATTATTTGAAGATATAGTCAAAAGCTGACAAAGAACATTAGCCTCAACATCATTTTACTGTACCTTTTCTGAATGATTAAGCTTATCCTGTGCTTGTTTTCTTTCTGCTTCCACTCTTTCAAGATTGTTTTTAATGTTTTTTACTTCTTCTTGTAAAGTTGTAATCCGAACTGCCATGAGAAATGAAATAACATTCAATATTAGTAACTCAACTTAGATCAATAGGCTTTTAAAGCTTTATGGATTTCTGTGCCCCTAAAATGTTTATACCTCAAATTTTTCAGATATGCAAAGGCTGTACATCGTAAAAGGAAATGGATCTTTTCAGCCATTCTTTATGGATCCCATTTGTAATAGTTATCAAAAAATAAACATATGCCTTCCATCATAAAACAAATGCGATTTAACACAAAATAGCTTTCTCCACAAATGAAAGAGAAAGGGCAGGTTATGTCAACTTGGCTACAGCGCTAAGGCAGTAAGACAGTGTTGTGTCTTCTCTAACACTGTATCAGTTTTTCATATTTTTTTAGCACTGGACTCAGACTTTTAGTCAGGGCAGCCCCACAGACTTATAATCAGTGTTTCCCACTCTGATATTCTCCCTCCCAAGAGCTGCTCAGACATGATCAGAAAGGAAGATCCAATCTTCAGAAATCATTCTATGAAACCACACATGGTTTGAGGGTTGGCTTTCCTCACTTTATGTAATTTATGTAATTTGTTATGTATGTAATTACAATTTATGTAATTGTACTTTATTCAATAAAGTAAGGTTATCACAACTTTTTTGGTAAAGCATAAAGATAGAAGAACTACCTTGTAATTCTCCAATCATTTCAGATCCGTGACTTCTATCTCTTCGTTCCGACTCCAAAGCTGCTTGCAGTTGGTAATAATCCTTCTCCACCTGCAGTTTTGTGCTTTCTAGAACTCTGCACCTTTCCTGCAGTTCTCTATTCAGGGATTCCACCTGACTTAAGGACTTGCTCATTTCTGTGTTACCCTTTCTCAGCCTTGCAGCTGTATCCGATTCTGTCCTCAGCAAATCATTTGCTTCTTCTAGCTGTTAAAATAAACCAGGCAAGATTCTCAGACCATTTTTTTTAATATGCTCAAATGCTCAATACTTTTTCTCAAATCTATGAAATAACGAAGACAATGAACAGAAGCAACATACTTGTTTTTGTAGTTGTGTTATCTTCTCATTTGAAATCTGTGAATGCTGGCTGATTTTTTTTAAATCTTCCATCTGATCTTTTAGCGTCGACACTGAGGAGAAATTACACCATTAATACATCACATTAAAAAAAAATTCTTAGGGTTTTTTTTATAGCATAAACATTCAAATAAATTACTGGCATATAATATGTCTTTTATTGAATTTTGCTTCTTATATGCATTTTTAGGTCAAATTCTGTGATTGCAGAACAACAATGAACAGTGTGGAGAACAGAATTTGAAAATAAGAAAAAAAATATTGTGCATTCTTGTGAAAGCTCAAATGAAAAAAATTAAATTAAGAATAAATTTATGTAATTATTTTAAAAGATCCCTTTAAATTTGCATAGCACTTAAGATGCTAAGGTAGTAAATTATTTCACAGAACACACCATACAGCTCATCAGTGTCAATGTTTGGACAACATGGCATACCTTCATTTTCCACATTCCGTCTTTTTTCATTCTCTTGTTCAATTTTTCTTTGGTACTCGTTTATTTTATGTTGCAATACCATCTTTTCCTTCTCAATCTGAGACACTGTCGATTCCAAGTTCTTTCTTTGATTTCCCTAGAATTAAAAGCATTGGTATTTTTTATTTATATTTTAAGAAATGATCCCTAAACCAGTACGTCTGCAACTAATAAATAAAGGAAACTGATGCATTGTATTCAGTGGATGACTTTCTGGCTTCCTTGAAAAGATTTTCATAAAAGATAGCTTTTTTTAACTTCTACACAACAAATTTATGAAATTACTAAAAAAGTTATCGTTAACGTGATTATATATGAGTAACTATTAAAACCATTATTAAGAGAAAACAGAAGGACTTAATAGAAAATCATCTGTAGATTAATTTTTAGAGTAACTATTTTATAAACTCCAGAGAAACTCTCATTCCAGAGAAACAAGCAAGACTAAGCAAAACATTTAGCAGAGGAAGCAGAATTCAGCATGCATACCAAAAAAGTTTTTGAAAATGTATACAAATAAAAATATATCTCCCAATGCTACATACTGAAATGTGACGGTTTGGCCTCGAATTTAAACTCAGGATAATTTTTTTAGTCAGAGAAGAAATATCTTAAATCATGAAAGTATTATCCACATTCTTTACCCAACTAAGGGTTCAGTGAGGAAAAAATATACCTCTTCATCCAGTTCTTTCATGATCTTGTCTAGCTTTATGTTCGAAGATCTTTAAAAGAAAAAATTCATTTCAGTAATATTTAAGGATACATTATACATACTGTATTTCTAATGATATAATTTGGGACTGCTACTAAAGTGAACATTTATATTTTGACTAGAGCTGTTTTGTAATAAACATTTGAAACTGAAGAAAACAATCAATTCTAGGAAATAATTTGCAAAATAAATTATTAAGTACCAACTTTGCTGCAGATTACATACGCAAAATTTTAGGTGTCACATTTTCTCCCTTAATCTGCAAATGTAAAAACAGTGTATGTACACAACAGGTTATCATTAAAATTGGAATACTCTGACGAACTGCTAAAATTTCCTCTAGTTATGAACTTGCCAAATATCTAAAAAGGTTCATTAATTCAACAGCAGACAGTTCCTCACTATGGATCAAGATATCTGAATAATATTATTTGAAAGCCTTTCTCTTGAAGTAATGTACGAGAACAGAGTAGTACAGAGAAGAGTTAGGTTAAGTGCATAGTAAAATAATAGTCAACTTGCAATAACATTGACACATCCATTGCATTTTTGTAGCTAACTAGCCTTCTTCAAAGAGAAAAGAAAAAGGACCCATGTTACCTGGCAGGTACAAACAGGAGCAGTTAAAACAATATATCCTACCTACTAACTCTGCAGTAAACAGTATGGCATATCAGAAGACACACACACTTGTGCTCTGAAAACTTCCTTAGTCCTGCAGGAAAACAGCTACCCAATACCTCAACTAATGTACGTCCTGCTTCTGGAACTCAATCAGAACGTGTGAACAGTGAAGCTGTGTTTAAGTAAGCGACAGTGTCACACAGTCTAAATTCCCACCGGACCATTTTGGCTACCAGTTCCCACATAAATAGCTTGTACAGCTATGCACTAATACCTCCTGGTTTATTTAAGCCTTCAGGAAAAGACTTCAAAAGGAGAAGCTAAATGAAGGGGAATTTAGTTTGCATGAATCTGAGTAAAAATTTCTGATTATCAGAAAAGATGAATCACAACTGTTTGTTCCTAAGTGTAGATGCAAGAAAAATGCAAATTCTTACTTAGCTACTTTTTCAACATGGTAGAAATAAGACTTTAGAAAGCAAAAAGTTGTTATTATGTCTCAGTTATATGAAAAAAAAAAAAAAAGGAATGTGTTTTTCCAAGTACCATGTATTCAGAAACTAGGCAGCTAATTTTAATAATCCAACAAATACCATACCCTCTTTTGAAAATTTTTATATTATTTTAAAAATTATCACATCTGAATTCAGAGATCTCACGTAAACTCAAACATGCAAGTGTGTAGATAGAGTAGGTGTTGCATGGGTGCCAATTAAAACACTTCTTCATTCTGTTGTCAAGAAAAACATTCAAATACTGTTTAGAATAACTTAAACCTGTGCCTGGAACTCCCCTGGAGAACTACAGTACCATTCTTAATGTTATTCTGGTGATTCTTAAAGCAGCAATACAAAACTCAAGTGTTAGATGAATTTAAATTATGTAAACAATTAAAGTTCAAAGTCTCACCTGCACTTTTGCTCCATTTCATCTTTCAACTGCATTTCATTATGTAGTTGTTCTTCCAAATCATAGATCATCTTCTGCATATTTTCCAGCTTTAAATATATATTTGTACATGAAAAAACATGCATTAAATTTAAAAACTTATAAAAGGACTTCAGAATATTCAATACGGCTTATGTTGTATCCCAGCTTACTCGTTTATATCTAAACACTTATATCCCTTAAGGTAATGTAATCCCCCCAAAAAAATTTCTTAAAAAGTTAATTAAACCACTTTAATATTATGCAGTTTTACCATTTGTGCGCACATAAAACTTTAGGATTCTGAATAGTTCTGTCAAAATTCACTGGGCTAAGCTAAGACAAACACTCCTTGTTTTAAAGTATCTTCAGAATCAGACTAAAGATACTACTGTAAAGACATGAGAAAGCATTTTAATTAGTCTCAAAAATTCTTTTTCTAGCATGAAGCACCCCATGTATTTTGCAACGCATCTTCAAGCTCTTGACAAGCTCAGGTAGAAGAACCAGGCCTGTCAGGTTTTAGCAATGGGAAGAAAATGTTCTTAACATCTATACAGTCATAGATAATTTTTACAGCTAGCACTGTACTAAAGTTTTTAAATAGTAACAAGCTTAATATGGCACATTACTCTACAGCACAGTGTTTGCCAGCAAAAAAAAATTCAGAAATTCATTCTTTTCACGTAGTCGCAAAATATCTACCTTCTACTGGATCTCCGGGTACACTAATCTTACTCCAACACCAGCAGAATCCTCAATAAACAGCAAGATGGTATCAACTTTGGGGAAGCTTATTAAGTCAAGCCCAGGACGATTCACTCTTGTAAACCTTTTCACTGATCTTGTGAGGTTTTCAGCCTTATTTAGCTTTCACACATTTCCCTCAACACCCTTGGAACTGCACAGAGAAGAATTACAGTCCTAACCTACACTCTCTTCAAAGAAACATATTCAGGGGGTGCTGACCTTTTGCTTTCTTGTTCCTTGGTCTAACTTCAAAAAACTGACAACTCTGACTCCTTTTGCACAATCATGCCACAAAAAGAAGCAACTGGAGAGAAATTAAAACTCCCCAGTAAGATTATGAAGAGGAGTTTGAAGACATATTATAACATGCTTTATTCATGTTAAATGAGAAAGTTATAGCTGAGATTATTTTTGCCTACTTCTAGGCAGGTGTTTTCCTTATTTCCTACTTTCAATCTGTTCTTCTTTCCGTTGTAGCAAGAAATAAAGCACGGAACATTCAGGTGCTCTCAAAAATTGAAGAACATTTCTTATTTCCTTTTTCTTCCACATTCCCAGAGAAACCACACAGACATGGTAACTGGGGACTAACCAGAAAGTGTATATTTTATATATTCACCACACTATTCTATATATTCACCACACTATTCTATATATTCACCACTACCTCTCACAAAGCCTTGAGACAGCAAGGAAATACTGAAAGAAACAGACCTCTCAGCACAGAACAGCTCTGGAAAACCAATTACTGGTGTGACATACAACATAACACCACATGGATGAGAATGGTGCAGTCAAAAACCACAGAGATGGCCTCTAAATCTAAACTTGGAGAAAAAAGGAAGGAGGACCAGTACGTAATACATTTATCTCCTTGGTATGAACCACTGAGAAATAAAAGCAAGAAGCAAGACTACTTAAAGGCTAACTCTCACTTTAGTGAAAAGGGACCACAGCTAATGCACAAAAATAAAGGATGAAAAACTTTCAACATAATTGCTCTTCCATTTCTGGTTAATTGTTTTATAGTCCTTCCAGAAAGGCCACCCAGAGGAACTAAATTGGGATGGATGAGGAACAGGTCCAAAAAGATATCTGGCAACTGAGGGCCTAGTATGGCCCTCTATTGCCTTTTCTTGCTTCTTTCCATCTCTGGATGCTTTTAGGGCTGTATCCTATGGGGCCTATCTAAGCCTGCTGAGCAGTCTAATTACATTAGTATGAGACAACAGGCTTCCAGAGAAGTTTTGGACAATCTGATATCAATAGACTAAATAATGCCTTACAAAAATTGTGAGTTACAATTAACTCAGTATAAAAGCATTCCTTTATGTTTTAGTTTGTTCTCAGTTTCTATTTTGAGTAGGAGGCAGGGGAGGAAAGGAATATGGAAAAGCCCGCCTACAGCAGAGAAGCCAAGAAAAATCCCTCTGGAACTGACATACTTTTTTTTTTTTTTAATTAATCATTGTGGTTTAGCATGTCTGGTTCTGCACCCTGAACAATGTAGAAAACTAAAGACCCGGTGCAAAGAATCTGTCAATCTTGTCTTTCTTAATATCTGGACTGTTTACACGTGGTTATGGTAGCACTAAACCAAAGGAAATAAACAGATATTCAGAGGTAAGTTCAGTTAAAGAACACTGAATTCCATTTTTGTCCATGGCCTAATTCTATGAAGTTTTACACGCTTGCAAAAAGCTATGAATTTCTTGTAAACTTTTGGCACACAGTCCCTCCCAGAAAACATTCAGTACCATGCTAAATGTAGATAGACTAGGTAACATCTTGTGTTGTATCTCCACAACTAATTAATTTGCTAACCATGTGTGTCAACATTACCGTTTTCATTGCAGCATGTAATGAAAGAAAAACAGCTGAGAAAGAACTGTGGGGTAAAAATACCTTATAGTAAAGACTTAACGTTAATTTAAACCTCTATGTTGTCACTCATATCCTTCCAGAGCTTCACCTTCCTAAACTGTTAAAATAACAAAACATTCAAATACACCTGACAAGACATACAGGACTCTTGAGGGTTCCTTAACTACATGCAGGTGCATGTATCCCACTAATTATGCCAAATCCATTCAGTAACTTTCTTCAAAGTCAACAAAAGGCCAGCACACAGCTTTAAGTATCTGCAAATATTTAAAAGTCTGGCTCTGTTTTTAATTTTACCCTATCAACAGCCAAATGCTTATGAGGTAAACAAAATTTATGGAATATATCAACACACATAAAGGAATCAAGACACTTCAGTGTTTAATAAATTCAGTTAGCCTAATGAAGCATGTAATCAGTTCCCCTGCTCTTTACAAATCTTCTCTGGGTAATTTCATTAAAACCCTTAGATTGCAATCGATGCACTAATATCAGCTTTTCTTCTACTTTAAACAGAAAACAGATAAAATACTAACAAAGTAAGTCATAGTCAATGTCAAGATTTCTTTTAGAATTAATTATCAATTTTTAACGTGTTTTCTACTGGAAAGGATGTAATTTGTAAAATATCAAACTGTTCTGAGGTAATACCTTGATTTACACCAGAACTTACACAGAATGCAAGCGGGCCTTTTTTCCAGCACCTCAGCATACCTTCTCAGAAACCAGACTGCCAAGAAGCTTGGGAAACAGTAACTGAAAGAACTCCTTACCATTTCTTGCTGGGTGAAACTAATCTATAAATGCAGACAACTCAGTGCCTAAATTCCTAATAGCTTGTGTGGTACCCTTGATAAGGAGCAGAATACCCAAGCTTGGTGCATTATTTGCTACCTCCTACTTGGCTCACAGGAGGTCCAGCTCCAGTGTTTAACCTGTGAGTTGCTGTAAAGCCCAAGCTTCCCAGCACACTCGCATGCAGATTCCATGATTGCCACAAAGCTGGTGTGTACACCTAAGATTGATAAGGCACTTCCATATTTCTAAAGATAAAAACTGCATCCAGTTCCACAAAAAGAGTATGCAGTTTCAGCTAATTTATCCCAATTCAGAAAAACCTATGTCATATGAAGAACTGGAATTCTGCTTTTCCAGTAATTTTAATATGCAGGCCATACTAAACAGTTTCAATTTCTGTACTGATTTCCCATATTCCAAGCACAAAATAATTTAAGACATTTACAACTCAAACAGTTTTCCCATTTTAGCAATAGATTCTGTACAAGGACCCAACAAAGCTGAAAATCAGTGAGACATACCACACTTTTATCCACACTGGAGCCTGTTCTGTTATCATTGGAGTTTTCTGCAGAGACGGCTAAATACCTGTAACAGCATTTTAAAAGTTTTAATTCAAGAGTTGTTTAAAAGCAAAGTTATAAAAAACCTAGAATACAATCATCCTAAAACATAACCCCCAGATTTTTTTCTCCGAAATGCAGATAACCAAATAGTAAATAATCAGAATTTTTCATTTCTGTATCTATTATACTTAAAAGATTTAAGCACAATTAATTCAAAATCTCACATAACTTATTGTAAAGGGTAAAGTAGAAAGCCGCAGTAGAAGACCTACAGAAAAAAAAGGACTTCTGCCAAATACTAATACAACCACTTTTCTTTTTTTAATAACCATTAAAAAAAATCCTTGCTTTCCATGGTTACAACACTCTCATTGGCTTCCATCCCATAAATATTTACTCAGGCACTTGTGCAGCAAGTAACAGTAATGAGGTGACTCTGCAAAGATTGTGTAACTTCCAACAAAGTTACTAAGGGTTCCTTCACACAAAAAGCTTGCCCTGAAGCCAGTGTTCTTATTTTATGTAAGCGTTTTCTAAAAATACCACAAATTTCTATTTGTCATGATTCTGAAAAGTCAGGTAAATAAATACAAATTACTATCTTAAAATTCCTTTGGTATTTGATGTGATATTCTTGGCCTCGTAACTGGTCTAGAGAGACGTAAACCATCTTTAACTGCATCAGATTACAGGAGGAAAAACTTTCCAACACATGAACTCAGGGAGATGGACACATCCACTTTTTTCTTTCACATCTACAAAAACCTCTCCAAAAGATGAAGAAAGGCAAAATCTAAAGACATCTCCAAAGCCTTGGTCAAATTAAACACCAAGATTGCTTTCAGACAATCAATTGACAAAGAGGAAACAGAACAGTTTCCCACAGAAAGAGGACTGATGTCTTGAGTACAAGAAGCAAAGCCACCATATTTTGCACACCAGGGCTGCTGAACAGCAAGAATGTGATATTTAAACACCCAGAGCACCAGCTCCATCGGGATCCAGAAGAGAACATACAGGCCAGACTGGGCTGCACAGTGTTCTTAGCTAGTATTCCGGAATCTGTGTTATAAGTTAAGTTCAATAATAAACAACCATATTTGCTATTTACATCTACGTACACCTATTTACAATAAATGAGATTACATCTGAAGAAAGTACTCTATACTAAGATTGTACTACTTCCTTTAAAGACAGAAGTCACATCATTTCCCTAGATACCCATTTCTTTAAGCTCTCATGAGTATACATGAGTTAGATGAAAGTGAAGGAGGGAGAGAGACAAATGTGCAAATTTTTTCTAAACGTGCGGGGTTTTTTTAATGTTTGAAGTATTCTCAATTTAAGAAGGGAATAAAAACTAGGGTTACAGATTTAGCAAGTATGAATGTCCACTTCAGACTTTTCAAGACTATCATACCAACAAAATAATGATGGCATTTCATAGCAGAATTCTTCAATGACAGCAAAACACAACCATTTAGTTCTCTAAATTCCCGATACTATCCACCAAGAAGGAAGAGGGGGAGAGAAGGAATTATGTTATTAACAAGCTCTATATGCTACTTCACCTTCTTGATAATATATTCCAAAATATTCCTGCAAGAATTTAAGTGTTTTTCAAATTATAGTCTAAGATCAGAACAGTAGGTGAAATTCCTGACCTGATGAACTCGCACAAACCATATGCAAAGCTTCTAAGTCCTTCTATCCCTTACTATGCAGAAAGCAATATCAAATCCAGCTCTTTGCAGAGATGGAAAGAATTTCACCACAGGTTTGGAAAAGTGTTTCCTCTTCTATCCAAGGACGAAAACCAGATTTATTTCCTTTAAGATTTTCCTATCCAGAAATGCCATTAAAAATAATAGTCTCTACCTGTCATGGTCCACTAGAAGTTTTAACCTATTTTAAGCATGACTGACACCCACCAGAATTAAAAGCAGCTTTCAAAGCAAGAAAAAGTTATCAAGATTTTTGAATGTAGATAGTTAACATATAGTGCCTACAACAATAACGACTGTTAGAAGTATTTACTGATGTAATTTTAACTGATGTACTTTAAAGTCTTCTAAGCAATAGTTATAACTATAAAGCATCACAATCTCACTCTGCAGTGCACTTGGGAAAAAAAAAATTATGAAGCCAGTAATAGGCAAGTACAATATATTTTACTTCTAGTAAGCCAAGGTTTAATTTATCATATGCTAAAACACTGATGTATGGAATTTTCATATACAGCTCAGGAACAGTAATTTGCAGTAAAACAAAGTGACATTCATATCCCCAATTTGGGACTCTACACATATAACTTCAGTGCTCTGCAGGCAGCTCTACTTAGCAGCAACAGTGGATTTTTCTTAGTTTCTGCAGCACCACTACACAATATTCTTAATGCAGAACAAGACACTCACAAATACATAGTGATATTTTAAAGTACTAATAACTAGCAGTACTGTTTATCATTTCCAAAATGTCAAAGGAGTATAATTTATTAGGATTCTGAACCGTTAATAAAAATCTGAAAATCAGTATCAAAAAAACACCATTAGCTTGCTTTCTGCAAACCTACCGACGGTTGCTGTAGTAGGTAAATCCTACAAAAGGAAGCTGGTTGCCCACAAATGCTTTTGGTATGGGAAATGTTTCTTCTTCTCCTTTATCTTCTTCCAGATCATCAAAATTGCTAGTGTCAATGTCACTACTTAAGTCAGGCACAACAGGTGCCACAGCTAGGAAGAAAGCAGAAGAGTATGATAATGATTGATGTGTTACTCAAGTGATACAATCAAGAAATTTTGGACAGTAGATGATCACTATGTTCCCTTCCAACTCTAAAAAATTCAGTGAAATTCAGTGAATGTATCTTTGCTGTCTAATAAAACTCTTTTATCGGAAGAGAATAAATAAAATTAAAATCATGAAAACCAAATATGGCAGTCCTTTTGCTAAGGTAAAATGTAAATAAGACAGGTCACTGCCTCCAAGAAAAACATTATACTTACTGTCTCTGAGAGTCTCCCAAGCCCATTGATCATTTTTGAAGAAAAGGTGCCGTTTAATTTCTTCTACACCATTTCGTCCTAGCCTTACTTCCCTGTTAAAGAGTGTTTTGGTTAAACTGGAAGATTACATAAATTATTCCGAAGCAAAGACTCATTCTAAGGCATAATCTAACAACAAAGGCAAAAAAATTACCTTTCAAATTATGGTACAAAATAGATCTCAAAGTTTTCATATGAAGATATCTATGGGAGCGTACTAGCTATATTTAGGAACAGTCTGGTTTTAAGTCTGGTCCCTCAGAAATCCTGCTGCTACTGTTTCCACCGTCACAAACGAGCTGGACAGCTGCCAAGTAGCAGTGAGGTGCCACCTTTTCTGGGAGTTGATGCTGTTGTTTGAATCTCATGCAACCTGGCAAATGCAGGAGCCCACCTCCTTTGCAGTACCAGTTCTCAAGAAAGGTTATGCTTCTATTAATAAAGTAGTGTGGGTACTCACAAAGTGAAGCAGACCTAACACCCACATTTAAGATAGGCTTCCTTTGGTCTGACTCTAGTCTGATCCTGAATACCCACTACGACCTGGGCACTTCCTGAAATGCACCTTTGGCTTTAGCTTCATCCAGAAGGAGCTCGTTTTGCATGTCCATCAACACCATGCAACACAGACCATGGTAACAGTAGCTGTTACTATGGAGTAACTCTTCATATTCAAACAAAATTTATAACGTATAATATGTACCCATAGTATTCACCCAGTATACGTGACACCCAGTATACGTATACCACTTCCCCCAGTACACATGACACTACCATAAAGAGCAGCAGCAACCCTTGGTGACCCCTCTCCCAAATACTCACTTCTGTTGAGCGGCTTAGAAACCCACATGAAGTGAGTATATATATATATATATATATATGTATGTATGTATATATAGATATGTATGTGTATTCTTTCAACATGAGAACACATTCTCTTAAAAAAGGCTTACTTTCATTTTGAGTAAAGTTTAAATCTTACCTATCAGTTAAAAAAGCACAAATAAGGTTTTTTGCCTCTTTAGAAATCTCATTGTCATCAGGAAAAGTAAGGGAGTTCTTATGGTTCATAATCTTACTGTATGTTCCAACCAAAGAATCTGCATAAAAAGGTGTATCACCTGAAAAAGCAGCAATGCAAAAATTAAAAAGCAGATCAAAAGCATTGCAGATTTGATTTATAATATTCAAACTACATATGAAACAGTGTAAGCAACTAAGTGAACAAGAGACAAGGACAAATGCTTGAGAACTGGGCCAGAATATTTCTAAAGCACATTCTGTAAATACCATGACCAGTAAACCACCACTTATGTCAGAAGACTGAAAAATTAAACAGTTGAAAGCAACAGTGATTTTAACAAAGAGTCTAGTTAAGTAGTGCAATCAATTCTGATTATCTTCCTACTCACCTACAAGCATCTCATATAAAAAGACTCCAACTGACCACCAGTCGCATTCTCGCCCATAGTAACCATCACCACCCTGGGACTTCAATACTTCAGGAGAGATATAATCTGGTGTTCCCACAGCTGTATCACATCGTACCATACCTTCCTACAAAGAGGAGGGAAACAGCCAGGCCCAAATATAAGATCCAAAATTGCAAACCATTTCTAAGAGTTTATGCAACCTAAGCAACGTTGACAGATCAACATCAACTTTCATCAACAGGTGTTCATTTGTTTCTGAATGGGTATTTTAACATTTTTAAATTCTAAGCTACTAAATCCAGAACAAACCAGATTTATCAAACACAGTGTAAGTAACTTTAAAAACCTCAGTTAACATCCAAGAAATAATCAGAATTGCCCTATAAGCACTGAATAGCTTTTCCTACTTATGCTAATATAAATGCATCATTTACTGACAGGATGTTCCACAAATGGGCAAAGCTCCTCTGTTAACATAAATGGGTCAGTGTCAGGGATTTTACTAACAGAATCAGCTAAAGTGCAATTTTTTTCACATCTGACCCAATGTATTTAATGCCAGGAGGACTAAAGGTAGACAGGGCTTTGAAACTCCGACTACAAAACAGGTAACAGGTGAGAAAAATGCCTGACACTCCTCATGCCCCTGAGAGCAGGCTGGCAGGACACAGATCAGTCACACTGGAGCTGGCACCTAGAATGCTGCAGCTGCAACCACGTGCCCCTTTCCAGTGCCATTCATTCAGGCACTTCTGGAATAATCCTATGCCATTCCTAGAAATGGATCTGTAGAAAAACTCACATAAAATTATATAACTGAGTAAATATAACAAATGCAAATCCAGTGTTGCACATGCAGCAAATCCAGAATGCACCTAAATTAAGCTCCTATGCTCAGCAGTTTCTCTCCCACAGAGTAACATTTCTCATTCAAAAGGCTGGAGCAACCCAACACTAGGCTCAAGAATTCTCATCCAGCTTTGTTTAGAACAGCACAAAACAAAGGGTTGTTGACCCAAGTTTAATTCTGTAATGCTAATGTATAGTGAAGTTTCGTAGTATTTTTTTTCTTTTTTTGGCACTTACAGCTAGGATACTCTTTTTCTACATTTCAAAAATCCCTCATTATTAAGAACACAATCAGTCATGGAAAAATGCGGTTTAAGTAAAAACAAAGCCACATTTTGTGTCAGCTACTCCACCGAAGTGGAGTGTTTGTCTTGAGGCAATTCCTTGAATTTGTACACACTTGGTTTTCATTGGTGTCTTTTATTTATGGCAAAGTAGCTAAATACAGTGATTTATTCAAAGTTCCTGGAATATATTGAGAAAATAACATACATATTACACAGACTCTATTAAGCATCATGTATTTTAGATTGTTTTCCTCATATATATATATCTCCAGGCTGACACAAACCAATCAGAATTTCATTAATAACAGTGCTTCACCATACACAAAATACTGTTGCAAAATATATTTTTTTAGTGACCTTATTTATTTTTTTAAAAATAGCCTAATTCTATTACATTCTTTACCCTGTTTATTTAGATTTGCCCTTTTGCTACATCCGCATATGGCTAATAAGTACAATTGGGATTCAGCAATCTGTACATCAGTTTTGAGTCTTTCATTGCTGACATACTATGTGAAAATAATCTCACTTCTAAGCATTAACTTCTGATAACCAAAGACTTAAAGAAATAATCCAGAGGAAATATAGACAAGCAAAGGCTTGACTTCAGGAATTTTCTCTAGCTGATACAGTCCTTATTTCAAGAACCATTTCTGCGTGCTACATTGCCACTGAATAGGATGCATAAAGAAGAGAGTGAAACTTTCAACTCTTCTCATCTAGCTAAAAAGTTTTCTGTTATTTTCTTTTTATTTTTAAGTACATTTTCATTCCACAAACAGAAAAGCAAAATTAAAAACATACATTTACCTTATTCATCTTCATACAAGTACCAAAATCTGCTAGTTTTAAATGACCAGCTTTATCTAGCAGCATATTATCAGGCTTCACATCTCTGAAAGGAGAAAAATATATGTTTAAAAGTTTTCAACTATTTTTCAGATGCAACATTGCAATGAAAAATACCATCATGAAAGCACCACTTCATTTTTTTCTGCTTTTCTTTCAAACTGGGAGACTTTATTTAAGTATCATGTCCAATACAGAAACTGCTGAACTATAACATTTTTAAAAGTTGTAATGGATGTGGGAATACAGTCTTAAGTGACTAAATTTAACAAATCCAGACATTAATCTTGAAGCTCAAGTTCCTGAGAAGTACTCACTAGTTGAAGTACCTCTCTGCTAGGATCCAGCTGCAGAAAAAAATCCATTCTGGTTCTCAGTTAGCTATCTCCTACAGACCCTGAAAACATAGCTTCTTCTCTGACAATTTTACTACTCCTCAAACTGAGAAACATCAGCCTGCTGAAAAACCTTCGCTTTATATCACCTTAGACTTGTAGTTTCTGATGGCCAGAACCTCAGAAGTTATAAATGGAGTAATTATGAAACAATAATGAAGTAGTAACACAATAAATTTTAAAACTGCCTAAAAAATTACTGAAGCCATTCTGGCAACGCCAGGAATAAAATAACACTATGTAACAACACTTTTTTCTTTTTCACCTGTGTATAAAACCCATTGAGTGAATTGCATCTAATGCAAGTACAACTTCAGCAGTATAAAATCTTGCCCATTTCTCCGGAACATCGTAGTTGCTCATTAAATTCACAAGGTCCCCACCAGGCATGTATTCCATCACCATGTAAAGGTAACGGTCATCTTGGAACGCGTAAAATAACTGCAAAAAGCACATAAACAAAAATGAAGTCACTGAATGTTCCATTTTTCTTAATTTGTTTACTTCTTGGAAATAAAAGTGATTTCTGCACAAACTGATTTACAAAGTAACAGAATTGCTACAACTACCACAGCAGCTTTGCATCATCCAGCAGACCTCCTAAAAAGGAATTCTCTTGAAGACAAATTTCATCCAGATCTTCCATCCCTTCATATTACAATGGAAGGAGAAGGGTCCTGGTTACAAATTAAAGTAAGTGACTTTGGTGTAATAAATTTTGAGATCATTTCAAAGAATGCTCATTGCATCAGAGGAACAAAATGTCTTCTTTAGCACTGGGACACTAGTTGACAAATATGTAAACAAAACTACTGTATTGTAAACATCTGGGCAACTCTCTCTGTGTTATCACTAAATATTTATTACTCTATTATCAATGTATTTATTGTTTAGAAAGTGAGACTAAATTTTAAACAATTAAGTAAAAACATTTTCCTCACAGCTGTCAACGCTATATTCAACATGAGTAGTAGAAGTAGCTGTAAGTTTCTAACTTAAATTTTTTTAAAAATCATTAAAGTACTGTTCTGGACAATTACTCCAGACAAATAGTAACACAGTTACCTATTTGATCTAGGTAAACCTTGAATAATTTTGTTTAATTCTAACCTAACAGAAGAATTTACACGCTTAGGGGTAAGAATAGTTTAAATGAACAAGTTAACATGTGCACACACAACGCACAATGACTGCTTCAGGCGTGCTCCTTATGAACTTCAAAAGGCAGCAACACCTCCCAAAAAATTGTCAGTGATAACACTGAGATGAGGAAAAAAAATATCAAAAGCAGGCAAATTTTCAGTCAAATATACACAGAGAAATCAGAATATACAAAGGCTGTGTCTTAAGCAGTATGCTGGATGCCTCAAAAAATTAGTACAGAGCAGGCTTACCAATATATATCTGGCAAAGAGTTTTTAAACAGCAGAGGTTATCTTGTAAATGTAATGACAAAATACTGTTTTGAAGCAATTGCAGTATCTGCTATCCTAATGTTAATAATGTATTTCCCTAGCAGACCAATAAACCAAAAACGGACTTTGGAAAGCTAAAAATGAAAACATGTTATTCCAAGTCATACAGTGTTATAGCAAAACTATACTACAATGACAATATTTTAAAAAGAGTATCACTATACCTGAACAACCCAGGGACTGTTAGCAAAAGCCATAATATCCCTTTCTTCCCAGAAGAATGCAGAATCTGATCTTTTTATCATTTCAAATTTGCTCAGTAGCTTCATAGCATAGACTCTCCTTGAGGATTTATGCCTTACCTATGAGGAAAAAACATGACATATAGAACAAATTAGTTTGCCACATTTACTTATGAAGAAAGAACACCACTGAATATATTACTTTTCCTGCTTCACTATTTAACAAGGTTTATCAGACTCTTCATGGTTTTATAAAAAATTATAGTACTTTATATTCTCATATAATGGAATATAATTACTCTGCAGATACATGCATTGCTTTTAAAATACTTGCTAGAGCTATTCAACATAGAAGTCCATAGGCGTAACAGCCACTTGGTAATTTGTAGGCATGTGTCTTTAAAAGGACAAATAGGCACCCATTAAAAAGTTGAAACTACAAACCTTTCACACATTTCATTAGCAAAAATGTGTATTTGCTGCCATATTTTCCGTTTCTCCCACCAGTTTCCAATTCAGTAAAGCAGGATGGACATGCCTGGTTGGCTAATCAATCACAAACAACACACACAACATCTTCATCTGTGAGAACTACATTCACAAAAATCTGGCATAGACCCCGAATTCACAGAAATTATTCTAGTCCTGATGATTTATTCAAGTGTCCACATATAAAGCAGCAACAACTAATTTTCTTGATTATGAGGAATACGCTTCCCATTTTATTTCAATAGAGAAGCACGACTACAATGCAAAACAAGTACTTGTGCACTTTGAGAGTACTGAAATGTAAGATTCTCAAAAACTTAACCATGGGATAAAAAGAAATAAAATTTCACCAAGTCAAAGGCATTTATTACGAGTGCATCTTCTGAACACTGTATTCAGAAATAGACACGAGCAAATACTATGGAATACATTCAAAAGTAAAAACAGAAACATAGCTTACCAACTGAACCTCCCCAAATGCCCCTCTACCGATCACCTTCACCACTTCATAATCTTCAGCTTTCATGCGCAGATCTCTCATCTTATTTACTGTGTCTTTATCTACATAAAAGAAAATTCACATTTCAAATATATTCAGTGCAACTGAACCCATTCATCTGAGTTCAGTTTTTCATAGATACCAGAAGATATGCGGCTTAGAGGGGGGACTTCCTTTTGAAGCTGCCTTCCTATTGGAAACCTCTCTGTAGAATTCCTGAGCTCATTCTCAGTACCATAGTAACCAAAACCTGACATAAATATAATGCAATGACTCGACTCTACAGTCAAGTTACCAGAGATCTTAATTTGGGAATTGCTTTAAAAGTAACCACCTGGAAAAAAAAAAAAAAAAAAGCTATACAAAACTTCATATCCAGCATGAACTTTGGAAGTTCATCAGTATAAAAAGATTTTTTCTGGATAAATATGCAAAATATCTCAGAAAATACCACAAAGGACACATATGAGACACTTGAAGAAACTTTTTTTAAAAAATAAGCTTTCACTTATCTGCACATTCATTATTTCTAATACTCAAAAAAGTATGTTTTAATTTAAAACATGCAGTGGGAATCATTGCAATTATTTATATAAACCTGTCATTCTATAAACTACAATAATTTACAAACTCCCAGTGGGAAGATACTCTAATTCCAAATTTGGTCAAAGATTAAAACAGTCTATTTTAATCCATGTGGGTCAACACTGGCATGGATTACATGGAAAAGCGTCATACACCAGTATTTCTAAAAGCAAGGAACATCTACTAAAACAGATATGCTTTTAATAAAATAACTTATGCAATGATATTTTATGTTCAAAAATAATATTCTAGGCCTAAAAGCCAAGTTTAGAAAGAAGTAAGGATGGGGGGAAGAGAAAGGAGAAGAAATGTAATTTTTTTAAGTTCATGTTTTTAGAAAATGATTAGACAGACAACATAAAATTACCATTAGAGTTCTACCTACACCAGCCATTATCTAAAACGAAAGCAGCATATGTACAATTAAAATTCAGTAAGATTTTATTACCACAAGAGGAATAAATATAGCTTTGTTTGAATAGACACTCTGTGGCATTACTGTTTAATTAAAGGCACCCCTTGACAATGCAGCACACCACTAGCTGATTTCAATAAATTATATTAACATTTTAAGTTTTGACAAATGATTTCACAGAAAGATCAAAATATTTAGTAATTAAAAAAAAAATAACATATTGCCTTATTTGCCCTGATGAAAACTGAGAATGAGTAAGACTGCTGGAACTAAATTGCAGCAATTCCCTTGACAACAAGTCTCCAGTTATCATTAACTTACTGCCTCGTAATCTCACAATAGGGGCTCCACTGCTTCTGAATGAAAAATCTTGACATTGGTGCAAAAGAAAGTGAGGCAACATATGAATACTGTAAATGGTTTTCAGTCACAAGCCAAAAGAGAATTAAGGAAAATATATCTTGAGAGGAAACTAAACTGAAGATTTTTTAAACAGAGCAAACAAGGCTTGTGAGCAGTTGCAAACTGCAATTTGGTGCTTGAGAGACATACTAACACTCAGTCATCTTCAGCCAGTATGTCAGAGTAACAACAGGGGGGAATTTGACCTCAGTACGCCAAGATCTGTTAAACAGGGCTTATCAGGCTGCAACATATTCAAATGGGCAGCTCTTTATCTCCTGCTAATAGTGAGGACCCGAGCACCTTATGCTTTATGGACAGCTGGGGCAGCTCCCATGGCAAAAGGTTCTCCAACCTGCCCTGAAGTTTGATTATAAGCTTAGATGCTCTTAGTGGGGCTCTCAAGCATCTCTAATACTGACTTCTGTAATCTTTCAATTCTATATTGTAGAAAATTAATTAAGGTTCTACACACTTGCAAAAATAACCCTCAAAACCTTAGGTGTTAGAAGTGGACTTTAGAAGCTCCACAAATACACAACGTACACCAGAAAGTAAAAAAAAAAAAAAAGTGGATAAGGACTTGCTCCTAGGGCAATCAGTCTATAAAAAAAAACAGTATAAAAACCTCCCATTTTATTTGCAATCTAGAAATTTATTTTAAAGTTCTAGAATAATGGTGCAAACTGGACAACTAATATACTGCAAAAAGATATTTTAAACAGTTTTCTATTAGAACTAAAGAAACCATGTAAATGTTCCTATAGATCTAATTATTATTTTTTTAAATAGAAGTATGGGACAAACTAGACTTCACAGTTCCCTCTGAGTCCACTACTCACACATCCACAGCTTGCTTTCATATTTCAGCAAACACAGCAAGATAAGTTCTAAAGGAAATCTGAAGTGAAAAATTATGGTCTGTTCTCC
This sequence comes from Scolopax mira, assembly GCA_004320125.1. Taxonomy (NCBI): domain Eukaryota; kingdom Metazoa; phylum Chordata; class Aves; order Charadriiformes; family Scolopacidae; genus Scolopax; species Scolopax mira. Next base: position 67,017 of record BJBW01002239.1, on the reverse strand, counting down.
ACCTTCGTATTACTTCAGGTCACATCTTAAACCCTATATAGTTTATACCTACAAGATAGTCATTATGTAATGACTGTAAACTTAAGTTTTCTTTTTCTTCACTCAACCTCAATTGCAAAAGTGAAGTTCTTTGAGAATCACTAATGATTTCACTATTCATAAAAAATATCTGTTGCAATGGGTATTTCCTTTGCCTAACACAACTTCTCTTTTCTCTAAGAATTTCACCACACCTTTTGTGTAAATAACTGAGTATACAAAATGTGCATGTAACACAGTGTACGATATCAAATATAGTTTAAACTTTGAAAAGTTAAACAAAACATTTGAACTTAGGCCTTTTGGCAACCAGCTTAGTGCAAGTAAGCCATCAACTAGATTCAGTGGACTCATCCATTCCTATAAATGGGGAATAATAGAAAATAAACCCCACAAATTCATTATCATTGCTTACAGTTGCACTAAGTAAACTATTTGAAAACACTCTGGAAACAGAAATAAAAACACAAATTTCTGTGAAAACAAAAAAAATTTAAGTCAATTACTTTATATTTGCCACTTAAAATCCATTTATTACCACATTTAATTAAGATGCTTAAGCCTGTAAAAAAATCTAATAACATTAGTTTCATTTCAAGGCTTGCCCATTCAGTTCACAGGCAGAAGTAAGTCTCAAGTCAGCAAATGTCTCTGCCATAATTTCCAGAATTTGTCAGTTTGGAAGCTTTTAGAAAAGACTTAACTCCTACATGCCTTCTTGTTTGGTTTCTATTTGGAGTTTTTTGTTGATTTTGTTTTGGGTTTTTTTGTTATGAAAATTATGGAATTACAACTCCTATAAAAAAGAAAAAAACAGCTTTATTTAAAAAGTTATTACAGAGTAGAATGTGCAGGAATCTGGTCATGGAAAAATATAGAATAAATACAGAGAAGAATTCTGCAGAAACATCAGCTGCATGCATAAGTACAGCAGCTATGCAGTGTAAGAATTTCATGGGATACCAAACAAAAAATCTACAAAACACACGCTCCAGTCTGTCAGTGAACAAATTTTTAATATGATTTCTTGGCATTGTAAACATGTTATGTCATTTTACTGTTAATTGCTTATGATAATAGTAATACATGAAATTACAAATCAAGTTGAAGGAATTCAGAGAGTTGCCAAGAACAAAGATAACAGGCTTTTCTCTCAAAAGGCTTTGTGCCACTGAAAACAATGCCAGTTAGATTGGCAACAAACTTCGGCATTCAACTGCTGGGAATCAGATTCGTACAGGTAGCTGTCAGGTTTCACTGGGAAGTAAATAAATAATTGGACTCTTAAAACAACTTGCATCCAAAAAACCCAAATCCCTAGTAGCCTTTCAAAAAGCTAGAACTACCTTTATTATTTATTTTTGCTTGTATGTTTAATCTTTTGTTATTTAATAACTGAAACATTAAATACTTACACCTGTTTAAAAAGTTATCAATGTTTTTGTTTTTTCTTAAGGCAGGAAAATCCAAGTCATATACCAAAGCATCTAATCCATCCTGAAAAGAAAAAAAAAAAAAAAAAAAGAGAAAAATTAGGTGTTTGGAAAAGTAATTACACATACTGCTAACTGAAGAGACAAGATAAAAACAGTTGTCCCTATTAATTATTCATACAAATGAAATAATTCATATTTATTTAATGATTGTTAGCAGTTACATGAAACAGCTGTCACTACTTCACTTCCACTGGACTCTACAAAAGTTAATTTCCATCCATCCCAAAACAAATGTACTTCTATGAATTATTAATTACCTTAATTAGCTCTACATTTATACAAAAACTTTCTTTCTTCCAAACATGAAAAGAACAAAGAGCAGTTCCTACGAAGCTCAATTATAGGACAATGATAGTAATTTAATTCCAAGAGTCAGCCCCCCCACACCCCCCCGCCCCATTTTATTTATTGAATTCAGAGTGAATTTTCATGAACAAGATACTGGCTTTATGCAGTTTAACTTAAATCTAGTAACAAACAGCCACAAAAAGCCCATCCGGCACTACTATCATGCAATGCATCCCTATGAACAAAACCAAAACAAAAAAACACCAGAAAAATACACCATTAAAAAAGACTGTTTTCAGCTTTTATAAAATTATACAAGACTGAAAGCTGATCCATCAGCCTTTGACGATTAAATCCATCAAGTAACTGTGCCTGAAAAAATACCTAAATATAAGCTTTTTTAAAAATCTTATTTTCCAGGATCATGTATTAGAGATACTTAATCTAGACTTTGAAAAAATTAGCCTTTGATCCCTCACTTCAAAATCAAACCTCTTTCTCCCTCAGTCTAAAGGAGATTTTAAGCTATAAAAAACCCAAATGCTATCAAAATCAAAATTATTTATTGGCTTGCAGTTCTCACTTTTGAAGTATATAAGACAGAAAATTTTTACTTCAGCTATTGATGGTTGGACTAGATGATCTTAAAGGTCCCCTCCAACCTAGACAATTCTATGATTCCATTCTGAGAATAAACAGTAAACTCACACTAGAATTTGAAAACAGGGGTCAGGAAGTAGAACTACAATTACTTGAAGGATGGGTGTTGTTAAATTTATTAATGTCATAAAACCAGTCCTGTCTTAAGTTACCTCTCCTGGCTTAGTTTTAACTAAGCAATGTTACCATGAAAATTATAAGAACCAAGAAAAGCATCACAATATTTTCACAGCACTTATATCAAGTCAGGTTTTGCAGCTTGACTGTATTAAAGGATCACCTCTTTGGATTTACACCAGTGATGAAAAAGAAAAGCAAATGGCAATGAAAAAACTATAGTTTTTTATAAAGTACTATAAATAAGAGAGTAAGAGGCAAACAACAATTCGGACTCAAGACAGATGTATGAATATAGCTATGCAGGGTAAGGGCAACTCAATGAGAAATACTTTGTGAGCTACTGAAAGACACCTTTTCCAAAGATACGTAGTAAATATCCAGGAAATCCATTACAGAATTTCAATTATTTGGTAAATTCAACAGAGGAACCATGATAACTGCTTGTACAGCAGCACCAAGTGCAGTGGTAGCTCTATGCATTGAGGCCCACACTGTGAGAAGCAGCAGGCAAATAACATCTCCCAGGCTGCCAGGTCACATCCCAGCATTTTCAAAAGCAGATGAGTGATGGAGATGAATTGCCAAAACTGGGACTCCACTCTGCCTCTTAAGCCTTCCACTCTGTAGAGTCAATCAATTTGCCCTGGGTCACATCTAACACAGAAAACTTTTCCACACAGCAAGCAGAAGCACAACAAAAATCTCTAAATCCTGGTTTGTTCTGGGGCAGTGCAATTACCTGCTTCATTTCAGGTTTTCCTTCAAAAGCCAATATACATTCTTTTTCTTTAGAGGAGGAGAGATTTTTAAACACTGAATAGAACAACATGGGACAAATGGGAACATTTACAAATTTTTAACTTCAGTCTTACTTTTGTATCACACTTCTTCTTTCAAAATATTAAAATATAAGCCCACACATAAAAAAGCAAGAAGTACAGAAAGTGTGACAGTTGCATTGATCATGTTGGGTCATTTTGTTGTGTTTCTTTTTAAAAGCTCTAAAATAATGATAAAAAATAGGATACAAAGTATACTTTTTCTATATTATATACCATATTTATTTCTATTATATAATTAAAATTTTGACACCAAGCATTTTAAAAGGTAAAAGCAAATTTCAATACTGTTTCACTCAGAATTCACATGAAAACACTGTCTTTCGCATCTTAGATATGAACTTTTTCAAGTAAAACACTTAAAAAAACCTTCGAAATCAAGATTCAGGCTACTGATCTCGCACTCAGTTCAAACCACACTTCAAATTCATACAAACACCATCTCAGGAAACTGCATGCCAAGAACTGCGGATGTGAAAGGCTCTTCAATAATCAATTCCCCTTTGCTACAGTACCTAGAGAAGAAACTATGCTGGTTGAAAACTTTGGTTAAAAATAAGGTAGGGGTGGGGTGAGGTGCCTATAATAATTAAGAGACTTGTAAATTGTTAACTCTCAAAATCATTAATTTCTTCAACTGAAGTAAGTTTCTGAATTAAAAATAGTATGGTATTATTTTAACTGTGGACTGCAAACACAAGACTACGCTTAAGGTAACTTTAGAGATTTGTGAATAATGGAAGTAAAATATTTGGGATATCCACTGTATCACATAAAACATAGAACAGCCGCTTTATTTTGCTTACATTAGCAAAACAAGAAGAACTTGCAAATGCTACAAGCTGCTCCAGTACAAAGGGAAATAGAGAAGCATGGCTATTTTAAGTGGAATGACTGGTAAACAAACAGGGAGAGGGAGCACACAAACTCACCACAGAGGGGACAATGCCAGTAGAAAGTGGTACAGATCACGGAGATGGGAATACACTGCAGAGTTTTAGCAATAATGGTTAGGAGACACAGGGTGAAGGCCGAATGAAAGGAGAAGTTATTATTATTGTTGATGTCTGCAGAGGTAACTCATCTCTCAGCTTTTCTGTTTTCCATTTGCTCAATCTTCCAATGTGCTATCTGACCTTATTCCTAACACAGAAAGGAAGGAACATCTTTCTTTCAAGACCTATAGTAGCCGTACCCTCCTCCTCTTAAAGAAAAAGGATACTGAGATGTCATTATAATAGGAAACTATACATTCAATACTTAAATATGCTTTATTAAAATAAGGCCTCATTCTTATGATGGATTTTTTCCTGACTTGGATTGAACTCGGGTTCAATATATTTCGGTATGTATCTTCTTTAAATACAGCACATTCTGTACTTCTAAGAAACTCTTCTTGTAGCTTAGAGGTATTTTCAGCTAATGCCAAGCTCTACCTTATTCTGTCATTACAGAGCAATTTTCCTGTTTAGCTTTGTGGTCTACACATTTTCCTTTTATGTTAATAGTTAAAGTGGATTACTAAAATAAATTGGTTTATAAAAGCAAACATAAGACTTCCACTTAGAACTTACATGGTAACACTACTTCAGAGATGATTAAAAAAGAACAGGGGGAAAAAAACTTCCTTTCCAATATCCTTCACTCAAACAGTTTCATGGTCTGATAATGTGGTCTTTTCTATACCACACTTGTCTAACAGCAACAGTTGCATGAACAGTTTCATAATCTATTTAAAATACCTCAGTTTATCCTGAAATTAAAAAGAGGCACACCAGGAAGTCATTACAATGCGCAGAGAGTTCTTCCTTACAAAACCAACATTTCCATGTATGCTGTTGATTTGTAGCTCATTACTACACTGTGCTTAGAAATTTCAAAACAACAGATATATGGAGTGAAATCACAGGTCAGCCTGGACTTACACTGCTTCAAGAGATGACAATAAGGTTGTCTGGGAAAGAGGATATGAACAAGTCAAGCACATACTAGTACTCCTCTGGTGTATTTGTGAGACAGACGTGGCACTGTCATAGATAACAGCTCTAGACAGAATTTTCTTCAGTGATTTTGTCTAAACATTTTCTGTACCTGTTTAAATCTCTCACATTTACAGAATCATATAGATAAGAATTCCTCTGCCTAACAGGCTGTGTGACAGTGGACCTCATTTTGAGTTTGTCATTCCTCAGCCACAAAAGAAACAATGACTCTTTACCCACCTGCCCCAATACACAGCTTTACACACGGCCACTGTTTCTCCCTTGGTCATCTCTCTTACAATTATCCTGTACAAAAGCTATTCCAATTCCACCACTGTCCTCTGAACTTTTTTTTATTTCTACTGTATACTTTTTGAATTGGAGAGAAACCACAAATAGCATTTAACTGTGAGCACACCATAAATACACAATGCAGTACAATGTTTCCTGTTCTGCTCTTCGTTAAATTTTAAGTTATTAACTGAAATATCTGGTTAATTCTTATAGTCACTGTGTACTAAATTGATTCTTTCACAAAACTAGGTACTATAAATTAAAGCTAGTTCAACATTCAAAAACACAAGTACATAAAGACAGGGGTTTTTTTTCCCATGCACTCACTCAATGTTCATCAATGTTGAATTTCACTTCTTCTTTTTAATCACCCAGGCACTAAAGAACATTAATTTCTTCTGTGATTTGCTATAGCTTCTATTTTTACTACTCTATCACCATTAATGAATCAGTATTCACCACTTTAGATCGCTTATGACTATGAAATAGCACAGACCTGTTAGACTTCATTACTGACCTCTCTGTTTTGAGCAAACAGATTACTGGCTCTCACTTCATTCATTCATCCATCCACAAAAAAAGCCCAGCCCAGAGCAGTTCATTTCTGATAAAAAGCTTAAACAAAGAACATTATCAAAAGCTTTTTTTTTTTATCTTCCTACTGAGCAATTACTTCAAGGAACTCCACTAGACTTACGACTTTCTTCCGTTATACATGGGTCAGCTCTTCCCCATCGTAACACCTGTGGGCTCACTCGTTCTGCTACTGGGCTTGGGGGCTCCCAACTTATGCACAAGGTATTTTTTTTTCTTTAACAGAAAAAAAAAATTAAAAGCTATATATTTACCATCTTCCTTACCACTGTTGTCAAGACAGTTTTAAGCACTAACGTAAATAAACACAAAGGTTACACATGCACTTATGTGCCTTATTAAGACACAATCAGGTACAAAAAAAAAAAAGGGATAAATATCAAGCTGTTTCATCATCTGATGTAAACAAATGATGTTTGCACCATTTTGTACAAAAAACTCTTCTAGTACCACTTCAGCTTGAGAGAGATCCTCCAGCATGAACACTGTTAAGAAGGATTTCCGAATGGAAACTCCTCTGAGTTTCTTTTCACATTTCATGAAGAAATGTGCAGAAAGATTTCTGCAATAGCCTTTTACTTCACTTTCCCTTCAGTTTTTCTAAAAATACAGAATGCAATAACATAAAAAACATTGTCATTAACATACACATTAACTACAAAATCTATTAGCATTGAATTTCTCAAGGTGTTACGTTAGCTTCTTTTCATTAGATACCTCTAATATGTACTGGTTTTATTCAGTTTGGCTTAAGGAGTCCCATATTAATTGGATTTTTTCCCACATTTTGGTCTATACCTATTTCCAAAGTTTTAATGCATCAAACTGTAAGAACTACAATGGCTATTCTGGACTGCCTCACTCTCTAACTACATTCCTTAATCTTAAAAATCACTACAATTATGTAATGTCAGTTTTATTCAGATGTACAAATAATATTGATGCAATTTTATAGTGAAATTTACTATTAGGATATTCCAAAATATACTCCATCAAGCAACTTCAATTCAGCAAAACATTCTCTCAGGATTCATAAGTGATATAATGTAAAAAGAAAGTATATGATCATCAGTATCAAGATATAGTTATAATATCTTTGTATTTTGAATTTTTTACTTCATATACATTTCATTGTGACATAGTATCACCTAGTGGAAGCACATGATAAAGAAAAATGTATTAAATTCAGTTGAAACTTTGTTGTTGAGATACTTGTTTATTTTACTATTTTTCTAGCATTCAAAGAACTAAAAAAAACTTAATGGGTATTATCAAATCAAAATTTGCATTCCTTGGACCGACTGGCAGTTATCCAAGTTTAAAGTCTTTGCTACTTTTCCTTTTTTGGAGAGCCCAAAGTAAGTCTTAAGATCTACAACTCTAACTATCCATATTTTACTTCCGTGTATTGTATCCATTTTCCTATTTCTATAGTACTAAAGCTTTTCTCCATACTTTAAATCAAAAAACCTGACTGGTTTTGATTTTCACATGTTCATCACAATTTCTCGTAACACCTTATCATACATAAGTGATCTTGGTGGTCAACTACTGAAACTAAGAGCCCCTATTTAAGTATCTAAATGAGAAGCTAGTTTTTATGTCCTATTTTCAAATACACATGAAAAGTGGTACCTAAAATCCATCATTAAAAAAAATGAATCAGAAGTTTCTTTGAATTGTTTGAACTATCAAATATTTGAATTGTAAAAATGACCTGGAGAGCCTGGAGAAACTGGAAGAGAAGAACCTCATGACATTTAACAAAAGCAAATGCCAAGTCCTGCACCTGGGGAGGAACTGCCCCAGGCACCAGTAGGTGCTGGGGGCTGACCAGCTGGAAAGCCGCCCTGCCAAGAAGGGGGGTTTTTTTGGCCCTCCAAGTAAGTCGACAGCAGCCATTACTTCTTTGTGACAAGGACAGACTTCTGATGCTACTGACTGAATTGAGAGAAAAAGGAGTATGTCAGGCACCAATACAGGTTAGGCTGGACCTGCTAGAGACAAGTTCCAAAGAGAAAGATCTGGAGGTCCTGGTAGACAGCAAAATGACAACGAGCAAGCAGTGTGCTCTTGTGGCCAGGAAGGCCAACGGAATCCTGGGCTGCATAGGGAAGAGTGTGGCTAGTAGGTCGAGGGAGGTCATTCTCCTCCTCTACTTGGCACTGGTGAGGCCACAACTGGAATACTGCATCCAGTTCTGGGCTCCCCAGTTCAAGAGGGACAAGGAGCTACTGGAGAGAGTCCATCTAAGGGCAACGAAGATGATTCAAGGATTGGAGCATCTCCCTTATGAAGAAAGGCTGAGAGAGTTGGGCCTCTTTAGTCTGGAGAAGAGAAGGCTGAGGGGAGACCTTATTAATATTTATAGGTATCTAAAGGGTGGGTTGAAGGAGGAGGAAGCCAGACTCTTTTCAGTGGTTGCCAGTGAGAGGACGACAGGCAACGGGCACAAGTTGGAACATGGGAGGTTCCACTCAAATATGAGGAAAAACTTCTTTACAGTGAGAGTGTCAGAGCCCTGGAACAGGCTGCCCAGGGAGGTCGTGGAGTCCCCTTCTTTGGAGATTTTCAAGACCCACCTGGATGCAGCCCTGAGTGACATGCTCTAGCTCTGGGCAATCCTGCTTCAGCAGGAGAGTTGGACTAGATGATCTCTATGGTCCCTTTCAACTCTAAAACATTCAGTGAAATTCAGTGAAAACCATGGACCCCTCTTTGATGCTTACTCTTTTAGGGAATACCCTACTGCAACTTCATTGGCAAGGGAAACACACACACAGGACTTTCCTCTGGTGCCCAACATTATTATTTTTTGGTGCAAAAAAGACCCCTCTATCTAGTTTTAAGTTCATCACATTCATTTATTTTGCTCTCTAGAGAACAGAAAGCTGTAATTTAGTACTTCATCTTTAAAGGGGACAAGTCAATGTAGACAAAGTTAAGACACTTGAGAATTTTCATTACACTGTTAGGCTAGGCAAAGTATACAATCTGACATATGAGCCTGAGTCCAAGGCACTTGATTCACTGCTCATTCTCACTGCCAGCACGATACAATTCTACAGCGCTTGTTACTTCTTAATATCTTGCAATACTCATAAAGAGCTTTTGCAAATTTAGGTTAAATACATAGCCTTTCACAAAGACATTTTTTTTAACTCAGTAAAGAGCTAAGAGTTTAATTCAGTAAAGGTTTTTAAATCTCAATAAGTAGATCTTGAAACCTCAATGAAGGATTATTGAAAGCAGTGGGGCTTATTGCTTTCATTTCGGTCTTTTTAAAGAGTTACTCCATGTGTAGTTGAGTATTGCATCCTATGTTGTTACATATATAAGTACATGTACTTGCATTCTGTTCAAACATCAACTCTTTCACATTTTTATTGATAAATTACTAGAGCATACACTTCCTACATGACTCAGTAAATTATAAATTCATATATATCTTTCAATACATATTGATACATGCAAAGATAGATATATCTATCTATATAAAAAAATCAAAATACTCACTGTCACTAACACCAGAGCCCACAGACCTATCAATATTTGTAATATATTACCACTGAAGGAAGCCTGAGGTGCAAGTCTACAGAGGGGTACACATACAAGTAGTAATGCCCTTCCACAGGCAAGTAGTTTTTCCAGGTGATGCTGGTTTTCCAACGCAGTAACGAATCTTGCTACCTGAAACATCTCTTAAATAAATTAACTAAAATAAAATGCAGTGGAAATCTGTGAAATCAACTTATATACAGTAAGTAAGAAAGCGTACTGTCAGTATCCAATATACATATCATTCAGAGAAGCCTCAGGCTTCCACTAAAACTGAGGGCAAGAGCCCTTCTCTGTCCACTGACTAGGTGCGGGAACCTTGGATCCATAGATCCAAGATCCATAGACCTGTTCTGAGTGATACCTATTCAAGGTACTGGTTTATGCCTAAGATTATGGAAAGTTCACATTGTCTGATGACGCATTCCAGAAAACACGGTGTTTTTCTTCCCCTCCAAATTCAAACTTCTAACCCTATATTATAATACTAGTTTCACTACACTAGGATACTTTATTATGGTTAATAGCCTTTACATCCAAACTTCAGGTTCTTACATCAGTGTTCTGTTATTTCAATTTAGCATCAGAATTAATTCCATTTACTAGTAAATCTTTAAGAAGAACAGATAAGAGAGGAATGCCTTCAAGAAAGATGAAGAATATATCCAAAATATCACCAAGTATGTTTCAGTAAAATTTATGCAGAAATAGGTACAATATATAGTTAGAAAACAGTTCAGGGAGATATGTAACAGCAACAAAAGCTGACTGGTATTAAGTCAAATTAGATTATTTAATTTCACAGCAAGCGAGATCTTTGGATATTTGCAATTTACTTTCCTTAAAAAAGGTCCATTTGCATGGTTCAATATGCTCAGTACGCAAAGGTTTTATGAAACAGTAGTTTTACAAACTACAAGTCTTCTATACCAACAGCAGCATATTCTGCCATCAATAGAATACCTTAAATAAAAAGACTAAAACAGTTGTAGAGCTATCTGGAAGGTTACATAGATTCTTGATATTTTAATGTGTAGAAAATAAGAAAATAGATGGCATAGTTTAGGTTTCAAGGATTTATCAAGCCATAGTTGTCTCTTGCTAGGATTAAATAAAGGATAAGTACAGCTTCTTAAAATTGTGCTTTTCAATAACACTGCATTAAATGTTTTGAATACAAGCACACTTAAAGCATATATATATATATATATATATAGTGTTAATAGAAGAGGGAGTACTGGTAGTTAAAGAACTGATGTTTATCACCATGAAAGCAGAACTCCACAGCAAATTTAGCACTTGGCATTAAAGTGTCTCATAGGTCTAGAGTTCCCAGCTACTGTAACAACTGCAACTGGAGATGTGCAACCAATCCTACATAGAGCAGGGTAACACTATCTACAGAAATACCTTGGGAGGGAAAAAAGTGACCTTGCATCCTTTCGAGTTCTCCAAGTTATCATATTCACCAAAGATAAAAGCCAATTCCTGCTCCCCCACCTAAAATGTAAAGTAACTACTTAATAACTTAATTTAAAAAAAAAAAAGGGGGGGGGGGGGGAAGAAGCCAAATCTCACTTGGAAATTATATCAGCAAAAGTCCTTTGAGGTCCCCCCAGCTTTCTTTGTTACAGTGGGAGGACAGATTCTTCCTTGGGCAGCACATACAGATCTACCCCTTCTGGTTCAGAAATCCTAGTATCTTCATTTTAAACACCCACTTTTAATTACCAAATTAGACCAATGGGAGTCAACACTCAGGAACACTCACTAGAAAGCAAAAGTAGGATGGATAAAAATTAACACTATACATACAAATACTGGTATATAACTTCCCTTCAATAAAATTGTACAGAAGACAGACAGATCAGAGATACAAAAGAAAAAAGAGAAACTCTTCCTGTCCCAGCTCACAAGTTTTAAGACTTCATTAGGCAGCAGCCTGCAAGGAATCAGGTAAAGATTACAATAAAAGGAAAGCAACTGCACAACTCCATTAAGAAATAGTAGTATTCAGAAAAGGAAATAGAACCCACTTCACATCTGTTGCTTGGGAAATTGCTGTCTGCCTCAGATTTTTTTCCAGACATGTATCCATGAAGCCAGACTTCAAAAAGTAAGCTTTAGTCACTTGGATAAGATGAGAATCAGCAAGATACCAACATGTTTGTAAGAAGAAAGATAACACATTATTGCGAGCAACAGAAATAAAAATGCATTAGCACTCGTAAAAGCTGTTTAATATGCAAAGCAACTCTGCTTTTATCATAATGTGTTAAGCTAAGAGATATAGAGTAAGCTCTCCCATCAAGAGCTTGAACTGCTGCCTCTAGCTGCCCCACTATCTCTTTGCCTGAGAAGTGTTATCTCTGCTATGAAAAAAACAAACCAACCAACCAAAACTCTGGCCCAAAAACATTACCAACAAACTTTGCAATATAGTGAGTGCTGTGAGTGGAAAGGCAACTAATTTTGCTATAAAGCGACAACACCTCATCAACCACATAGTACCTGTTGTCACCTGACCTGGATTATGTTTGTTGCAAACAAAACTGTGTGTTAACTATAGATATAAACAATAAGCTATAAAACAATAAAAAGGGAAGTTCTATCTCTGACAACTTAGTCTTGGAGATTGTATTAGTTCACAATGCTTTAGAAAAGACTCTCCAAAAAGCTATCTTGAAAAACAAATTAAAACCAAAACCCCTAAACCCCTCTATTACTACTAATACCACATAGCCCACACAAAAACACGGTGACTGAAGACAGGCTAGAAAAACTGACAGAAAGACAAAAAGTACTGCATTTTTTAAGCAGAAGGCAGAGAATTGATTTAATAACTTTCAAAGAAAGAGTGAGAACATCATAATTTTTCCAGCAGTCTGGAAACACTGCACAAAATCTCTCTTACCCCCTGCATCAAATGGGAAATGCTTCCCTAAAACTCTAGAACAAGTCAAAACACTTTTTCAATTAGAGTTGAACAGCCATGACAGAAGTCCAAAAATGAAGGTTATGAAAGAATTATAGTAAAAACACTTTGCAGAAACTGAATTAGTAGTTTGTAAAGCTATGCACCTTTCTTTAGTGTCACACACAACAAACAGTGTGAAAAAAGAAAAATGGGAAGTTGAGCAAAACTCAAGCGGAGGATCAACGCTGAGAATTGTGCAATCTCCTGTCAGAGCTCGAGCTACATTTCTGCAATAAACATTCCATCACAAGCAATCACACGTCAAACAGATATTTGAAATATGCACCTAAACAAGAACTTCACAGTGCTTAAAAATTTGTGCATCATTATGCACTTTCATAATGCAAACTCTAGCCAAGCCCATGCATTGATTAAAGAAAAACTTCACTTTCAATGAAACAGAGTATTTATGTATGCACAAAATCAATGTTTTTCTATATTTAATCTTTTTTCCATTATTAATATAGCCATAATAATTATTTTGAAGTAATGCTTTTTTTTAAAAGGTAGTAAAAATTCTACAAGAATTTAGATAAAGACAAGTTACTTGAGTTGCCAGGTACTAAGGTTCTTCAGAATTGACAGGATTTTGTTGCTAACAGGAACAAGGCAACAAGATTTTCAGGGACTTGCACTGCTAATATAGAACAAAGCACTTCTTCCAACATGTTATTTCCAGATTTCAGAATCCAATGCGTATTTATAAACTGAACTACAATTACATGCTTTTTTACCAACCACCTTTAAGCAATTAAAAAAGAAAAAAAAAGGTGCGATAGAGACATGCTCTCTTTTTCAAAATGCACTTGAAGAAAAAATTGTAAGACATATAGACTATGCTATTTGTAATACAATTTTTAACCTATCCTGGATGTTTAAAGGTATTTTCAAGCCACTATTAGTGACCAATTTCAGGTCAAGAAATACTTCAACAGCACTTGAAACAAATCTCTTCTAAGCACTCTTATTATCATTTCTGACACCATGGTACAGTCATGATTAAAATCTTGGATGCTTTGGACTGCATGTGAAAAAGGAGAGATGTAACTACAAAATCAAAACTCTACAAGAAAACCTGGTTCCATATTCATGTACTGAAATGACAGAACCAAAGCTGTCCATGGAAACTTAGGGTGGCTTTTTCCAAACTGATGTTTCTCACATGAAAACCAGGGTTTTATCATATGTTACAGTGCAGCAATACAAGTCAGTTTACCTGGGATTTTCAAGCACAGTATTTCAAGACTAGAGGAAGAAAGGAAGTATTATTAATTTATTAGTAGGATCCAATATTTTTAATTTGAAAAGGGTCCAGAGATGTTGTGTTTTATTAGGTTTACAGGTTCATTTAATAAGTTAATAACACAAGTAAGTTTTTCTATGTTCCTTTCAAGTCTTGAAACTCAAGTTTGAGGAAAAATAAAACCATTAACTTTGTATATCAAGAAACAAAGTATGCCCAAACATTTCCAATACAGTTGCTCAAGCATGAGGCGGAGAGAGCAGAACTTCATAAAACACAGGTATTCAACTTTCAGAACACCGGGTATTTTCACCAACCCTGCTACCATAGGGATGAAAAATATTAAAATGCTAAGAAATAGATGAAAAACAACTCTTCCACCAAATTTTCCAACTACATTGATATGTCAGCTCTTCCCTAATACTGTTCTCCCCACATAACACTTCCGAACTTGGGAAAAACAAACTGCCATCCAAAGAGGATGCAGTAGATTGATATAAATGTCCTCCAAAGGCATGATTTTCTTTAGATTTAGAAGAGGGGAGAAAACAAATCTTAGCCCAAGAGGAAAGAGAGCCAGGGCTGTCTGGACCATTGCCACTACCATGGAATCTTGTCAAAGTCTCTCCTGCCTGTCCTTACAAGGGAGCAAGGCTCCGCTTGGGCTGATTAACTTAATCTTTACAGGAGATGAGGGCAAGCAATATTTTTGTCACACCATAAAAACCTGTCATGAAACAAGTAAGAGCACACTAACATTACATTTTTGGCTCCTTCATTACACAGACCATTCTGAGTAGCTGTCACTTAGCTTCTCATTAAGCAAAGAGCAAAACTGATGAAAACATGTTTCCTAAAAACTTCTAAAATCCAACTTCTATATGATTATTTTTTCCTGGCATTTACTTTATGAAAACATTTTTTCAGCATTCAGTTAAAACAAAACAAAAACAGAAAAGCCAAAACCAAACCAAACAATCAAAAAAACCCAGAGCCATTAAAAAAGCACTATTTTCTTGGAAATCTATATGAACTAAGAGACACTGTGATACCTAGTCTGTATATAAAATCGTGGTTCAAAAGCCACGTCCAGTCAGGTCAAGTAGTAGCTTCTACTTCCCATCCGTGTAAACTCTATGTTTGTAGAGCACCTAGTAAAGCAGGTTCTCAACTTCTAAATACTACAAGATATCAACAAGTGATATTCCAGAGCATATTTAACGGCAGTAGTATTGTCTCAAGAATTCAGAGTTAAAACTTCTGTCAGATCTCCTGCGTTTTCCTTTCCAGAAGTCACTGCTGGACCACAGAGCCAATTTCTGAAGAACTACATAAGTACATGCATATAAACAGTCATCTTGGAAACAGATACTTGTTACCAACCATGGTCATTTTATAACTCAACCGACTTACACAGTCTCAGAGACTTAAGGGGAAATTAAGAAAACACTTCTGTGGTATTCAAACAAAACCCACTGGCACAGAAGTATACTGTTATAGAAGTTAACTAGACTCTGAATTAAGATAAGCAATTTGAGTTAGAAGAGGAAAAAAAAAAAATCAACCAACAGCTAACTCTTTAAAAATAATCAAAAAACACAGACCAATCACTTCCATTTTACTCACATTTTAAAAATTGTTTGCTTGGTAGGAGTGTGAGAATCCTAACAAGGAGAAAAAAGGACCAAATACTGCAGAGACACACATTCTATTGGACTTGGAAAACTACAAGTAACTCACGATGCAAAGCTTTACACCTAAGACAAAGTCTTCAGAGAAGAAAAGCAATGCAGCATTTCACATATCTAAAACATACTCAAAGATCCCCTTACTTCCTTCAATAAAGACACCACATTCTGTGACTTGGAGAAAATAATAAAGAAATCAATTTCTTCCCTTTCTCAAATCACTGTAGTTGGACTTTAAGAACATATCACATTCAAATATTTAGTACTTACTTTCTTGCTCCTTCAAATTTGAATTTAAGGGAGAAGCATCTAAAGTGGTTCCTTAATAATTTTGTCCCTTTCTCTACTTATTGAACTATGACATGACAAATCTTAACTCACAAAATATTATCTCATTGGAATCATGTCATATATCATATCATCATTTATTCTCTGGAAATTAAACTGACACTTAGTCCAGTTTAACAGATTCATTTAAAAGCCAATTCTTATAAATGATAATACAGGTTGAAAGATTAGTATATCACTTAGGATATTGACTATACCTCTTTTTCGTACATATTGCTGTAAGGAAACAAGAACACAGCAGAAGGTTAACTTTGAGTCAAAGCAAACCCATCTATGCACAGACAAGTTATTCCTTCTGAAAACCAATACCAAAGTTCATAGCTGTCCAGAAGACAAGAGCAAGAAATTTCAGAAAAAGAGCTGAGTGGAGTAGTTCTAAATCCTTGCACATTGCTTCTCTGTAAAAGATAGTCTTTACAACCAAAATTCTGAACATCCTACAACCTAATTCATGCTGGTTCCAAACACTGTTCCATAGAATGCAAAAACACATTTTGATTTTTAATTACCAAAATGACAAAGCCATCAATAAGTACATCAGAATCATCAGTAAGATCTTAAGAATGGCAAAGTTGATGATAAGATATTACAGCTTACATTTCCTATCCTATCCTCAGAATAAATTTACTCCTTTTGGTAAAAAGGGAAAGGCATACCTTTAAGTATCTTAAAAGTGTGGCTTATATCTTAGTTCTGTCAAAAGTCAACCACCAACACGCTGTATTCTGAACTAGTTGAAATACAAGCAGAAGGCGATGGTAAAAGGATGACTAAAAGATATCCTGAGGTAACCTCTTTTTCTCACCACACCACAGGAACAGCGCTTGAATTTGCCCATTTGGCAGAGCAGACATTGGAGCGGCTTCTTTCTTCAAAAGTGAATGGAGGATGCCAAAAACCTTACATAACTGCAATCCAGAAAAGATCAAAAGCAGTAGCTAGAATTTGATTTGCTCTTTCCATTGACTTTTTCTGAAACATTTCATCTAATGCATCTCCTACTATTAATTATGTTACACACACAGCACCTACCCCACCCTGAAAAACCCAAAAGTGTAAATTTTAAAAGACATATATGCATGAATACATATATGTATGAAAAAGAATTACATCCCATTTACTGAAAACTTCATTCTATCTGATTCTTAATTTGAGAGATACATACTAATTGAGCAACTTCTCACCTGAAGTCATCATGAGAGAAAACCCCAAGTGCATAAGAACTCCTAGTAGCTCCTCATAATTTTGCAAGTTTCTCTTAGCTCAGCAAAGAGCTTTTCCCAACCTAAAAGGATAATTTGAACTTGAGAATATTATTTCCCTCCTTCCAGATAGGGTTTATCTTCACTTGAAAAGTATGAAACATCACAAAGAGAAAGAATTAGCTTTTCCTATTTTTTTCTTTTTTGAATTCAGATACAATTGCAACCTACAGTTGTCATTTAGGATTAAAAATATTAAATATCTAAGAGCAGGTTATCTTTCGGTCCATTTAGAAATTAGATTTGTTGTGTGTGCATTCTGTGGTTGAGTTTCCTCCATCTCTTCATGCCAGTAGATTTAAAGATTTTTCTCCTTAAGACTGTTTCTTTTTTTATTATTCTTACCAGATCTGATGTCACAAGACAAATCACACAAATGTTGGGCTGCTCAGCATAATCATATCCTGTGTAGTGTTACCTCAGAAAATAGGACCTTGACAGATACAGATGAAAAAATTACTTGTACACAGGGTATGTAATTAGCGTGTGCTTAACTAGCACTGCTGCAAACACATAGTTGCACTGATTCAAGAACTTGACTGATGTTTTGAAACAAAAGCTAGTAACTAAAGACAAAGGGAAAACCAGTCAGTGAAACACTTGTACAGATGTTTTCACAAAAGATTGAGAATCAGAGAGCCACAGAAATATCCAGACTGTAAGGGACCTCAAAATGTCATCTGGTCCAACCTTTCATGGAAAAAGGAGCCTAGATGAGATTAGCTAGCAGTCACATCTTGAAAACCTTGAATGATGGGGACTGTACCACATCCCTGGGGAGGTCATTACAGATTGTTCTCACTGTAAAAAAATTTATTTCTAATATAGATAGAAACCCTCTCCCCATGCAGCTTCTACTCATTGCCCCTGGTCTTCTACATGTGGCTTGTTGGGAAAAGATACTCTTTACCCTCTTTGTGGCTGCCCTTTAAATATAGGAATACCACAATGAGGTCCCTTCAAGTCTTCTCCGGGAAAGAGGGACTCATTCCTTCATTCTTCACTGAAAAGATGATTCTCCTTTGCAACCCTTGTTCATACTTTCTCCAGTCTGCCTGTGTCTTTCTTGTTATGTGGAAACCAGAACTGGGCACAGCACTCCAGGCGGGATCTGACCAGCACCGAGTAGAATGATCACATCTCCATCTCTGCTGGTAATATCTCTGGGGATACAGCCCAGGATCCACTTAGCCTTTGTTGCTGCAGTGGCACACTGCTTGTTGTCCACCAGGACCACCCAGTCAGCGGGGCTGCTGCCCAGCCACACAGACCAAAACTTGTACTGTACCAAAACTCTCTGGTTATGGCATCTCAGGTGCAAGACTTTGCACTTGTCTTTGTTCAGCCCACCTCCCCACCCAGGTTAGTGTCAGCAGCAAACCTGGTGAGGGTGCTTTCAATCCCATCATCTTTATGAAGATATTGAAAAGCATTCCATCCCTGGAAGGCTCTACTTGTGACAAGCTGACAGCCTAAGCAAAAAGCACTGACCACCAAGAGATATTTTGAGATATTTTTAAAACAGTATATTTCATGTCTCACCAAAATTAAGTCCGATTCAACTACATATTAGCAAAATTTATGCAGATACTTCCTTGTGACATTTTGGTGTCATCACACAGGATATAGAAATAGTCTTATCAC
The DNA here is from genome assembly GCA_004320125.1 of Scolopax mira. Classification (NCBI taxonomy): domain Eukaryota; kingdom Metazoa; phylum Chordata; class Aves; order Charadriiformes; family Scolopacidae; genus Scolopax; species Scolopax mira. The sequence goes on along the minus strand of BJBW01002239.1, from coordinate 47,985 downwards.
AGTTCCCTTTAACAAAATCTGGAGTAGGAAACTGTAATTCCACAGTATTGGAAACAACTACTATGAATTATTCTGACACTGAGACTACTTCAACGGAATTTGCAGGGATTTTCTTTTTAAAGGGAAGTGTCAGGACTTCATACTTTTTCATCATATATATGTGTATATACGTAAAGTACCATGCATATACTGAACATAAATTTTTGTTTCTAGCTAACCCATTTATTCAATGATTATCTCAAGTGATTAATGGAGCTTTTCACAGAAAGGCTTTCCTGGAAGCTTAAGCACATCTTCAGAAGTAAATAGTTGCATGTGAATTCGTTAAGGTAGGAAAACACTACCTACTCAATATGTAGGCTTAACAAGTAAGAGAATTGTTTCTGAGAACTAGTGGAGTTTATTTATTACAACCCTCAAACTATTTAGGGCAATGGAACATTTCAGTGATCTTTCCCCCTTTCCTCCAGTGATTACACCACTGGAATCTATGGCAACAGGAACAGCCTCCTGTTATACTACTCAGCATTACCAGCTGAGCATTCAACAATGTTTAACTACATTAAAATGCATATATTTTTATTTTAACAGCTTCATATTTGTGCACAACAGAGCTCAAACAGTCAGGCAGTACTGAATTTTTTCCATAAAAAGCATCAAATTCCATTAAGCTCTTCTTAATTTGTCTCAAATTTTTCCTCTAGGAAATACATCAAATCCATACCACACGGTCTATGCAAAGTCAGAAACTGATGAACATTATAAACAGCAAAGTTTCCATGCTACTAAAAAAGTTGAGGCATTGTAAAAAATTACTTGTTATTCTGAAGCAAAGTAATTTTTAGGCTTGTGTACTAATATACACTATACAGAGAAATTAATTTTCTTTACTTAAAAACATATCTTGCAGTCATATGTCTATGTTCAGATAAATTAGTTTCCCTATTTATCTGTGGGAACATCTGTAACTAACAAAAATACAACTCATAACACTTAAGAACCTGAAAGCAATGGCTAATATTAAAATAGCACAGTTTAACATTGTTTACAACATACCAATGAAGATACAGACTCATACCTTTCAACTTAAGTTTAAAAAGTCTTCTTGTGGAGGTTTTTTTGGTCATTGATATTTGCTACATGTGTGCTTGAAGCCTGATGTCTATTTTCAAATACACCATGGTACTATCAGTGAAATTTCCCTCCCTCTTATGAAGAGTACAAGCGGTAGTTTGTCTCCACACCATCAAACCTACAAATCGTCATCGGGCAGGGGGAGGAAAGTACTTCCTTATTTTAGATACAGGAAATAGAAATTCAAAACACTCTCAAAAAAAGCCTGAAGAAATCAGGAAGCCCCGAATTAAGTCACCATAGGCCAAACAAACAATCCCAAAGCCAAAATAATCTTTAATTATAATCTTCCTAATTTCTCTGCCTGTTTTCCAAACCTCATATTTGTATTTATCTCTCATGGACAAACAAGACTTCCTTCTGCACAAGGAGCAGGTTTTTTTGGTTCTTGTACCCTATCACCACCACATAAGTGAAATCTGTTGTGTGTTCTGCAGTTAGGAATATTCAAAAGTACAAAATGACAATATCACAGTCTGATACCGCACTGCTGCTCCCAGCTTGTTGATATTTCATTTACTAAGTAGCAGGAGAAAAGAGGAAAACATGGCACACCAACTTTGATTTCGACTTCTTCAATTGTGGAAAGTCAGTCATTCTATTTAAATACTTTTGCTTGTTTGATTACCAAAGTCAAATCAAGTTTATCCATTTTATTTTATCCAGTAATTTTTTTAAACTGTTAATAATGAAGTAACTTATTGTAGGCAAGTGTCTACTGCACAAATTTGAGAATTAACTCAAGAGTCTATGAATAGACAGGACTGGCATTACTGACAATTATTTCTTTTGTCATCTGCCCAATTAGTTACTCCTCTTTTTATCAGAACTTGATTACTTCTTTTCTTCTGCAGTAGAGACGAAACAGAAATTTACTGATCTGAACAGTGAAGAACATGAGATCTTGACAACAGACATCCCCTGAAATTAAAAAATTAAATTCTTGTGTTTTGCAGAGCTGAGGACATAGGTATCTTGTCCAACTTAAGCCTGAGCTCTTCTGGTTAACATCGTTTCCACTTTCTGCTAGATGAAGAAAGGCTTAACTAATAAACCATCTCATTTCTATAGCTCCAGGATGAATAAGCTGCACTTCATTATACCTGAAAACCATTTGTTTGCAATGATGCAATTCCAAGGCAAGCAAGATCTACAGGAGATTGCCTAATCTAAAGTATGAACTTCAGCTCAAAGTTGCAAGTTACTTGCCAAAAAAAGAAGGTTGCGCCTTCTTCCATTGTTATGAAAAAGGTCAATTCCAACTCCTCTAAGAACATAAATTTTGTGGAAACATCAGATTACTTCTGAAAGTAATTCTTAAACTCTTAGCCATATTTCATTCTGTTTCATTTTTGCTAACCCATCACTTCATAAGACATTTTTAAAATGAAGTGTAAAGACTTGAATGAAAATTCTTCTTGCAGAAGAAAGCTTACTAGTTCATCAGCTTGTTTATAAAATACACCTTTGTTGGGTACTGTTACTTCCTTCCACAAAATGTGAGTAATGCAACACCACTGGAAGGCAAGTCTGCTGATGTTGAAACACACGAGAAAGATAGAAAGTGAAAGATGTCCCACTTTGATATAGTTAGTCAACTTTGCACAAAATGGCCTGATTTGACAGAAAATCTTCAGCTGCCTATTCTGGTTGAATCTAAAATTTAAAAATTAAGTTCCTACTCCTTTCTACTTCAGAAGCAGCTTCCCAACCTGCAAATACATGGTTTTAATCAATAATTTTATTCTTGAGTCTGTCAAATTGCAACAAAAAAGGTATTTAAAAAAAAATAAATCTTTTTTCTTTCTCCTAGAATTCCTCATTCTCAGACCCTTCCTTCCCATTAACCTATCAAGAACTATGATAGAAACTATTCTTTATATGAAGGTGAACTTGATCTGACTCCCTTTCTTTCCAGGAGCTAAAAGAGGAGGTTGTCATGACCAAAAGAAAAAGGTAAGGTCAAGAACAATGCAGCCATCCTGACTCTTCCCTGATGCTGGCCAGAATCAATTGTACAGAAGGCAGAAAGTTACATAGGAGTCATTTACAGTTGCAGTCCCAGAACCGAAGCAGCTCCAGCAGCACCAGCATCATGACTCCAATTTCTCCCCTAAACAGCATCTTTGATTACATCTCAAGTCCAAACTACTGATGAAAGCAGTGTTATGTATACATCACATTAAAAAGACAAAAGCTTTGTTATTAGAGCCTGAAGGATTTTAGAAAATAAACAATAGGAGAAAATTTCAAAGACTCCTCTGACCTTACATTCATCAAGAATTAAAAGCAAGAGAGGCTTTTAGTAGTTTCCTTACTCCAATCCATTCTGCCAAGTGGAATCAATGAATGACCCTGAGCATGCACGTTACTTGATACAAGACATTCTTTGTGTTAAAACTCTATTCTTTAGATACAAAACCCTGAATTCTCAGGAATACAGTCTTTCTAACAAAAGCTTTCACAGCTTGTTTCAGAACCACAATGTCATTAGTTCTGAAGATTTCTCCAACTGTCTGATTTTACAAGCCAAAAGCATCTCCAAACACTTTAAGGTCATGCTACATGCAGAAACCGCATGCACAAGACAGTTTGCTGGGTATGAGAAAGGCTGAAAATAGCCACGAGCATGTTAGTAAAAGACAGAAGACAAAAAAAACTCTTCCAGGAAGCTTACTAATCTATTCTCTACGGAGAGAGCTTAGCTTATTAATGACATCTCCAATTCCAGCGTACTGAAATAAACCCCACAACAGAAAAACCAACCCAACAAAACACACAATCACATCAATAGTTCAAGTTTTCACTCTGTAGGCTTTAATGGGCATTTTGTTATTTCTGTCACCACCTTCACTCTGCTAGTGTTGGCAATAACAGCCCCTGTTTCAAAAGCCATGACAATTGTTGCCAGTACTAGCGGAGCAAAAACTTCAAGTCCTAATAAGTCTACCATTTGGCTGGCACCACTTTTGGCCTCTTACTCCTACAAAAGAAGATATATAGCATGTAATAGCAGGTTTGAATGGCCCCAAGACTAAACCAAGGTGTATCGTTGGTACATTGCCATTGAACTTAGTAGTAACTGGAGTTTAAGGAGGACAGAAGCTAACAGAAGATTTATTTGAGCAATAAATAGAGTGCTAGGTAGATTAGAGAGGCAGTGGAGAGTAATTCTTTTTGCAACTAGAAAGTAAATTCTCTCAGCTTAGTACTGACAGGATTCTTTGCGTGCCTACAACCAAAGCCACTTTCTAAGAAGAGATTAGCATAATAATACACTGGTATAATAAGATTTCATAACAACAAAGGCCTCATGAGGAAACTGTAAGATTCCACCTCTGACACTGACCCTAGTGCATAATATCAAGACAGAGTTGCGAAGCACGTGTATTGCCTCTATTTTCAACTACAGCTTCATGTCCTGCGTGGTGTTGCTCTGTGCAACCTGGCATCTGTGAAAAGGCATGAGGCAAGTATAAACAGCACAAATTCATTGCCCTACCTTCAGTCTCACTCCTCTCCATCTACTTTACACTATCATCTCCTGGCTTCCTCCCCTCCTAAATACCTCAATATAGAGTCACTCCACATTTGTAGTCAAAGGTGGTTCTAAGATCTGAATGATGGAATTAACATGCTGGACTGTCACCCATACTCCAGGAAGATCAAGACCAGGCTGGATGGTGCTTGGTCTGATGGGAGGTGTCCCTGCCCATGGCAGGGGGGTTGGAACTCTGTGATCTTTAGGGTTCCTTCCAACCTAAACCATTCTAGGACTCCAAGAGTGTGCCTGTTGTACTGACACCTTGCACTTCAGCTTCTACCACTGGCAGTCTCTCCTGCTGCTGTTTCACCTAACTCCCAGAGACAGGTTCCTGCCCCATCAGTATCAAAAAGTCTTCCACATTGCCATGCCAATAACAAAGTCCTACCCAGCTTCCCTCACTGTCCATTAGAAGGGGAATGGTGTACATACAAAAATAATAGAAAACACAATGCTACCAAGGTTCAGAACCCTGAAAAACTGAAGTAGCACTCCTGGAGTTGTAAAGTAGACATCAGAGCAATGCTCCCTCCAACAGAAAAATTCTACACCTAGACTGTTTCAACTGCAGTCACAAATTACGCTTAATGAGCTTACCAATTCACAGCAACTGTCTCCTCACATACAAACCCTTATGCTTAAAATCTCCAAATCTAGAATTACACTATACAGAAAGTTCCTCTGGTCTACTGTGGCAGATGCCTTTCAGAAAATTATTTGGGCTACAAAGATTTACTGATCAAGCTAAGACCAAAACACCTAGAGAACTCAGCAAATAAATGCAAAATTAGTACCGATGACTTTTCTGCTTAATTTCAGTGAATTTTATGCTCTGCTACAAAGACTCAACCAAGTAAATCCACTGCTGAGAAGGGGAAAATTGCCCAGAGAGGCTGTGCAGTTTAGCGCCTTCAAGATACTCAAAAGCCATCCTGGGCAACCTGCTCTAGGTAGTCCTGCCAGAGCAACAAGGTTAGACAAGATGACCTTCAGAGGTCCCTTTCAGCCTCAATCAGTCTATAAAATAATGACCTCTTGTACCCAACTAAATACTACTTTCACTGTGCACATGACATTAAATATTCAAAAGGCAGACATACAAATCATCTTCCAAAGTAACCGATTTAGAAAGAAGAAACAACTTCTTGAGTTTTCTTTAGACACTTCTAACCAAAATAGGCACATAAAAAACCTGTTTTTGTCTTAAAATCTCCAATTTCTTGGAATACTAATTGTACTATCACCTATCAGTATGAGGTGAATGCCCTGACCATCCTTCTTTTTTGAAATAAGGAATTTTCCCATTTGAAATAACCATTAGAGCTATAGTACAAGTCCTACCAACCATTTTCTAAAAAACGTAACTTCCCCAACTACAAAACAGGGAAAAATTTCCTAGATGAAATTTCCAAGTGTCAGGAGAGGCTTCTGGCCTCTTCTTCTTTGGAAAGTGCATTCCAGATGACATACTTAAATTTGTGCAGTCAGGGCTTTTTTTTTGTCATTATTTATTTGCTAAAAAAGAAGCCCAACCTCCACAGAAACAGTATTTTCATAGCAGTGAGTGACTACCTGGGAAAATAGCCATCTTGTATTAATACATTTTATATGTAGATATCGAACATCAATAAGCCTTACCAGGAAGTATCAGTTTTCCTCTAAATATATTCATACTTAGAACTTAATACATCTCAATACGATGCAGCTTTAAGAGAAAAAAGATAAAGACAATTACTCAATATTTGCATAACTGTTAGAATTTGAGGATTTGTTGGACATATTTAAGTAAATATTATGACTCATGTAGATCTGTCGGAAACAACAAGTTTCAACACAATTCCACTTGTGTTTACAGATCAAGTTCTGTAGCCCAGACACACACACACAAACTAGAAATTCATTTACATAGTTTCAACCTACAGTCCAAAATAAAGCCTTAATTCACATAGTGTTTTCTACAGAGGTTTCCAAGCTTGAGGTCTTTGCATCATCTCAGACCATGCAACTGAAAAAAAAACCAAGAAAACTCTCACATATTTCTCAACCCTATAAAAGCTTCAGAAAAATGAATGCGTATAAGAAATTTAAGAGGGAAAGCTAAAAACAATGAAATCAGCAATTGGATTAGGACCTATTAATAAAGAGATCTTACATCCAATCCCCATGACAGTTTGTATTGTATAAATATTGACAGGGAGTGGCAATTTTTCAGTTAAAGGTAACCCTTTACAGTATCAGAACAGATACTCTGAGTATCAGAATAGACTTTGACCCGTGTTCGAGTTAGAAGCTGGTACCGATGCTGTGCCAGGTCTCTCCTAGCAGCGTGGGTAGCTGACCAGACCAAGCAACTGCCACTCGTCTAGACAGTATCTGGACTGCTGGAACTGAAGATGCACCACAGCCTGTTATACTCTGCTGATGCTGTTTCAATACTGAAAAGCCCAAGGAGTAACCTGACTTGAGATTACACAACAGGAGATCCAATTGTCTCCGCAGAGCAAAACACTGTAGACAATAAGAGCTCTAAAACATTTTTCTTCTTTACAAAGATAAAAGTCTCAGCTCTTGTTCAATTGTCATTAATTCAGGTGTTTATTTCACAGCAGACTACCGAGAAAGCTAAAAGATGGTATTATTTGCATTTGTCTTAAGAGCTATAACTGGGTGTTGTCTGCATAGCGTTTACACTTTTACCAATATTGTTTAGTCACTCCTTTGACTTTATTGCTGCTTGAATGACTGGACAAATTAAGGCAAAGACAGAAGAGTTTTTGATTATTCTCTAATTTTGTTCTCATGGAAGGAAGTTCCATTTTTCATTTTCTATTTGGAACTGCAATTTCTTGATGACAAAGGGGGTTTGATAAATAGCGTCAAGCAACATCCACAAAAAAAAAATACTTTTTTTTAATTACATGCTTTGGGATCTCTCAAATTCAAGACAAACATCCTGTATAAAGACAAACACCTCAATATTCCTTGGTAAGAGACCTAAAAAGCTTCTCATTTTATGTAGTACTAAAGGATGTCCTATGGAATTGTGCTAACAGCAACCGTGCAGCTACCAATATAATCTGCTCACAGTGCTTCTGAATATTTATTAGGTTTTCAATGAGTGGCTCATGAAGCCATCTTTGTCCTCAAAGACATACAGACCAACAGGTTGATTTTCACTTTATCTAACAAACAAATTCCAGGTGTTTCCCTCTTCCTTCCCACCACCCCCAAAAAACCAAAACACTATACAGTTGCCAAGGAAAAGGACATTGTTTACAAATATTTTTACTTGATAAGAGCATTTATAATGTACTATAGGATTTTAGGTTCTTTTTTACTCCTTTTGTTGAAACATGTCTTAACATCAGCTTTCTATTATCATTCTTGAATAAAACTTTTTACAGGAAAAAATAATTACATTCCTACAGCCTCCAGTTTTATGAGCAGAAGAATTGGCTAAGATAACTGTTTTTCCTGTATAGAAATTAGCATACACTATGAACCAAACACTAACATTTTGACAGCCCTATCTCTATTGTTAACTCTCCGAAGGCTTACAGAATATTACAAGTCTTCTAAGAGGTACACCATTAAATGAGAATCCACCAAGTTACTGCATTTTCAAAGCCAACATAGTATGTTAATCAAAGGTTAAATGCAGCTCTAAGTTACGCATTTTATCATTAATTTCACATCACCCTATATATTTCATAATTCTTAGGGACAAGCAGGTAATATTAACTTGCCATTATAATCAGTTTTGCATATAAAGCTTGGGTATGGTAACTTGAAAAGACAGAATTATATTTCTAAGTCAGCCAGAAGTCTTATTTTAGATAGAATCTCACAGAATCATTTGGGTTGGAAGGGACCTTTGAAGATCATCTAGTTCCAACTTCCACAGCCATGACATCTTTCACTAGACCAGGCTGCTCGAAGCCCTCTCCAATCTGGCCTTGAACACTTCCAGGGAGGGGCCATCCATTATCTCTCTGGGCAGCCTCTTACAGTGACTTACCACCCTCACAGTAAAAAAACTTCCTTCTTATGTCCAATCTAAATCTATCCTCCTTCAGTTTAAAACCACTGGCCCTTGTCTTGTCACTACAGGCCCTGGTGAAGAGTCTCTCTCTACCACAAGACAGAAATATTCAGATGTTCTCTCTGAATATCCCCAAGTCCTTCTCCACAGAGCTGCAACTAATCCTTTCAACACCCAGACTGTACTGATACTCATGATTGCCCAAACTCAAGCCCAGGACCTTGCATTTAGAGCTAAAGAATGGCAGAAATGCGTCCAAGGAGATTTAGTCAATCATTACATTCCCCTGTATTTTGAACTAGCTCCAGACAACTTACAGCATCCTGAGGTTGACACTCTATAAATGTTCACACTGCTTTATTTTGTGCATGAGCTTCATTAGCAAACAAGTAAGATTCTCACATACCAAGTTTCTCCAGCATTTTATCAGTCAGATTCTAAGAGCATAGTTAACATAGTTTCAGTGATGGTGATTTTCGACAGTTACTTTGACAGATAAGAACTTCTGAAGTAAAGTTATTTTGAGTCATAATCTCTACTTTTTTCTTATCCAAATCCCTGACTGTAATGTCTTCAGAAGTGCTTTCTAACAATTTAAGCAGATGGGGAAAAAAGGTCTAGTGACAATAGAGATTTTCAACTCCAAATTCCAAAAGAGGATGCAATTGTCTCACCTTTTCCTATATAAGGCAGATGAACATAAATTCATCTGGCTAAATATGAACTAGACAATAGACCTAGGAAAAACAGGTCAATCAAGCTCAGTACTTGTGTAATTTTGGTGCAACAAAAAAGGAAACCTCTTAAGACTAGGTAAACTGAGTTCGTCATATACAGTGTTTACTGCTGTCAGTTAATTTGAAGCCAAACTGCTGAACAAGTGAAACATTTAACATCTTTGAATATTAAGACCATCCAGAGTCTGAAGTTTTAAAAATTAACTACTCAAGTAATTGACTAAGTACTTGAATTAACCGAGTTACTCAAGTCTCTACATAAAACACAAAAAGACTCTTTGTTATTATCAAAGCAAAGAGTACCAAAAACATTTTCATGAATATGTACTAGTGATTTTTGAGTAACAAGCATAGACAGCTTCATGGGAAGATATCCCCCATCCATTCACCTATTACCCCTCTCCCCACTTCACAAAAACCAGAAGCCCATGAACCCCAGGGATCTAGTAAAAACACAGAGAAATACGAAATTTATTTCTATTCCAAAATTGTTGCAGAAGTATGCTCATTGCATACTGTGCTCCACTGCTTAATACCATTAATGAGACACAAAGCTCCATTTAATAGCTAGTTACTTACATTGCCTTTGGCTCTACTTATCACATCTGTTGTATTCACCAGTATCTGATCATTGCACATCCTAGAGTGTGACTATCTATCTAATGCAGCCTTCACAGTCTTATTAGATATCTTTTTAGGACTGTAGGACTCCTAGTACCTGATAATTTAAGAAAAAAGCACTGCATAAAGCATGTGCCACAGTGTAACGTAGAACTTAGGCTTTGGCCTCCTCATTGCTCATCAAAAAAGAAGCCTATCCATGATCTCCCAGCCTAGCACTAAATCAAGTGCACAGAAGCCCCCAAGAACCCAACAAGTTTAGTTACAGACAGTTGCAACTTAGTCCAATTTCTTATTCTGTTTTTATTACACACCTTGAAATGGTAACACACCTTCCTTTGTAACAGACCCCCACTCCATCTTCTTTTCTTAGTGTTCTCATACTACTTCATATGTAAATTTAGAATCTTTTTAGCATACTGAACCTAGCTTATGACATTTACAGAAACCAAAGCGGTTACAAAAACGACTTAAAAGTTATTCTCTGCCTGCCTTTTAGTCTACAAGGGCTACAAATTGATGGGGAGGAAAATTAAGAACAGAAGCAAAATTAAGCAAAGCTAAACAAGATAAAACCATCCTAAGAGAAGCCAAGTGCATTGCTGCTACTTTTCTTCACAAAGCCAAAAAATGTGTTTCTTGAATCTAAAGGAACTCCAGTATTTTAACCCTACGTGTATGGAATACCAGATGCTGACTTCAAAGTGTCTGAATCAGTTACTCCCCTATCACCACTCAGATACAGAGTTAGCTAAAAGCTTTGCTCAGGAAAAATGAAAACAATTATAAATAACATCAATTCAGAACATTAATCACATGGGAAAAACAGCTTTAGATTTAAAAGGGGTTTATTTGCTTGGGTTTTTTTTTTTTTATGTAGACTGATCATAAAAACTTGGTTTTATTTTCTTTTAAAGTGTACCAGGCCTAGAGCCCAACAATTCTCCCTCTTTAATCAGGGACTGCAGGGAGGAGAACAGGGTGTTCATCTTAGAAGATGCTTTAAGCATAGATTGATTACACCTACACCTAAGCATTTCTTCCTTAAAAACATATCCACACAGATTACAATGGGTTTGATACATATATAGTACCTTGTGGCAAGAATGATGCTTGTAGTGTGAATCATCACATTAAGAACTAGCGTAAAAAATTTAAACTCTTTAGAAAGTGTTTGGGTACTTAAATTCTATTGAAAAGAGCCCAAGAACCATCTCAGGATGAGAGGTATGAACTAAAGTAAAAGTCCAGCCAGCAGAGAGATTGATATAACAACCAAACCCATAGGAAGTTAACCTACCTTTTCTGTCTGTTTCTTCGAAAGCAAACAAAAAAAAGCCAAAACCAAAATTCTGGTGACCATAACATAAGAAGCTGCCTTTAAAAGCATACACAAAGATAGGCCCAAAAATCTCAGAAGATTTCTGAAAACTTGTCACTTCAAAGGACATTCTTAAGATCTGGGTGCAAACACATGTTCTAAAACTTTACACAAGCATGACAGGAAGCATCCTAACAAGTTCATTCCCAAACCGACTAGAGCTTAGCTCCAAATAGCAGTTCATTGCCAAAACAGGGCAAATCCATAAGAGGTGAAGGAATACAGTTTAAAGATACTATTAACTGCATGCTTGATACTTGCAATCTCCTTACTTAGTATGATCAGCATATACTAAGCATACTTAGTATACTCCTTACTAAGTATGGTCAGCATTAAAGCACAAACTAGCAAATTGAGTCATCGTTAATGTAAAGCTCTGGACACTTAATTGAATCTGTAATCTTGACATCCATCAAGAGAAGCTGGGTGTAAAAAAGTCAGATTTGACAATAGTCTTGAGCTATCAAAATTGACACGGTATATCCTAAGCATCAGAGCTCTTCTCATTACTGTGGTTCTAAGGTAACAGATATGTAAACTGGATCAAAAGAAGCAAGTTAACTGGAAGATGCAGTGCTATTTTCCTTTGTGGCAGCAACACCCACAAGGCTCTGTCAACATGCCAGAAGCTCACAGACCAGTAATAAGCTACACAGAGCAGACAATATCATGAATTTGTAGAGACTAATTCATTAGATTGTTTTTACCTCTCCACCACCTTATGCTCAAGCAAGCTTTCTGCTAAAAGCCATGCCACAGAAGATGAAGAGTGATTACTTCCACCCCCATGCCTCCCTTCCCCCCCAAACCCAAATGTCAGGGTTCACAGTAGGAACAAATTCAATTTATTTGTTCTTCTTTGACAACAGAAAGCCAGGAGAAAAAAAAAAAATATACACTAAAGGACAAGTGTACCCCTTGCTACAAAGAAAAGAAATTCTCTACTTCAGTGTAGAAGCACAAATTACAATTTGCAACTATTTACCAGCATCTCTAGGTATATCAAAGTACCCAGCTATATCCCAAACAAATTGGCTGGATTTCGCATACACTTTGAGGTACCTTTTATAATCAAAGCTAAAATACCACCCACTTTAGTCAGCTACCAAGTGATGTTTGGTTTATGTCAGGAAGTGTTATGGTTTGCTTCCTTATGATGCAATTATAATATTGACAGCACTGGTTCATACCACTGAACCATCAGGTATGATCAAGCAGGAAAACAATTAGCAAGCAGCCCTCTATCCCAGGCCTAGTACACCAATTAGTTTAAAATGCATTTAAACCCCTGCCATGACTACTTCCCCACCTGTAAGGGCACATTCATCTCAGAGCTGTGTTTTACACGTCATTAGTTAGCATTTGCAAACCTCAACTCTAAACAAGCTGAAGTCAATGGTGCAGTCCTTAACCACAACATAAGAGGACCTCACTCTTGGAAGGAAAAAAAAAAAAAAAAAAACCACAGAGGGAATTGGTATATCAAGCTATTTACAGTCTCCTGCTCACACACAGGACTGGCACTCACGAATTACGCCTCTCTACAAAGCGTTCACCCCCGCTTATGACAGTCGGCGAAGAGAAGAAAGGCGCACGGAGCGAAAGGGATGACAAGTCTGAGGCAGGACTGGGCGGGCGCCTCCTTGGCAGGAGAGCGGCTCTCCCTGCACAGAGACATTCACGCACCCTCAGCTCAACGCTGAGTAAACACAACACACTAGTGCGGAGTTAAGGAGGGCGGTGAGTCAGCCCGGCAGGGCGAGATTCGGTCCCACAGGGTAAGAAATTCGGGGAGACGGGACCGGCAGCCCATGGGCGCTCCCTACTCACCAGCAAACAGTCCACGTTCACTTCAGATTTGGGGTCCTTTAAAGTCACGTCGATTTTTTCAAACCGAGACTCAAAACTTTCTCCCGTCGACATGTTTCCGGAGATAAAAAAAAAGTTTCCCTTATTCCAGAGCAAAGTACGGTTAAAAAAATAACGCAAAAGTTGAAAACAGGAACGAGCGAGCACAAAAGAGAAACCACAGAGCCTCCCCCGGCCTGAGGAGCGCTTCCTGCAAAATCTCTTCAATCACAGAAGTCTCTTCTGAGGCAAGTTCCCCGGCCTGCCCCGCCAAGGGGAGAGAAAAACCGAAGGAGAGTCCACAGCGAGGGCGGTGGGGGAACACGGGGCTGCTTTCCCCCCCCTCCTCCAGGCACGCACGCACTTTCCTGGGCTGCTCACAGCTCCGCAGCAGCAGGTTTCCTCTCCCTCCCTCCTCCACTCGGGCCCCAGCGTCTCAGCAACCTCATTTTCCCAGCCGGGGAAGCCGCCCTGGGAGCCAGCGTAGCGGTTCCTCCTCCTCCTCCTCGCCCTGCAAGGAGCGGCAGCGGCGGGTTGGTGCCAGGTTCCGAAGCTCAGCTTTCTTTCCGGAAAACCAGGAGAAAAAAAAGCGACGACAACACCAGAAGACGAAAAAAAAAAAAAAAAAAAAAGCAAGAAAGCAAGGATAAAAAAAAAAAAGCAGCAGCCTGCTGGGACACCAACAAGGCAAAAATGAGAGAAAAACAGAAAAAAAACCCGTAGGAAAATCCGCTCGGCGGCGTGTCTCAGCGCCGTGGGGTTGGTCCTTCCATGGGCACGGAGCAGAGGAACCCGGGGCGGGCCGGGGGGAGAGGCTGCCCCTCTCCTCGGCTGTGCCCTGCCTGGGGCGGGCGGGCGGGGAGCGCAGGGCTGCCAGCTGCGCGCACAGGCCGCCCCGGCCCCCGCTGAGAGTTATTCCCCCCCCCCCCGCGAGCAGGGGACGAGTCACTTCAACGGCGGAGCGACGACGGCAGCAGCATCTTTCTTCCTCTCCTCCTCTTCCTCGCTGGCCGGCCGCCGGCGGCTCCTCGCTGCCTCCCGCCGCTGCCAAACGCCGGCTCCGCGATCGCTCACACACTCACACACACTCCTCCGCCTCAGGTAAGGGGACGGCAGGCCGCACCGACTTCAGGACCGAACCCAAGGTTGCGGCGTAAGAAGGAGGAGGGAAGAAGGCGGCTTAAGGGGAGGGGAGAGCGTCAGGTCCGGTCGCGGTGGCTGTGAGGAAACCTGCGAAAGACACCAACATGTCCGCCTTCCTGTTTGAACAGCCGGGGGGGGGGGGGGGGGGGGGGGGGGGGGGGGGGGGGCGAGGGGGGGGGGGGGGGGGGGGAGGGGGGGGGGGGGGGGGGGGGGGGGGAGAGAGGCGGTTGGGAGGGAGGCGCAGGGCGCATGCGCAGAGGGAACGGCTCCGCAACGGGCAGGAGGGGATGGGGCGGGGGAGAAGGAGGGAAGGAGGTATGTGCGCGCGCTGGCACCGCTCCTCTCCCGCCCGCCTTTGCCTGCCGCCGCTCAACGGTCGGAGGGGGCGCGCGCGTGCCGCGGGCCCCGGGCAGGAAAGGGCGGGAGGGGCGGCGGCTCCGGTTGAGGCGGAGGGCGGGTTTGACAGCCCGGCGGCGGTGTCGGGGAGGGAGAGCGGAGGCGTGCGCGAAGCGACGGGCCCCGGGGAAAGCGGCCGTTCCAGTCAGGGGTCGGGCGGCGGGCCGCGGGAAGACGCCGTACGTCCGCTCGCCCGCCCCGGTTCCCTGAAGGCGCCTCAGAGCCGCCCGCGGCTTCCTCTGAGGGGAACTGTGCGCACGTCCGCCCCCCCGCCCCAGTCGCTGCCGGGGAGCATTGGGCGTCGCGGGTGGGTGGGAGGGCGCAGGTGGCTGCGGGGTCACTCCGCTCTCCGTCCCTGGAGAGCTTCCCAAGGGAGCTGGACAGGGCCCCGGGCGGCCGGCTGCCCGGCTGGAGCGGGGGGGCTGGAGAAGTTTTTGCACCATCCTGGAGGTATATAAAAGACGGGTAGACGTGGTGCTGGGGGACATGCTTTAAGTGATGGTTTTTATCAGAGTTAGGTAGATTATCTTAAAGGTCCCTTCCCACCTAGACAGTTCTGTGATTCTGTGAAGTTGACCTCCAGAGATCTCTTCCCCCGTGTGGCCTGGGGAAAAAGAGGCCGCTTTCCCCAACAGCAGAAGCCCAGGACATCCCAGTGTGTGTCCTGACAAGAGCCATGCACCAGGTAGCACTCCTGACTCGGAAGGAATAGAGAGGGATGCAGTGTTAAACACGTAACCCATGTGGCATGTCTTGGTGTTTCTAGTTCAAACCTTATTCTCAGACTCCAGCAGAGACTGTTTCTTCAAATAAGGAAACTCCAGTAAAGCAATGGTTTCAAATCATATGGGACAGAGGCCGCTGTACCGGGTCAGTTTTTTGACTTCCACTGCAGTTCCAGAAATGGCAATGGCATTTTTACAAAGATCAGTAAAAATTATGTAGGGAATGTCAAGTCATTAATCTCTGGCCACTGAACAGTTGCCAGTAGCAAGCCTGAATCGCTAGGACTATGAGTTATTTTCAAAGTCATGGTTAAGAAACAAATGACCTATAGTCAAATGCTAGGAAATCTGAGCTATTTGATCTTGGATATTGCAATCTAACTTTATTCCAAGAAAAAAAGAAGTGATATTGCACATTTTGGTTTTTTTCATCCACAACTGCCTGCATCTTTGCTTTTGTTTTCAAATGAGAAGTGTGTACAGTTAAAGCAAAAATACATGCTACAACAAGGTTACACTTGTGTTTATTTTCACTGATTTTGCATTGGCTATTACCACAGCCCTTTGATTTGGAGGGTTTGGTCGCTCTTGGAAATGCAGATGTTCCATTTCAACAACCACAGTCCGAGGAGAACATCTCATGTTCTCTGCAAGCTACAGGGTGTAGGCTTGGAATCATTTCATATGTGATGCAGCAATTCTTAAAATACAAGGAGAATGTTTCTATACAGTCCTCATGTTAAACAAGATAAGAATTACAGAGTCTAATTGGCAGCCCGTCCGGGCATTAAAACCTATACAGGGATGATGCCAGGCCTCAGCAGGGTGGTTGGAAGCGCCATGCTGTAAAGCATGCAAAATTCATGAGGTCTGTAACACAGTAAGGAAGAGGAAGCCTGAAGTGACACAATCCTGAGCTGTGTTCCAGGTGCTGCTTGTGTGTTTTATCCAGTGCCTGTGGGAAAACGTATAGGTGCTCTAGGAAATGCAAAACTTTCTCCATCCTCTGCAGGAAAGCTACGTGGGTCTTACTCTCACTTGCCCCCTGCATCTTTGCATTACTTCCTTTACAGCAGCCCAGCTTCACCACAGTAAGTGGAGAGAGGCACCAACCCATTTGTTTGGCAACTTGGAGAATTCCCAGAGACAGGAGAGCTGGGTGTTGGACAGGCCCAGACTGAAACATTTATTTGCTAGTGAAGGTTCTTGCCATTTAGAAGAGTACACCCGAGCACCTCTGCCGGTGTTTGTGGTGAGGGCAGCTGCTGTGTTTGTGTTCAGTTGCCTGCAAACTCAGTGTGTTTCAAACCCTCTGTCAGACGGGGCTTTTCTCATGGCTATGGTGGAGTAAAAGTGCTGGTTTGTCTGTCTCGAATAGAATAGAATTTGTGTAGGAGGTACTTCACCCAGCTGTCTAGGAAACTCTGAGCACAGCTTTGAAAACGTAAAAGGCAGGCTTTGGCTACAAAAAGCAAAAAGGAAAATAAGTCTTAATTTTAAAAGCAGGTATGGCTTAAGTGTCTGGTGTGATAGGGTACTGGTGTTGTAACTTAAGAGTGTAATGTAATAGTTTCTAATCCAGTGGTGCTCATTAATGTGCTTGGATCTTGAAGTTTTTCACAAACTTCTGTCAGACTACTTGTCTCGATATAATTAGGAACTTGGCCTATTCTAGCATTGGCCACTTAGAAATCATACAAAGTCCCATCCTACATAACCAATCGTAGTGGGTTGAACACAATGTTTTAGTTTCTTTTTTTTCTTCCTGATAACAAATAAACTAAAAATAGGTAATTTCTTCTTCCTGCATTTGTTATGTCACATATTTTGGAATTGAGCTAGCTTTTCTTGAGTGAAATGGAAATCACTTCACATGTGTATGACCTGATAACATTGAGCTGATCAAGCATGCAAGCCTGAAAGAAATTTTTTTCTCTCTTCAAAAACATGTAGTCTCTAATTCTTGAAAGTATCTCTATGTAAGCTTACATCCATGCTTAGTAAACAAACTGATAAACCTTAACAAAACAGGAATCATACTTCTCATATCCACATTGTCCTGCCTATTTTGTAAGATATTTAAATGCTCTTGCTTTAGTGTGATACAAATGTGACAAACTGACATTAATTTAAGAGCTGTTTGGCAGAGATTGAAATTTCCTATTAACAGAGAATCAGTAAACTATAGAATTACTACATTGCCTTCCTTGAAAACTTCATGTAATAGTGTTTATCGTGTAAATAGCTTTCTTGAAGGTGAGAGAAATTAGACTGTGCATTATAAGAGGTTTCAGTAGTGCCTGTTTCAGGAAATGAGCAAACAGCGAGGACATCAGAGCAGTGGAACACCCAGCAAGTGTTAGCTGAGCCCTCTCTGAGCAGGTACTGTTACTTCCATCCTCATGCAAAAAAAGCTAGGAAAAAAATAAGTGAAAGAGCTTGTAATAAAGTCAAAGGCCATCTAGATTTTCTAGGTCACTGAGTCTAAGCATCTCTAAAAGGCGTACACTCTCGGAATGAGAGAAAAGGCTAGGGTAGGGAAGTTTCTGATGCAGCTACTGACTTCAGAAGAGTTACACAAGGCAGAAATGAGACTGTATCCTGTTCACCATATTAGGCCAAGTTAGCAACGCGTGATCCACCTTCACATTCAACTTCCTACTTTGTCAACGTGAAACCTACAGCAGTCAAACCGCGTTCCGTTGAGCCTGCCTTTGGTCCACCACCCTCTCTGTTTGTTTGCCCTCCAGAACTGGCTCAGGTTTGCCTCAGCTCTAGTCCTGGGAACAGCTAATAGCTGCTCGAAGCTCCAAGATGAAGACTCTGCTCAACAAATCCAGCTCTCGGGCAAGACATTTTACTGTTGCTAAAGCTCCTCTGTGCAAGGGAAAGGCCTGCTTCAGGCAAGGAGTGATGGCTGCTCCTGCAGCCTGAACTGACTGACCTGGCTTTCGGTGACTGATGAAGTCACCCCCTCCCCGGGAGGCCTGGCTGCCCACTGAAAAGGCTCCTCAAGGAATTTGCAGACTGCAAGCTCGAGGTGCAAGGCGCCAACACATTTGAAATGCTTACCAAGAGGAGAGAGGAAGCAAAGAGATGTGACAGATATTAGTCCTCTCACTGAGAAAAGGCATCCTGGTTCTTCCAGGATGAGGCAAAACATAGGATCTAGAACAGATATAGGCAATAAATCACCTGGATCTTTGCTTCATTTTCTCAAATGAGCTAGAAATAGGTAAAACGATCACCTTCTTGAACTTTTGCAATGGCTTGCTTTGATGTAGAGGGTCGAGTCTGAAAACAAACTGTTGCAAGGGAGGAAGTAACCTGGATGGGATTGTCTGCTCCAGTGCAAACGCAGATGCGTTTGCTGCCAGCAGACAAGGGCATAGTTGTATAAACAGCTCACTGTAGGCGCTGCCAAAGTAACTTCTGCTGTATCTAGAAAGGAGGGGAGCCGTGAGCCCAGGGACAGATAGCAATCCACAAGATAAATATCTGGTCACCATATGGCTCAGGCCAATATCAGCCACGGCTGTGTACACAGCGCAGGCTCTCTCTGCTCTTATGCTTGAAAAGTGCAGAGAAAGAGCCTGTGACCAATGTATGGCAAAAGCTCACAAAGCGATTTGAAATCAAATCAAAACAAAATTCCACTGGAATGCTGAAAGCTTCATACCTCAGTAAGGACAATTTCCATGGCAAATACTATTTTCCCACTGAAGCCACTTGGTGGGTACAGAAAACGTTAAGATGCCAGAAATTCTTCTTTTACCCTGGGAAAAAGCTTTTTATTTTCACTATCCCAGAGCTTAAAAATGGCCCAAGTGCTTCTTGCTTGAAATCTTCAAAAACCCAAACAAACTCAGCACTAAGTCAAAGAAAACCCATGGAAAAAAATAGCCTGAAAAAGCGAAGATTTCAGAAAACTAGGAGTATATTAAAGCAGGAGATAAAAATTGATCGCCTGATGGTATCATCTATCATGATACAGAACATCATATTTGTGTCTTTTTATTTCCATGATAAGTAGAGTAATTACCATCATTATAGACTTGACTCTTTGCAGATTAAGTCGTCATGAATCTGACTTTCTGCTTTGCTATTAATTTGTTAGCTACGAATCACCTACAACAGTAAGAATTTTTCTTCTTCTTTCTCCAGTTCTTAGCCCTAAGTGTTTTCTCCCAGAACAAATTTCTCCCACCCCACCTTACTCCTACTTCCCCCACATACACATATCACATTTCCTGTGGCTGGATTAGTTTTGCAGTCCTTGAGCAAGTAGTTGTTGTCCTGAAGACAAAAGTTAAAAGTAAACTGGAGTGAGTTTAAAAGTAAACTAGCTGTGATTGTCTTGGCTTTGGTTTTATGTGTGTTGTCCTAAATATCTATACTCCCTGTAAACGCTTTGCTCTGTTGAAGACTATGTCAAATCCATAAAAAGCCATGTTTTTATCTTGGGACTGGTAAATATTTAACAGTTTCAGACACTAACAGATAATTAACTTATGATACATTTCATAACTTTGCTGGATTAAACGGAGTGGACTTCATATGATCCTTCTCTGAGCAGAAGTTGTAGTTCTTGACACAGCATAAAGTTTTGCAAAACAACTTACAATTATTTTATATCATGAAGCTTCATGGGATTCTCTGTAGTTTTGTCTTATATTTAATGCACTCAAATGGCACTAAATATGCAGCTTTTAGAAACCCATATGTATCATATGACTATCTTTCAGATATTAAAAATTATTTTAAAATGTTTAGTCACCAGCAAAGAATTCAAATTCATTGCTACCACAGGAATTACAAATAAGTCCACTTAGTAATGTTTGGTGGCTTTTAATAACTAGAACACAGAAGATGAATTACTGATTTTTTTTACACTTTCCCATTCTTCTATTAATGTCATGCCACTAAAGAGTCTACTAGCAGTTATTTTACCCCAACATTATCACTGTTGTCAACATTTGTAGAACTCTACTACTTTTAGAGCACACCTGTGAGCTTCGAGGGAGTCTTGTTTTAGAGGACAAAGAGGATTTTAATCTGATTTTTATGATAATTTTGTTTTCGTTCAGCCATAACAAGCAAAAACCCACAAATGGAAGGTTTTTAGGTGTGATCACAGACAGAAAACCAATGTGTGAAAGCGTGAGCGAGCTCCTCCTCCAGTCCAGAATCAAAGGGTTAATCTTTCTTCTGCTCTCCCTTCCCTCCTCAAAGATAAAACACACTAAAAATCCTATGTCTTGTTGCAAAATGCCAATACTGTTAGGTAGTTCAACTTTTACTTGGATGGTGGCAATTTTATATAAGTTTTCCCCCATTATTATGTCATTATCAAGTCAGCGGTACTCCCTTGAGCTGTTTCAAAATGAATAAACTCCTATTTTGATGAGAGCTGACCTGACACAGGCCTGAAGGCCAGGGACAGGCCTCTTGCTGAGGTTCATTTAAAGAGTGTGTTAGACCCAAAGTAATATCTTCTTGGTGCCGAGTTTTTAGGCAGAGGGGAACTCCGCCTACTTCTCCACAGGGCCAAAACCAGCCCATCCATCAGGATGAGAGAATGGCGGGATCGTTCTAAGCTGCCTCTCAGCAAGCCCTGGCTCCTGATACAGGTTAGGAGAGCTTCCAGCATAGCTGATGGTGTAAGAAACTCTCTCTCCAGCACTGAGCAGGATTTCAGCCCAGTGGAGAATCCACTGTCAGCACTTAATGTAAAATCCACGGCGAGCTCCATCAGGGGCGTTACCAGACCTGATGATGAACTGTGGGATTTCCCTCAGTTCTGTGTAGGTGTAGCTGTGCTTTGGGTATGTGAGGTGGAGGAGCATGTGGATACAAGGTGTTCTTATGAGCTTGGAAGTACAGGAGGAAGCAAGTAGAAGGAAAAAAAAATTGCTTGGAAACACTCTTAAAATATTTATATGAGCTTGGTTTTGTGTGTCATACATTTGATCTGTAATCTCCTTTCCTTTCTGGAGTGACCGTGTCAGAGAGAATTTTTTTTTAAAGGGCAGAGCTGCATTTTAAATCCTCTGTCCAAACCTTGTGCTACGATCTCCTGAAAATTCATGTTTGCCCTTTTCTTCACAGTAGATTTGTAACGACTCCTAACGTACCACAGTGCACCATAGAATAGATGAGGCTGCTCTGTAACGCAGGGGATTAAAAAAAAAGTCCAAGGTGGTTGACTCATTCATGGCCCATGGCTGTACAAGTGCTCGCAAAATTGCTTCTGGCCAATGCTCTAGCACCTTTACCATGGAAACAAGGGGTCCCATGGCAAGCAGAGCTGTCCCTCAAGAGTCTCATAAAATGAAATCATAGCTGTGAAAATGCATATACATAAAGCAGTGTTTGTAAAGACTTACATTATTACACCTCTGCAATCACTTGCTCCTCTTTGTGCGCCAAACTTGGGTGAAAGTACGGAATAAGAACAATTCAGAACTAGAGTAAGGGCTTTTAAGCAAACTATTGAAACTACCAGTACTATGTCCAAATTATCATGGAACCATAGAGTGGTTCGGGTTGGAAGGGACACTAAAGATCATTGAGTTCCAAACCCCCTGCCACGGGCAGGGACACCTCCCACTAGAGCAGGTTGCCCAAAGCCCCATCCAGCCTGGCCTTGAACACCTCCAGGGATGGGGCATCCGAATTCCACATTACGGGATTTGGGTTTGCTTTAATTAAGATGTCTTGTCTTTACCTAATTTTATGTCCTTCCCAGCAGTCCTTTGCAGTGGCCGTGCCATCATTTGATACCCCTATGAAGGTCACAACGTTACAGTGCCTGTGTGTAAGATGCCCACAGCACCTCAGACCACATCCGCACGGCGCCGGCCGGCGGGATGGTGTAACCCAGCTGGCTGAAGCGGCAGCGGTTGCATCCTCTTACCCCAAACCCAAGTTGCCTGCAAGCCTCAGGTCATAAGACCAGAAGTTTCTCCTTTTGCCCAGGGGGATATAGAGCTCCAGACTTAACCATCCAAGCGACTTTCTAACCAGCTGGCAGAGTTGGCCTCCGCTAGCCACCGTGTTGCTTGCCCAGGCCCTGAAGCCCCGTGCTGCCGCCGCTTCGTGCAGCTGTTCTTCAGAAGCCAGCTGGATTACGCCATCACATCAGCCCAGCGCGGTGCGGACGTGGCCGGAATTGCTGTGGGCATTTTATGGCGCAGGCAGCGTGATGCCGTCACCTTCCTACACCTACAAAATGGTGGCACAGCCACGGCGAAGGTGTGCTGGGAGCTGCTTCCGACACCTTTTCTTACCGAAACGAACCCGGACTCTGTAATAGCTTGGATACGGTGCTTGTAGTCGCAGTAGTTTGGCTGTAGGAACTGCAAAGAGAAATCCATCCCATTATAAAAATTCATGCAATCCTAACAGTCAGTGGTCACTGATGTTATCTGCACTGCGGGTAAATATGGAAAGAATGTCTTGTGGCCGATATTTCTACTCTTTGATGACCACACGATTATTTTTGGTTAGCTGTTACTATTTCCTTCTTGACTCATTCCTAAAAGGCACCGAAACATCCACCGTCTTATCGGGGAGCAGTAACTGCAACCGCCTTTAAATCAGTTCCGCAAACCCCTACCCAGAGCATTTCCTACCAGAGGGGAGCATGCTCTGCGTCCTGGCAACCTGAAATTCCACCACCCCCCCCACCCCGGGCTCCATTTGACGTGATGGGTGATTCGCCCCCGATCTTCTCAGCTGGCCAGAGGTTTTAATCCCCCAAAGGTTTTAATCCCCCACCGTTACCATGCCACCCCAGCACCCCGACAGATCACCTCACATCTTCATAGCGTCTGGGTGAACGTGGTGGGCTGCCTTCTATGCTTTGTTAGACTGTCTCTGTCATGTCCTGGTCAGACTGTTGCAAACCCCCCTGTAGGCAGGCTCCCCGGCTGCCGGCGTGGAGATCTGCAGACCCCCAGAGGTGCGGAGCTGTGCGGGGAGCACGGGGGAGACCCCCACCCTGGCGCAGCACAACAGCGTATTTATGAAAGAGAACGCCTTAGTGGACCGGCGAGGGGCTCGCAGGTCACCAGTTAGCTCCCAGGTAAAATTTAATGGGTTCATTGTGACCCCCAAAGCCCTCCATGCCAGTCTGGCTGCCACAGGGGAGCTGCCCCCAATGAAATATGTCCCCCCCCCCCCAGCATCTGCAGAGATTTTGAAGCTGTGCTCTGGAAAGGTGATCCTTTCCAGGTGCTGCTCTGCATCTCCAGGTCCCCAAACTTTCTTTGCTGGCGGCATAGTCTGATCTGTCTGGGTTTAGACCCCGCCGTCTGCGAGACTTTTCCTGTACATCCAATCCTACACTGGGAGAAGGAGCTGCATTACTCATACATAGTTTCAAAACTGTGGGTAAACTGGATGGTTTCTTGCTCCCATAGAGGTATGACTTCATCCCCCCTGTCTTCCCAACTTCATGCTCTAGCACGGCTGGATTTATAAGATGATCCTCTTTGCTTCAGAGGCAGATCCCCACTGCCTCATCACCAGCTGAACAAGAATTCCTTCCCTGCCACCTCTGAAGTGGAAGGTTCAGCGTCTCTCGAAGTGGAGCAGATATAGGTGGTACCTCTTGGTTTCTACCTGTCAGAAAATCAACTAACTGCATTCGGTTTAAATAACTTGCCTTGGCTTAATATGTTGTTTCATTTCTTGTTACTTAAACGAGAATAAAATTGGTTGGTACGGCAAAATCCAACCCCCCTAAAGCATAGTGGGCTAATACAATAATGTCTCCATATTGAACAAGTGAAAAATATTTCCCACTCGATGACTCCTGAGCCTTCCACAGCACAGGTAACCGGACAATTTATTGAGGTCATTCCTGAGGAAGTTGTGATGAGCAGTGTGCTATTAATTGCTCAAACCCTCAGGTTTGCTGCTGTTGTCCTTAAAGGATAAAAAAAAAATTTAGGCAGCCCAGTCCATTTCAAGCCCTACAATTTACATTCACTAAATTACTAGGACCAAATCTATATTCAGAATTTGTTCCATCCTACTCTGTGTGCTTCCTCACTCTGTTTCCTAGCATCTCTTCCCAAGCCTGTACCGGACAATTACCTTACATGCAGAAAATAACATCTGTAAGACTTCTTTTGGTTTTTTAAATGTTTATTCTCCTGTCGTTGCTCAAAAAGCCAAATTACAAAGCTATGTACAAACTGATACTGAGAAATGGTAATGCAAATTTACACAACTTTCACACTCAATAGCTGTTTCTGGTACTCTGCCTTTGTCCTTAGGATTTAATTAAATCTCTCACAGAAAACAGAATTTGCTAGTACTTGACCTTTGTTTTCAGAGCCCCAAAACACAAAAAGCATTTAGAATCAGTGACAATGCACAAAACACAACGCACTCCACTTAGCGCTCAGGGCAACACAATGTCCATCCTTTATATGGAGAGACCCTGGGTTAAAAAGGATTAAAATTAAGGCACAGTATTCTTTCCTAGGTCCTCTCCTGAAGAATCACAGCCCCTGCTTCAAGCTGCTTTACCCAGTCCCCCAGCGCACGGTGCTACCGCTGGAGTAATCTCTTTTTCTCACTACATAAACTATACCACCCTCCACTCTATTTGTCTTCCCTGGCTTCCTTCCTGTCTCTTAACTCCCAGCTTCAAGCTCCTCATCCTCTGCTTAAAGACCAAACATAATCTCCCTGCTCCCATTTCTGCTCCACTTCCTCTTCCTCCCAGCACAGCCGCCCACAGCCTGCTTTGCTCCAGCAGCCTCTCTGCTTTTGTTTCCCAGCTGTTCTCTCCAGCATCCTTTGAGCCTCTCTCCACAACACTTACATCCCTTTCCTACGTGGCTTTTTGCAGAGACACTTCACACTTTTTCTTTCTTTTCTCACACTGACTTTTTCCTGTTTGGTTGGGGTTTTTTTATTATTATTACTATTCTTTTTTGCTTTGGCATTAGCGGCAGAGGTTAGGTGGATTTGTTATGAACAGTCACTAAAGAAAAAGTGAGTAAAATTTTAATTCATTGAAAACTCATTGAAACACATCTGAAAATTAATACTCTCAGCTAAAATGAACACTGGTGAAAAGCTAATTAAGGGAAAGCATGATGTTCAGTGGCCTTGAATTGTGAAGAAAAAGATCTACAGAGATCTTTTGAGAAGCTACAGAGAAGGATTTTGCTTCTGGTCAAGTTAACAAGGGACAGTAAGCCACACGTTAAATATATTTCTTGAACTGGGAGCAGTTTCAAGCCTGAAACTCTTCTTACCCATGGCAAAGAGGCCCATAGTAGAAGAAAGGTGTGCTCTTCCTATCACACCAGCCAGCTGGGTCTGTAACATTTCCTCCTGTTAGTCTCTTAGTCATTTACCATCCCATGAGCCACGAGGAAACCCAGTCACAGCTTCTTTCACACCCAGCAGGGAGCTACACCTCTCCCTACTATTCCTGCAGCTGGGGAAAGCTCATCTGCTTCCCTGAAGCACAGAAGTGTCTTTCTGGCATCTTCTAAAGCAGTGTTGCTCAGCACCGCTTGCAGCACCAGCCTGGCTTTTAGCTAAATGAAACCTGGGCATTATTTTATTATTTTTTTATTTGATGTGGGAGTACCAAAAGGAACAAATACAAGCTAATATAGTTAAGGGAAATTGTTGAAATAATTTAGATTACATTGTAACTGATGCTTTCATCACCAGTATCCTGCAGAAGGATCCTCAGATTTGCTTTGGCATTTTCAGAACCCCTGTAATATTGCTTACAATTTACACTGCTGAGGGGCCTTCTACATTTATGGCTTCTGGGATCCCTGGTTCTGGCCCATATGGTAGAAAACACATATTTTGAAGTCTTCTGCAGGAAAAGCAGGTGTCCGCGACTTAGGAAAGCCGGGAAGACAGGGGGACTCCACAGACAGGGTGGCACTGGTCCCATTTCCATCCTCCTTGTTGGTTAAATTATTTTTTTCTGAACAGATGACGCTCATACGTCATTTCCACAAATTCCTGCAATCCAAGGAATTAAATCCAAGGATCTGCTGTGGCCTTATGTGTGTGTATATATATATATGTATATCTGTAGGGTGTAATGCACCTCTGCCTCTGCTGGGGCCTCTCCAGTGGCTGGCTGGCAGGAGCTGCTGCGAGGATGTGTGAATCACTAAGGTGTTGCCAGTTTCTGCAGGCTGTTTCACCAGCTGCTGTGCTACAACCCGCTGCCTCGGGGACTCTCTCTCTTGTTCGTGGCCCTCTGCCGGGCTCTGCACAAGCAGGGGCCTGATTCCACAGACCCACGAAGGAGGGAAAGGCAGATGTTCTCCTGAAGGAAAAAAAAGGAAAAAAAAAAAGTAAGCGCAGGCTGGAGACACATCCTGTACCATGACTGCACATGCCTACAGAAAATGCTCCACGTCACTCTGCTGCAGAAGCTGCCTCTCCAGGGCTTGCTCTTCCTTTGATTTTCCTATGACCAGAAATAGCAAATAACAAATCAGGAACCTGTACTCACTCCTGAAGCCCTCTGCGTTCAACAGAAACCAATAAAAGGCTGTTTTTCTCCAGTATTTTTACGGTAATCTATTAAGCTATTTCCAGATTGCTTGAACCAAGAATAGCCAGAGAATGCCAAGCCCTCCAGTACGTGGCTGTACCCTTCATTTCTCTGGGAGATACATTTCCAGGCAAGGAAACAGGCCTCGACCGCTACATCAAATGTGCAGATCAATAAATGTTATGTCCAAGAGGTAGATAATTTCCCCCCCTGCTGTGTTCAGAAACAGGCAATATTTTACAACCCAGCTCCTCTGCTCCTTCCCATCGCATACACCGGTCACCCTTGTTTTCATTATTCTGTCTTCATCCAGAGTTTTGACCTCTGATTGACTTTGAAGTTTACATACAAGGAAAAACAGTCAGGCAGCTGCTAAAACAAGCGAGGAGAGATCAAACAGTTCTAAAAGAATTAAAAACAAACAGCTTTTATCTTTTTCTTTTGTGTTTACCAATACATTAACAGATCCAGATAGATGGAGAGATACACAAATGCACATACATGTATTTAAATGACAACATAAAAAAATTACATTCAAAGACTATTGTTTAGATTAGCGCAGCCCAACATCGAAGGACAAGGAAATTAGGAAAATTAGGAAATACCAGATTAAGATTGCTATGCAAATTTATTTCTGCCACTGGGTGTGATTATCCTGTGTTGCACTGAATGAGGCACGCATCCTGTGGGAAAGTCTAAAATATGACTGTGTCATGGAAGGGTTTGTAAGAAAACATATGCGTGTGGGGAGGGATAGAAAAAGATTACCCCGGGAGCCTTAAATCTGCTGTTTTCTAACGCATCAGGAACTGACACTGTAGCTTAAATGACACTATTTAATGATTGGGGCAGAGGGAAGCAGATATCCTAGCTTTTTTTTTAGGGAGAAAAAAAGCTAGGGGAGGGTAGCCTCCTGCAACTTGTCTAGAGAAACACAGATCCTTGCCATTTATTTAGTAATACAGGCATCATTGGAAGCATTTATTTCATCAGCTTTGGAGTGGAGGTATGATGTCAGGTGTAAGGAGGAGTTGTTTGGTACAGATCCTGGAGCTGGAAGACCGACTAGCTCGGTCAAAACAAATCAGGTTTTGTTTCCTCTACCTTATGAAACCTTCCTAACCCTCTTCTCCATTAAATCCAGTCCAGAAATTTCATTCTGCTTTTGCTTAGGAGAACAGTTTCTCCCAATGCTTCATTGCCTATTACTATTTTAGTGTCAGTGAGAACTCGGGTCTCTAAAATGGTGATGTTGTCCACTTAATATATTGGCAGACTGCCTTGACCTTTGCTGGAGAGACCAAGAAGAGAAAAGCAGTGCTAGTTCCCAACAGTTGCCATTTCAATGAATCTCAAACAGAAATACACAGAACACAGGAAAAATTTTGTCTCTGAGATGAATAACTTTGACTCCCAAAGGTCTGCCGAAAACAATAAAGACATTAAAGTTCCCAAAAGATACCGAATTTCTTAAATACCTAAAATAATATTATTACAGCTATCAGACAAGTGTGAATGTTTTTATTGAAAATAAAGCTCTACTTGCTTCCTTAGAAGTTTCCTTCTTTTTTTTTTTGATTTGATAAGATTACCCTGGCCTGCATAATCTAACTCCAAAGTGCTCTGTAACTTGGGACAGAGGCAAACCTGTCCGTGCACTCTCCTGTCTCTTGATACTGCTTATACAATTAAAATAATTTCCACAGTCATCTAATTCAAATCTGTTTCTTAAATAGTGCTAAATTATAGGATGCAAATCCTACCAAGTGAAACAATCCTCTGTGTGTCATTTTGCTTCTCTGCCATAGATGAGACATAGTCTCATATATGCCATAATAAAGTATAAAAAGTGCCGTTTTGGATAAATGAAACTACACTTCCCTGTGGGTTTTTTTAAATGCTGAATTTCACAGATTGTTAAGATAGGCTTTGTGGAGTAGAGTAGCACTATAAAAAGAAGTAAAATATCTTTTGAGTATTAGCTTCACAGCTGAAGCATTTTGTGCAGAGCTATCTTCTCCATCTATCCCTTGGGCATAAAGGCAGTGAAAGAATTCCTAAAGAAGGGAAGGAAATTGCGTTGGTCAAGATCCCATTGCAAACATGCATAATTTGATGTACTAATGACTGTCCACCAGATACCACTGCAGGAGACTCACCAAGAGGTTCATTGTCCCGAGGACTGGAGTTTGATGCTTAACAAACATCTCCTCAGTTTTGTTGTGGAGTTGAAGTTGTGGCAGCTGCAAAGGCTGCTGGTCTTAGCTGAATGTGCAATAGCGAGTGGCGTTGCGAGAAAACCTGATCTTAAATGAAAATCTCTGCCTGCAAACAGCAGCTACATCCCTGCAGAGATGGGAAGTTTAACTGCAGAGCTTCATATGTGAAGTCAGTACAAGGCTCCAAGGGTAATTTTGTGGCTTGAAATTAACTCAGACCCTAGAGGAGCATGTAATTTTGTATAGCTCTTTCCACTTTTGAAAATGTCAGGTTGTATCCTAGAGACAGTCTCACGCAGTGAGAAGTGAAGTGAGAAGTGAAGTCCTCCTTGTGTGAAAGAGCTCAAAGCTGTATTTCATGGTATTTGCATGAAGTCTGCAAGTTGCAAACCTTGCATCATTCAAGTTGCAAGATGTCGTTTGTCACTTCTCATCTCTAGACATAAGAGCCAACAAATGGAGAGGCTGCCTTGTTTACTGTTTTCTGAAGCAAAGAGGTAAGTCAACAGTCCATTAAAAAGATTTATGGTTAATAAAATATTCCTAAGCACAGAAGATTCTTCTAATCTGACTTAGAATCATATAATCATAGAATTGTCCAGGTTGGAAGGGACCTTTAAGATCATCTAGTCCAACCATAAACCTAACCCTAATAAAAAACATCACTAAACCATGTCACTAAGCACTATGTCAACCCATCTTTTAAATATCTCCAGGGATGGTGCCCCAACCACATCCCTGGGCAGCCCATTCCAATGCTTATTAACCCTTTCAGTGTAAAAAATTTTCCTAATACCCAACCTGAACCTCCCCTAGTGCAACTTGAGGTCATTTCCTCTTGTCCTATCACCTGTGACTTGGGAGAAGAGACCGACCCCTGCTTGTCTACACCCTCCTTTCAGGGAGTTGTCAAGAGTGATAAGGTCTTCCCTCAGCCTCCTTTTCTCTGACTTCTGCTAAGAAAACCTGCTATTCATCAGCCCAGTGCTAA
Source organism: Scolopax mira (assembly GCA_004320125.1). Lineage (NCBI taxonomy): Eukaryota > Metazoa > Chordata > Aves > Charadriiformes > Scolopacidae > Scolopax > Scolopax mira. The sequence goes on along the minus strand of BJBW01002239.1, from coordinate 17,650 downwards.
GCAGTGTACATAACGAGGAGAAATATTCCTCTATATAGGACAGAAAATCTTCTTACCTTGATAGCTAAGATTTCATCCCAGATGTTAAGAAAACCCTTACCACACTAATTGCTATCTGCATAGACCTGCTGCTCGTGGAGGAAGCAATGGCCTCACCAGCCAAGTAACTGTTGGTGAATAATATGGCCTTTCTGTCTGATATTTCTCCTTTCCATCAGACTGAGAAGAATCCTTCTAAACATACATTAAAACATCTGATTTGTTGTAGTTATTACTGTGGAAATTGTAAACATGGGCTTGGCGTCTGCTTTTGGCTGAATCATAGAATCCTATGGGGTTGGAAGGGACCTCTGGAGATCATCTAGTCCAACCCCCCCCTGCCAGAGCGGGTCTACCTACAGCAGGTTGCACAGGAACTTGTCCAGGTGCGTTTTGAATGTCTCCAGAGAAGGAGACTCCACCACCTCTCTGGGCAGCCTCTTCCAGGGTTCCACCACTCTCACAATAAAAATATTCCTCCTCATGTTTAGGTGCAACTTCTTATACTCAAGTTTGTTCCCATTTCCTCTTGTCCTGTCACTGGGCACCACTGAGAAAAGACCATCCCCGTCCTCCTGAAACCCTCCCTTTAGGTATTTGTAAGCATTGATCAGGTCCCTCCATAGTCTTCTCTTCTCAAGACTAAAAAGACCCAAGTCCCTCAGCCTTTCCTCATAGGAGAGATGCTCCAAGCCCTTAATCATCTTTGAAGAAGATGAGACTGCAGAGAAAATACTCAAAATTACCCAACAGCTATCACACAGATACTGGATCAGCATTACCCGTGGGCACCAGTAAAAAGCCAAATCCCGTTCCTGTGATAATCTTCATTTCCTACCAATGTTATTCTGAAATAAAATTTGAAGCTAATGTTAATCCACATTCTGTATCTATGACTCTTTCAGTTTCCTTTTTGTATAAAATCACACAGAAAAAATGATCCAGAGGGAGATACATTAATTACTTTCTTTGCTGAAGATACTTTGCTGAAGATACTGAATATCACTTTGCTGTGATATTCCTAGACAACTCTTGGAAAGAAATGTAAGATCAAATAGCAATAAATAATGTTGAGAAAAAACAAACATATCAAACCAGATGGATTACTGAATGGCAGTAGTTGAATCTTCATCAGGAATACATCCAGAATACATCCTAAACTAGGGTACACTCAAAGCTCTGTACATTTGTATCAATGATGAGAAGTTACAGTCATGTCATGGCCACTCCATAATCGCTACTGGTTCCTGAAATCCATGTGTATCTCCTAGGGATTCTGTCCAGCAATCTCAGTTGATCAACCTGTTAAGCATTCTTGAAAACATTCAAGAGAACTTGGCAGCAGTCTGGAGCTCAAGCTGGAACCCTGGAGTAGGCCGGACAAGTTGTGAGCTGGGGAGAGCAGCTGCTGATCCTGTTTTTGTTTCGACTCCTGCTTGCGAGGAGGTTATTTATCCTGCTACACTTCACAGGCTGCTCCAACTTGCCATAAGGCTTTTCTTTCTTTCTGCAGCATTCAAAAGAGGCAGGACTGTAAATCTTCTTCTCGGAATCACGCTAGGCTGTGTATTTTGTGTAAGGGTGCTCCGTAGCGACCAAGGAGCTCGGGGAGGCTTAACCAGGCAGGAGATGTTGCTGTGCCTGCCCCTTCCCTTCCTGCCTGCAGCACCCCTGGGGGAGCAGGTACCAGGGAGCAGCTTTACCCCGAGTGCCAGGGCAGGAAACCCTGCTCACCTGCCCTCCGGACTCTGAAAGGGCAACCAGAGAGGAACCTATGCAGCGGGGAGGCCATCCCTCTAAAAGAAAAATCTTGGTCACTTGGAAACTTTTTGTTTCTAACTGCCAGGGAAATACTGACATTTATCTTTGGTACTGGTGCCAAGTGACATTTTGGCTGAGAAACTTTCTGGCTTGGAGAGAGAAGAAAAAGCAAGCAGGTAGGCCACAAGGCTCCTTGCTGCCTTTTATTTTGCCCACCTCTGGGCTGCTGCCTTTCTCCTGACTCTGCAGCAATTCATGTGGGAGGGGGAAGAAGCGACTGCGGCAGCAAAGCAGGGCCACACACAACAGAAACTGGAAACAATGCCTGCATCTTGGGGCACGGTGACCACCAACTCTGCCGGGAGCTGGGGATAATAGCCGGGCCATGGTAACCCACACTAACGACTGGGAAAACTATTTGATGTGCTCCCAAGTTTGCTGGCCTGTCCTCCTCTCACACCTTCCCGGGGAAAGGTGTGGAGCTGCTGCTTGCTGTCAGCCCCACCGTGCACCTCAGAAGAGCTTCTCTGTGCACTGAGTACTTGCCTCTGGGAGGTGGAGAATTTTGGTTTGCATAAATTGTTCGTATTTTATTATTATAACTCAACCAATCAAAAATTGCATTCATTATTTATTTTGTTATTATAAGGTGCTATGTAGTTTATGTAAATATATTTGTTTCTCTATCTCTGAGTTGGACTGCTGGCTTTGCTTTCCTAGGGAGGAAGAATCCTTCATTTGGGAAAGTATATACCTACCCTCAGAGCAATCACCAAAGGCTTGAGACCCAAATGCTGTCCACCTGTGTTGTACAAAGTGGGGAAAAGGCCATTGGTGATTATTCCCTTGGGCTGAACTGAGGATGAGCAACAAAATCTGTGGAATACAGCCCATAAAGGGATGAATTTGTCTGCTCTCCCATCCCAGTCTCCTTTTTGCTCTCTGTTCCAGATGTTGGCTTGGGTCAGTTTCTATGTAGACAAGTTTTTTCTGAAGGAAGCTTAGCCTGGGACACTGAGGTAACTGAGAAAAACTGTTGAGGAAGAACATTCACCACTTTAGTTTAAGCAAAATAGTGTTTACCCCTTTCTCATGCATTTGCCTCTCCTATTTTCCTGCTTCTCACTGGAGGCAATGGCTGTCTGAGGCATGGGAATACCAGCAGATCCTGCACATGCCATGGCTGTCAGACTGGGAAGGGCATGCTGAGCCCCACAGAGTGGCCACTGCACTCCCAAGACTGTTGGAAATCTGCTGTCTTTACTACATGGTCCTGTTACAATGATCAAAGTACCCCTACACAAAGCCCCTTAGGCACAGGGAAATGCCACTGCATGGTCTGACCTTCTTTGTACACACATCCCACCCTCACTAGGGCACCATCTCATTTGCTTCCAGTTGCTGTTGCACAGCAACCACAGCTTATGCACAACTGGAGATGATCCCCTTCTTATCACCACCATGTCACTGCTCTGAGAAATGAGCTGAAGACCCCCATGGTAAATGACCTAATAGCGGCCTTACAGTACCTGAGGGGGGCTACAGGAAGGCTGGGGAGAGTCTGTTCACAAAGGCCTGCGGTGACAGGATGAGGGGCAATGGGTTTAAACTGAAAAAAAGCAGATTTAGATTGGATCTTAGGAATAAGTTCTTTACTGGGAGGTGGTTGAAGCCCCTTCCCTGGAGACATTCAAGCTGAGACTCGACGAGGCCCTGGGCAACCTGGTCTAGTTGGGGGTGTCCCTATGACTGCAGGGGGGTCCAAAGGACTAGATGACCTTTGGAGGTCCCTTCTTGTCCAGATGATTCTGTGATTCTAAATGTCATTTCTGGTCCCAGGTCCCAGCACAAGTTTCCTTAATTCATGGGAGGGCAGAGAAGAAGGCAGCTCAGCAACTAGACCTGGCACTTAGACTTGTCTTTCTCTGGGGGTCTGGCCCCCTCCTGCATGCCCACAGCTCTGTTTCGGTCTTGCCCGTCTTCTTTGTAAGGAACAAGGAGAGGCTTGGGTCAACTAGTCCTGCTTACACTAGCTGAAGTGGCTTGGGCTCTGGTTCATCAGCACTGGTTTCTGCATATCTGCAAGGTTCTTTACTCATCACAAATTCCACCACCCATGCCGAAACCCCAGGTCATCACCATGGACCATGAGGGAAACTACAGCTTGCTACCAGCCAGTCCGGATTCCTCAGTGAGACACCTGATGCCAGCAAGAGCAGGAGAGCTCAGGAAGGGCAGCCCAGCTAAGCAGCCCTGGGCACAGCACACATGTGTGAAGGTAACCCTGACCCGCACACGCAAAGGACCCCAACTCCTCATGGTTGTGTGAGTCCTCCCAGTTTTAAATCTGGGATAAAAGGTTTGCTGGAGCTTTGTAGCTGTATGGTGGCTCCAACCCCCCTAGCATTGGAGCTGCTGTGCTGTGCTGGCAGCTGCTGCTGGGGGATGCCTTTCCAATGGGCAGCCAGATGCTTTTGTCCACAGACTTGTGCCTCAACATGGCATTGGAGCCAATGTACTCCAGGCTTGTTTCTACTGCAAGAAGCTGTTTGTGGTGGATCCACTTTCTCCCTGAGTTAGTTACAACTCTGTTTCCTCGAATGCAGAAGAAACCAAACAGCAAAAAGCAATTCCTTTGCTTGCCCCCAGCAGCTCCTGCCACCCAGAGCTCATCTGAAGAGGCTCTTCATTTCAGTTTTCCTCAGAGCCACATTGCCCAGTTTCCTCCCAGACCCCAGGATCGAGTATTGCCATGTTGCTTCATTTCTCAGATTCTCCCATCTTTTCCACTTTTCTTTCATATATTTCCAACATGCCCTGAACACTGGCCATAGCAGCTTCTTCTCTCACACATCTTGTATGTCTGCTCTGCTACTGTTCTGCTGCAGGCATTGACTTGCTCCTGTGTTTGGGATGGAGATTGCTAGTGTTTGTATGCTCTAGCTACATGGAGATCCCTTTCCACGAAACTATCTTAAATGAGGGACAGCAGTTAGTCAAACATATAAATGTTTAAAGTATAAAATACCCAAGTTCTTTGAAGAAGTTCATTCCTAACTGTCCCAGACTGTTCACCCAAAGTTAAAAGAAACTTTTTTATTTTCATTCCCCTGTTTCATTTCACATATAGGGATGACAATCCGTCACTTCACTAGGACAGTAGAGAAATAAAGAAATATATGTGCATGTGAAACTCACAGATAGTATAATAGTGAGGAGCATAGAAAAGCCTAGGGAGAAGCTAATACTTTGTCCTTTGAAAATGGGGCTTAGGTCAGGGGAAAATCTGATGCAGAAAAACTCAGTCCTACTACAACTACTTCTTTCTTTTCCTGCCAAACCTTCACCCACCTCCTGATATTGTGGGACACAGGGGAACAACTAGGGTAGGAGCGATTGCATCGCCTCCACCCAATTGCAGAAGCAGAGATCCCCTATTCACCAGGGAGAATCTACTGTGGGAATCTCCAGTCGGTTTAAGTTCATGCTTTGCTTATGCATGCATAAGCACAGCAAACTTGGCAGGCTGAAGAGTCTGTCCCTTAGGAATATTGACAGATGAATGTAAACTCAATTACCTTGCTTTTTCATTCCAGTTGGGTTACTGGCGCTGTGTACTAAGTGCATCAGCATCTGGAGTCACTTTGAACAACAGGAGAAAGCATTTTCCGGTGTCAGAAGCAGAATTTTGTACAGTATTTATAACTTGCAAAAAGTCAGGGGTTTGGCTGTGCCTTGTTTCCCACCATCCTGAAACAAACAAACAAACCAAAACCTATGTAGAAGGTTCATCATCTCCAAGGATTAGGGGTTTTTTTGGGGTATACCTAAATGGCTGGTAGCCATTTTGCCTTTGAGCCTGTGAAACTGAAAGATGTAAAACCAGCTCCTGAATTTTCCTTGCCACCATCTTCACTATCCATTAACTGAGCTCATTACTGAAAGCTGAAAACACAAAAGAAGTAAACATTAGTTAATGAGGTTTGCACCTGTGGGTGGTAAACAAAGCCACTCTCCGTGCCCGTGAGCTCTTGAAGGGAAACTTGCTGCTGTAGGAAAGCAAATCTCAGCACAGAAAGGACAGGTCTGCCTGGGACAGGCTTGGGTGTTCAGAGAATGGGAAGAATATTTTCATTTTTCTGATTTCACAGTTAGATAGAGGATGATGAGGAACAAAATCTTTCCTAAATTTGTCCCTCCAATTAGAAAATACATATTTGCCTTACCTTTGTTTCCATTGTAGCTAGAAGCAGAAATTGATGCTAATCTGATTCCTTCCTCCTCTGTAGTTTGGGACATTTCAAATCCATATTTTTCATCCTGGGGTTTTGTCTCAAACGGAGAGAATTGAGACTTTGTTTTGGACTTAAAGAATCAAGACTTTGTCTGAAATGCAATAATATGGCGCATGCTAAACAGAACAAGTCTTTGTGTACCATTGTTATCAAAACATTATAGCACCAGGAAAGAGCAAGACACGGACTTTCCTTTGCTAGTTAACTGCTACTATAGAACTGTTAAAGTTCAACTCATTTTACTTGTAAATCCCATTGCCATAGCTGAATGCTTTGGCAAAGAAAGAAACAGCCTCTAAGAGGGTTCTTTACAAAATAGCAGTGCACATATTCAATGAGCATGTTTTCACCTTACCGTTTCCTTCTTTCAATCCACACACTTCTCTGAATGTGACTTTCACTCCCGTGCCCAGGCGTGACCTGCCTCCCGCCGGCCGGGGGGAGCATCACCAGTGAGCAGGGTCGGGTGTCCCCCCCGGGCTGGGCACCAGGGGCCAGGCTCGTCCCTTCTGGCATCGGTGGCCAGAGACAGGTTCTGTTCTGGTGTTGAAGATGCTGCTGTGAGTTGTTCACTGGAAGAAATAGGCTGCGTGGTTTAATGTCCACGGCAGAGTCTGCTCTCTTTTTCGGTGCTTTCTCCTGCGCGGGGGGGGCTACGGTCTGAAAGGAAAAACAAACTTGTGTAAAAGCAGAGCTCCCTAAGCATACATTCAGGGGTGGATTTTCTTCTTCTCTTCTTCTGGTGCTCAAATCAGGATGAGGATTAAACTCCACCGAAGACAATGGAGCCAAACCAAGACAAGTCAAAGGAGAATCAGACCGTAGCTCTAAGAAACATCTATTCCCACTACTTCCCAGACTTTTATTGCTGCAAATATACACATCTTTGTATTAACCGACGTCAAAGATCATAAAGCCCTAATTGTGTATGCAGCCTACTAGTAACTCAGTGTGCTGCTGATGCATAAAACACGCATAGATAGTACACAAATACACTCTGCCTGGGCTTAAATTTAGCTTCAACCACACAAAAGATATCTTTATAACTAAGAATGATGGGAAGAAAGACCTCATTCCAGACCAGATGAACAACTCATTTTTTCACTGATCCTGGATTTGGCTGACCTGACTTAAATGTGACCTAAGACATTTCTTAGTGCTTTGGAAATTGCATCAACATACTTGGGTTGGAGATGCCACAGTCAGAAAAAAAAACCTGGGGATTCTATTTTTAAAATTCTGTTGTTCCTTTTAGATCTATTTTAGATCAGTGAAGCATAACTTTTCCTATAGCTGCAATATTTCAGGCTAAGCAAACTCCAGTAATTTCAAAGGCAGTGGGAACAAGGGGTCACTTGGGGCCAGCCAGAAAAAAATTAACTCTTTGCTCTTTTCCAATAAAAGCTGTCATCATGGTATTATTGTTGAAAAAAGTCAGCTTATAAATGAAAAGGTAAGCTCTTCCTTGCAAAGAAGAACAAAATTAAAATATGTAGCAGTCACAGTCTCAGAGGTATGCAAGAACATTAGTGAGGGAAGAGAAACACTGTCAGAAATTTGGCTCTGCATTTGCTCAGTACCTGTCACTAGTGCAGGACTAGGTTTTCCTCCATGACGACTGTCACTAGATGACACTGTCACACTGTAGCTGATTTCAACTGGGACTCAATTCGCATCTATGTAGAAGTTATTGGCCATCCTCCTGGCAAGTCATAGGGTAGGTTCATTTTTTTTTCAATATTTTTTGAGTATGGGAATGGTATTAAAAAAAAACCCAAACAAATCCCAAGTGGCTTCCAACTGGGTGAAGTAATCATAGTTTGGAACTGGAAAGGCTTGCCCTCTCTGTAGCTTAAGAGCCAAACTGGGGAAGGTGGGATAGACATTCAGGCTTTGAAAACACCAGCTATCTTCTGTTTGTTTGTATCTACATTTACGTTGGGATAAACAGCTCTCAGCAGAAGAAAATGCAATTTGTTTAAGTATTTCAGCCAAAGGACAGCAATTATAATATTAAGGCACTCCTTTCCCCACCTTCAAAGCATTTGCTAGTATCAACAGTGGACCTGAGACCAAGTCCTGGGGCTTAAATGTCTTCCATCTAAGCCATGCTGCAGTTGCAGAGTGCAATCTTTAGTCTCAGGCCATCTGAATGGTTCCCTCTGAAACGTCCACAGTTCCTTAGTTGTCAGGAAATGTGGTGCTTTATTAGATCACATAAATGATTAATGATATTTTAAATTACATAGCACTGGGCATGCACTGTTTCTAAGAAAAAAACCCAAATATAAGGATTTGGAGTTAAAACCCCTTGTTTATCTGGAAGCATATACCAGGAAAGAATACCCTGTAGCTACAACTTCAAGTAGCTCCTCATGTTGGCATTGACAAAACCAGAGGGAGCCTTCTCCAGCGTTCCCATGATTTCCATGCATTGATCAAAACATGCAGAACCCTTTGAGCAAAAATCTCTTTTCTTTATAAACAAGTGTCTGCAGTATATAAACTATTATAAAAAATAATTTGTAAAAGCTCAGTCAAATATAAATGTATTACATTGTGTAAAAAAGCTAAAGATAACTTTTAAAAAAGAACAGTGTGATTTATGCAGTGCTGTTTGATTAATGCAGTAACGTAGTTTGATCCTCACTAGGGACCAAAGCTCATAAAGAGCATTTTTTCACCTTTCCATTGCAGTATAGATAAAATAGTTTATAGCAGTGACAGTCAGTGCAGAGAACTAAGAGATAAGACAGTCAATAGCATTTAATTCTGCTTTTGCCTCCTTGGCAGAGCTGCAGCAAGTAATTCCACTGGGTTAGATTCAGTTTTTCTGCCAGTGATACTTGAGCACTGTTGTAAAATACTGTAAAATCTGTGGTTGAAAAGCGCAACATAAAGGTTAATTGTTTGTTTTGTGTCTGTTACTGGAAAAGTTCTCCTGCTACAGGGAAAAAAAAAAAAAGCAGTGCCTTCATCCTTTTTTCTTCCTTTAATTTTTCCAGTATTTAAAAATTTTCATTTTTGGATCGTGTTTCTAAAAAGGAATCTTAAATATTCCGCCACAATTACATTTGTGAATAGCCCTAATTGGTGCAATCAAGTAACTCGCTGCAGACTGGTGGTCATGTTCAAAGACTGCAGCCAGACCCTATGTGAAAATCTAGTCACCTCAGGCAACGGCTATTTTCAGTTGTATAAGCCAAATAGTGCCAGACCACCAGTCAGATGAGAAATATGTGAAGAAAAAAACTGCAGATATTTTAAGGAGCTGTAGTTTGAGGACACAGTGAATTTGGCTTTAGGACTTCTAACATCAGATCAAAAGTCTGCAGTCACATACTGTAAAAAAATTGTTAAAAAATAATTATTTTAGATGAATTCTGTTTGAAATAATGTTAACTTTGTGCAGGTGGATCTTAGAATCATAGAATGGTTAGAGTTGGAAGGGACCTTAAAGATCATTGAATTCCAACCCCACTGCCATTGGCAGAGGCACCTCCCACCAGACCAGGTTGCTCAAAGCCCCATCCAGCCTGGCCTTGAACACCTCCAGGGATGGGGCATCCACAACTTCCCTGGGCAACCTGTTCCAGTGCCTCACCACCCACAATAAAAAATTTCTTCCTAATATCTAATGTAAATCTTCCCTTTTCCAATTTAAAACCATTACCCCTATAAGTCATGTGCACCTGTCTGCCAAAATCCTGCCTGGACCCATCTGAGGAGATCTGGACACATGTTGGCAGTGTACAAAACGATGGAGTTTACAATGCCATTTCCATGTGGATATCAGAGGGTGAACACCAAAGACACTGGAGTGGTGCAGGGGTAAAGCTGTGAAGTGTGACTAGAAGTGTAGTGACAGGAATGGATGGCCTGATGCAGTAGCGTGCTGCTGGCTCCTGAGGAGACCGGCTTATCCAAAGTGGGTACACAGGCAACTTGAGGGCAAACTTCCCTTTGTTTGAGCCTAAATGATCTCTCATCAAACAAAAAGTGGGATTCAGGGTTGGTGAGCAGGCTGTCTGAGGAGACACAGACACGGGGGACAAAGGCAGATAGGCAATGCCTTCTCTGTCCTTGCATATTGCAAACACGAGGACTTCAAGATTGAAAAATAAAAAAAAAAAAAAGAAATCTGTCTCTGGCCCAAATAAGGAAGCCTGTTTAAGAGCTCTTTTCTGCTTGCATTTTTTGTTTGTTTGTTTGTTTTATTTCTTTTGTGGGGTGCTCTGGTTTTCTGGGCACGTTTCCAGGGGTTGTGTGCTCTGCCAAGCGGCAGCCTCTCGCGTTCTTGGGCAGGCAACATCCTGGTTCCACCCTATCCTGAACGGGGTGTGCTCGCACACCCGCAGGTACCGTCAAGCAGACTTTATTTCAGATATTCCTTCGGTGAAGAGAAGTTAGGCCAAACCTGAGTTTCTCCCGTGAGCTCACCTTGGTGTTAGGACAGCTGTGAAAACGCGCTGTAGCTTAACACAGGAGCACTTGTACCCTTTGGAGAGATCCCAGAAGAGATGCTCCTCCAGATGTGCACAGGCCCTTTCCACGGCTGGGTTCTCAGTATCTCCTCAGATGGCCTGTGCTGCTGCTGCTATAGTGTGGCTTACCTCGACTTGAAGGGACTTCAACCGATGAGAAATGATGTGGGTGGCTGACACATTCTCCAGCAGGGCAGAGGTTTCACCTACGGACCATCGCTCACAGATATTTACTATCACCAGGGTTGTCCCGGACAGGGATGGCAAAAAACTAGCGATGCAAGGGTCTAAACAGAAAGGAAAAAGGATTACTTAGCTGTTTAGTAGAGAAATGAACTGCTTAAAATTTGAGGCACGGGGCCACTAGGCGGCACTGCGGCAGCGCTCCCCAGGGCCGGTGTGATGACAGCAGCTTTTGGGGGCTTTTTGGTTTGTTTTGTTACCTTATGAGGCGTTAATGCTGGTGGGGAGCTGTAGAAATCTATTTAAAAAAAAAAAACCAAAAACCAAAAACCAAAACCAACCAACAAACACATGATGTGTTATAAAATAATAATAATAATCATCATCATGTCTCACTTCCACTATCAGGTCATTCACTTCCACACACGAGCAGCGCCAAGGACGTCATCCTCCCACAAAACCTTCCCTCTGCGCCTTGGCGCAGAGGGAAGGTTTTGTGGGAGGATGACGTCCTTGGCGCTGCAAATCCCTGATGACCCTGTCCCTTTCCCCCAGGACCCCAAGCAGCAGGGGTAACACCAAGGGATCCCCCCACCCTGGCTCCCAAGAGCCTCTCCTTGGAGCGCTGTAGGAATATTTTAATAAGTTCTTAGGAATAAGTTCTTTGCAATGAGGGTGGTGGAGCACTGGAACAG
>BJBW01002238.1:180-38277 GCA_004320125.1 Scolopax mira | reverse complement strand
GAATAGAAAATTAGTTCTCTTTTACCTCAAACCAGGACAGAGACGCAGGCTGCTTGTGCAGCAGGACAAATATTTTTGTCAATTAAACACCTTTTTTCTGGCCTCAGAAGTGTCTGGCAGTGACAGCTGGCTTGTCAGGCGAGGTCAAGCCCCCCATGCAGGCAGAGCTGAGGGGTTGCAGGAGCCCAGCTTGTGGTATCACAGGGTGCTTTGAAAACTGTGCATACAGCCCTGCATTTAGCATCCTCCTTAATCATTGTGGTTTGGAAATTAATAAGATACATGAAGCAAGAAAGTCAAGGTAAAAAAAATGGTCATTTAGGTCAGTATTTTACCTCAGGTACATGATTAGCCCCCTTTTTTTTTTCCTTCTTTTTGAAAGAGATAAATCTGGCCTCTGATAAATATACATCTTCTCTTCACTACTAGAAATTTTCCCGAGGCTCAAACTGTGCATTTTATTAGCTGAAACTGTTAGCCTTAGTATAGTTCATAATCATAACTAGGCTAATGGAGCATGAAGCTAAAATAGTTATTGCTCTTTTTTGGAACTGAAAAGGACATTTTTGAAGTGTAAATGGCTTTAGATTTATCAGGAAAGGCTTCTCAGAGCTTTATCCCTTGCCAGGATAATGGCAGGAGGCAGCTGCAGAAGGAGGACTTTGGCTGCCTGTGCAAAGGCATCTTAATGTCAGAATCCAGTGAAAGAGAACAAACACAAAAATTGTCAGGTAAATGTCTTTAAGATGACTAACATGCTTTATGAACTTAAGGGAAAAAAACCCACAGAATACTTGAAATAATCAGCCAGAAGTCAAAAACTGCTTAACAAGACAGAGACACTCTTGGGAGCTCAGATGTTCAGCCACACAGCCAGTATCTCATCTGCATGACAGTAAGGATATTTGGATTTCTTTATTTTATTGTGTTAGTGCTTTTATGATTTAATGACCCAGTGAAATTCACTTATCTGAGGCCTTTGGTTATCATGGATTCACAGAGTGATTTTCTTCATTAGAAATTAAAGCTCTTGACTGGTCAAACAATACCAGAGATAAAGATATGACCAAAAAATTAAGCACAGAAAAAAATCAGTAGCAAAAGCCTTCCTACTTGACATTGTCAAAACCCTGGATGCTAAGATTTTGTTTAGTAGCACAATAGGCTAATTACATATTGCTTTCGTAGAAAATACATTATTCACATTATCAGACTCAGAATGAAAATTTAAAAAAAACACTGTTAAATGAATTTCCTTCCCAAGATGGAATGAGCAATTGCTCAGGGGAGCAGGTGATACAGAGAGTTACCAGAGCTTTGAAAAAGGGAGGAAACAGTACTGTAGCAGGGAAGCAGAAAAATCAAACAGGTCAAAGTATTCATCAGCTACCTTCATTTAAGTATGAAACTAAAGAGCCGTGGCAGCAGCCACACAAAGCATTGCACAGACCTCGGGGATGTCTGTTTAACACTGGGAGAGTAGTCCCTGGCAGGGGAGGGCTCCGCTGGGCACCATCTGGTTTGGTCCATCATGTACACCTCGCCAAGGGAGGGGTTGGTGCTGGTGTTTAAGAGAGAAAATGAGGAGATGAGCAGGCAGTAACTGGGGAAATTTGTGTTAGTTTTAAGCTGCCTCCTTCCCTCCATGTCTAGTGCTGCTGCCCATGGCAAACCAAGCAGAGGTGACCACCTCCATCCCCCAAGAGGTGTCCTATCCCACCAGGCTGATGTCCATCTCACAGGGTGATCCTGGGGTGTGTAAGCCTCACTGCTGTAAGACCAGCCTAATTTGTCAGAGACAGTGTCTCTTACCAGACCTGTAAGAGACAAATGTGTTGGTTTTTAAGCCTCTGGTGTCAATGCAAGAAAAGTCCTCGTTCTTTCCCACCTTGTATCCAGCTTCAGGGTTTGCACCAGGAAAAAGTAAAAATCTCTTTGTGTTATGTGGTGTCTCAAGGGAGCTGGCTTTACTTTGGGCAGGGGAAGCTGTTCACATCAGATTCAAAATGAGAAGCAAACTTCAGCCTTGACCCTGCAGAGCAGCCCTTTACCAACACACCTCCTTTAAGTGAGAAATGCCTGAGAACAAAGCTGCAGTCCCTTGCAAGCACAGGTATGTCCTTACTCTCTGTGTGCTCCTCCTGGAGCCCCTTGCCCTCTGTTTTGACCACATACAGTTTGACCACATACAGTTTTTGACACATACAGTGTCAAACAGGCATTCTTTAACCTGATGCCCATGTGGTTCCTGGGGGTATCAAACACAACCACAGGGAGGTTGGGGAACCTTCTCTCCCAACAAAGGGAGCCCACAATTTCCTTTTGCACACACTGTTGCTATGATTTATTTATATTCTGTATTTTGCATTATTGTTGGGCAGGTAACCCACATGCTCTCAGGGGAATTTGAAATTCTGCTTGACCCAGAGTGCAGGACAGGTTCCCAGTCACTGCCTGTGCTCTCTCAGGTACCCTAGATGGGAATCCCATTTCCAGAATGCTCTTACTCAGCGCCTGCCCAAAGGCAAAGCTTGCAAGAAGCTTCTGGGAAGCAAGACCTGCTCTTTTGTCTATCAAGCAAACTGAGAAGAAAGGAGGTGAAGGATGAGGCCAATGTTTGCAATTGGAAAATGGGAGGAAGGAAAGGATCAGCTTTCCCATCGTACTGATTTCCCAAAGACATCACAAGCTCGACTAATTTTCTCCTAGATTTTTGGTTTCTTTGTCGTACTCTGATGCTTTCAGTCTGCAGCTTAGGTTTGACAGAAATAGGAGGAAACAAGCCACAAGCAAGGGAGCAGAGGGAATGGTATTAGAAAACTGTATGTTTCTCTGCCTCAAAGGCAGTCCTGAGCATTTCTACATGTGCATCCACACCTAAAAAGTTTTCTGTGCCCTGCCTCACTCCTCTCTCAGGCATTTATGTCTGTAGAGAAGGCTGAGAGCTTTTAAAGAAAGAGCTAATTGGCTCAGACACAAGTGGATGCTGCAATAAGAAGGGCGCTCATCTCTGCCGTATCAGATGAAAGCACTTTGGCTATCTGTTGCATAATACACAAAATTGGCCATAAAAGAAACAGGACATCACGAACACTCAAGAGCTTGCGGCAGTCACAAAGACTACATATTTAGTTGGTTTGCTGCTTGTGAAAGAGGTGAGCACAAACCCCATTCCCACTCACCTGAGAAGCAACACGTCAAGCTGCGCTGCTGGCACTGGGTGAGAAGTGGCTCAGAGAGCCACCCAGCTGCCACCCATGGCTCGGGGTAACCCACCTTCCACCCCAGCCTGGAAGCAAATGAGGGATCTACTTTTATATGGAAAAACTCATAGAAGCATAGACTCCTTTTGGCTAGAAAAGACCTTTAAGATCAGGCTTTAAGTGTTGCTGAAATACATTTTTGAACACCACCCACATAGCCTTGAATTTTTTTTTTTGATTCTTAAAGTAAAAGCCACATTATTTATTTTTATTTTTAAATATTATTAATTAAATATTAAATATTATTAATTAAACAAATCAATAAAAATCTTCTGAGGCCTCCTCCCTCGTGTCCTCAAATATTGTGGACACTACTGGGGTGTTATTCACTTCAAAATGTATTACAAATGTTCTTTAAGTGAGTAAAGAACTCACTTAATACCATTGAACCCCACAAATACCATTGAACCCCACAAAACCCCAACACTTTTCCATTGAAAAACACCCTCAGCTCTTGTAGCTGGAGAGTTTGGGTGAGAAAAATCCAGGTGACAACTGGCCTTTGCAGCCCTATGCCTAGCCCTCCGCCGCTCTGCAGGCACAAGGGGCTCCATTCACTGCCCATGTAACGCTGCTGAAGTTGGATGCATCAGCTCAGCTTCTTCTAAAAAGACCATAGCACCATTTTTCAGATTTGTCACTCTAAGAGAAAGAAGGCAAAATGTGGACAAAAGATTAATTCAGCCCTAAATAATAAGCTCTCAGCAGAGAGTAGAATCTCTCCATGCCTTGAAGAGCAGCCCACTCGAGTCTGTCAGATCCCCTGACAAAAGCCAGCAACACCCAGGGATGCAGGAGGTGAGCAGGATTCACTAAGCTTTTGGAGAAAAAATAGCTATTTGAACAGCGTGGTTTAAGTCGTAAATACTAAAAAAAGAGAGAGTATCTGAGATACACACTGAATGCATTGGACTCAGCTGACAACACAAGAGCCAAAAAACAATCAAAGCTACCTCAAGCCTCTGAAGTGGTCCCTGTGAAGCTTAGATTTGCTGATACACTGTGAAAGGTCTGGAGAAGACTGAGTAGCTGTCTCTCCCTGCTGAAAGTATGCCCTATGCTTCACATCCCATAACTCACAGACTGTGAGGTTAGAAGTAGTAGTTTTTTTACTGCTGGGGAGACATCATTTCAGACCTCTCCATGGGTCTGGCACTTTGTCTTGAAAACACCCCAAAACAGACTAAAAGACTGCGATCTGATTTCTATAGGTATTGAGAGCAGGACTGGACTGTGGCATGGACCAACAGGAGGGAAACCTCTATGGAAAGGCTACATTAAGACCCTGCTGATGTTCAGAAGCAAACCAGGTGGTGCTAATTGCTCGTACTCCATAAGTCCAGGGCTGCTGGGGCATGTCACACACAAGGCAGTGTGGCTGTGCTCTGATTTGATTGCTGACCACTCTTTGTTGTCCGAAGTCACTGGGAAAGTATGCATGTTCTAACTGGAGGCCTCAACTGCACAGATATTTCTCAAGTGCTTCAATTTACCAGATTGTCTCTCAGCTTGTCTCTACGTGGCTTGTCACCTTCTTTGCTCCAAACACTTTAGTTCTCATGGACAAACAGTTGAAAACTTGATACGCAGGTCCAAGTCTGCACTATGTCCCACAACTTGGACTGCACCTATATTATATAGACATGCCCTAACTCTGTAGGCTACCCAATGAGATGGAAATACCAGTGATTATGGGGACTAGTGCTCAGAGACTAGCTGTGGGCTGACTGGCTGTGATGGGCAATGTGCTGGTCCTGGGAGACCAGAGGCAGACTGCTGGAAGATATCAGTTCTGTAAAGCAGACACCACTAGAGGAATAAAAAACCTTTTGGATGAAATAGTCTGCTCTCCTTGAGACCTACAGCAAACCAAACCCAGAACTGTAGAGCCCAGCATGTAGATCTGGAGAGGACAGTTGCAAGTTCGGGAGCTTTGCAGGTCCGGGTGGTCAGGAGTCCACAGGTTGGAGACAGGTGGATGATGCTGCCTACCAAGAGCTATATTTTTTGTTACAGAAAAGGCTCTAAATCTCTTGGACTCTTGAGAGTAGTGATGGCTTCATATGAGTGGACTTTCCCCAGCCACACAAAGATAATACACATTCTCACTCCTCATCTTTCGCATGGTCTTTGAGGAGGACAGAGGTCAGCCAGAGGACTTTAGGGATGACAGTATCATAAGAAACTCATACAAATTAATGCAGACTTGTTTAGGAAGTAACAAGAACTTTGAGAAAGGTTTCTACCTTCACTTACAGCTTATCAAGGTTTGAATAAGATTTAGATTTTCTTGCTGCAAGAAGATTCCTAAAGGATCTGAGTCAGCTGGAGGATCACAGTTGAAAATATCTTTAGACAACTGAAGGTCAAATTGCTTATAGTTCTGGGCTTCAGAACTCAGAAGTAGTCTTTAAAATGGTAAAAGACATATTTTTACTATTTCCATATGGTAAAGGGATGGAGACAAGGTTTTTCTAAGTTGAGAAGTACTTGTAGTTCTTGCACTGCTGGTAAGAACTGGCACTGGTCCTCCATTCCTTCAAAGATAAGACACACTCAAAGCCACAGAAAAGAGAAGCACACACTGAGTTTGTGCCCCTGAGGCTCTGAACAATGGAGTGTCCATTCATGGTGAGCCAGAAGGCATCAAAACTGCTGGACCCATCTATGCTGTTTGCCTGGGACAAAACCAAGATTAAGCTCTGAGGTCCTTGATGTTGTGGTTCTTGTTCCCCTCAAGCCAGTAACACAACAAAACAGTTACTATCCTGTTATTGGTTGCAGCATTAAAGATTTAACTTACCTTAAACTCATCTCAATCCTGGGATCTTCTGGACACATAAACCTTCACGAATTCAATGTAAGACACTGCTGTCTATGCTACACTTGGAATAATTTTCTGTAGCATCTCCTACCCAAATTCTACATCTGTGTTGTGGGACACAGAGTGTGAGCATGGGAGTAACCTGTGAAACTAATTCATGTTTATCCAGCTTCTCCAGACACGTTTGCCATTTATTGCATTGGAATTTGCAAGCTTTCCCAGTCTGTGTGGCCAGTGGAGCTGCAGCAGCATGTCTGCAGGTCAGAGCCCCTCACTCTCCCAGCCCTTTCGCTCCAGCTAGTGCTGTCAGTAGCACAAATTTTACGTTTTGCTAGGGACCTGCTGTGTTTACACTTTCCAAGTGGCTTGTGGGTTTATGGCAGGTTACCGGGAACTTAAGTGTAAGACAGATTTAAGAGCTAAAGGTCACTGACAGTGGAGAACACTCCAAAGCCAATCCATGCTGACCAACGCCTCCACTCTGAAGATGATTCACACACTTTTGGTGTGGGTCTAATGTGAATGACTGGACTGACAGCCTGATAAACACAGAATTTTGAAATTGTTAAACTACTTCTCCTTCTGCAAACATAGTTTGCTTTTTAACCCAGACTGAGATCAACAAGGTAAAGCTTTTGAATCTCACATTAGCTGGTTTGTTGCTCAAAAAAATTTCCAAAAATACATAGATTACTTACCTGTAGAGTTCTCAGATTATCTTGGTCAAACTTAGGAAATTGTTCATCATGAGTTTAATACCAAATAAAATTCCAATACAAGTTATGGATTTCCAGCAAATAGCCTTGTTCCTTTTATAAATTTCTATTGTGACCACACAATGAAAATACATAATCCTAAGGTGTTTTTCAGGCAAACTATCCAGATATTGTACTGTCAGAATTCTCTGAATCTGAGGATATTTTTTTCTAAGATTATACTGAAAAAACAAGGCTGAGAGCAGACCTACAAATGAGGAGGATATGGACATCCTAAAATGAGAGTCCAGAGACATTGCAGAGCTTTTTACATAAATCTGAGATGCAATGAGCAAACCTCTGACAGTGCTTGTTTTGAAGTATTGTTTTACTAAAACAAAAAATGAAAATCTGTTTGCATCTCTCTATGATGAATTATTCAGCTCCCCCAGAAAAAGGGGGAAAAGAGAAAAGAAAAAAAGCCAGGAAGTACATAGATGTTGCTCAAAAAAATGCAAGAGTAAGTCTAAGAATTTTTGGAATTTCTATGGAAATAAATCAGTTTTGAAGTAGTTTTCAACACAGGAAGTGTGGCCTCGATTCACATGAAATGAATGTGCTCAGAAAGGATGCCTAAGGTGCCCTGCAGCTCCAGTGCAGCGAGCTGCAGCCATCCATCGTGCTGGTCAAGGGGAACTGCCCATTTGTCTAACTGTGTGCAGAGTTGGTCAGGGGTCATCTGCGACTCTTGTAGTTGTTTCTGCAGTTATGACCACATTTTGTACACACTCTTCTGTAAGCAGACCTCTGCTCTTTCCGCAAGAGGGGAACCGTCAGCTCAGACTTCATCTCATGCACTATCAGAGGTAAAAAAAATTCTTAAGTGATGTTATATCTCCTGAAGTTAAACACCTTTCATTTTCAGCAATTTGTAAACAAGACAGTGACATTTATATTTTACTGTGAAATATAGTATTCCCGGTACTATATTGGTTTGGATGGTTTGGATGCTTTTCTCCTCAGGTAGACTGTCCCACTGTTGTTTCTAATGATCATCACCTTAAAGTACAGTATTATGCAGCTCCCTTGGTACAAATGGGTTTTATGTAGAGGTTGATGCTTTCTCCACCATTATGACCACGTTTAATTCAAATGCATTTGGAACACAGCAGGAAAACTCACTGCTTCAAAATTCAACTCCTACTGCAGAAGAACAAGTTCAGCTTATCTTTCGATTAAAGCAGATCAGAAAGAGCAGTCAGTATATGAGCATTAATATGTATGAACCTCAATAGCATTTATTTAGATAAAAGCTGTATTCTGTTTACAGGGTGCTCTGTATGGCAGTGTTTTTGAAGTGGTGTAAGCAAACTCCCTATGGCTCGATGGCAGAGGGGGTGCAGTTCATCCTGCCTCTTCCACCAGTTCTGCTCTGGAGCTGCTGCCCTGACAAGAGGAACAGGCTTGATGGTGGGCTAAGATCACACCTACCCTGCCCCTTCCTGCGCCCTGCACAGGCAAGTGTCTCTCTGCTCACATCCATCAGGTTGTGAGCTCCCAAGGGCAGAGCTTCTGGGCTGAACAGGGCTTAGCACCATCATATTTCTGCCACCTTCAACCTATCCCTTAATTTCCAGCTTTAAAAAAGTTAAAATTTTAGTGGCTTCAGAAACAATATTTTCCTCTGATTTGTCAGAATTGCTTGGTCCTGAGTAAAATCCAAAAAAAACCACCCCATAATGAGCCTTGGGATGATGCATCAGGAATTGAGACAGAGACGTCTTGGCAAAAGCTAGCCTGACCTCTGAAATTCTGGACTGAAAACATGGAAAGAGGCCAAACTATATTTTGTGAAAATGTGCAAGTCCTAAGGAGAAGAGATTAATAACTTTTTATAATAGATTCAGAAACACAAGAATAAATGGTGAAGGGGCTCCTCATTTTGAAGGATGGGGTATAAAAGATAACTTCTTGGAGGTCCATTTCAGCCACATTAGTGGCTGAAAAATAGCTAAATATAGCTTCAGAGATGGCTGCTGTACTCGAGCCCATCAGATTGGCTGTGGAAACCCTGAGCCATCCATCCTCTCAGAGCTGATGTTTACAATGAACAAAATACATAATTAAGCAAGCAGTTGGCAAAAGCCATGATTTTTCATTAAGCAGTTAAGCAGCACTGGACTGATTTTGCTGCAGTTCTGAAAAAATGCCTAATGAAACAGCACCACTTGACATTAAAGATGAACTTTCCTCAGGTCTAATTTCAGCCACCGTTCATGGAGAGACCAAATTTCTTGGAGACCACTTGAGCCGGGAACTTGGGCTGCAGATGCAGGCCCTTGCTGCCTGTCTCCACAAGATGTTGTGGCTGTGTCAGGGCTGGCACACACTGCCAGCAGGAGCAAAGCAACTCCTTCCCCTGCTGTGTTCAGAGAGCAGTGCCACCAGCATGGCCTGAGGAATTCTGGGGACCTGGGGAAGGTCTCTGTGCACTCACTGATCCCCTGCTATGGGGGATGTCCCTCACCAGTGTCACTGCCTGTGGGAGAGCATCCTTGGCACACACAGTGCCAGGGCAGGTGCTTGCGTGGGTTTGGGTCAGTGCAGGGGAGAGAGGAGGGCTCTCCTCTCTGGCCCAGCGGATCTGGATGGCTGCTGGATCTGGTGGATTAGGTCTGGCTCAGCACCATCCATCCCAAACCTGCCAACCCACTCATTATCTCTGCGCCCCAGAGTGCAGCCGTCATGTTTCCCTACAGAGGCAAGACTGGTCACACTTTAAACGGAGACTGAAACCATCTTCTCCCAGTTTAGGGAAAGAGAAGGACACTAGCTAAGATGATGAAGCAGCCAAGCCATCACAGTTTAATGCATTTGTTGTTTGCTTTTTATCTTTGTTCCATTAGTGAAAACCAGCATTTAACTCTAATGGACCCATTGTACCTCTCTCCATGATTCTTTATGATTTCAGAGCAGAGAGAAAGAAACCAAAGCAAAACCACAAAGTTGTGTGCCCATCATGCACACACTTACAACTGCTGCCAACAATTTCTCTTTTCAAAGGTTCCAGCTTTGATGTCTAACATCCTCTAGTTAAAAAATGATACATTAAATGTAAATTTCTTCTCATTTATGCTGTTTAATTCCAGTCAGTTTAGATAACTGCAGTATTTTGGTTAGTTTTGCTCTCTGCCTCCCCACACTAACACAACAGTGCTTTGTTTGTAGTCTCCAGCATTGCAAACAAAATGTTCAGATAAACTGTTCATGCTTGGAACTGTTAAATGTTTGAGAAGTTTTCTGTACACAAGAGAGTTGAAAACCTTTATGAAAAACAAAAGGTATCATTATTTTAATCAATAACAGGCTGGTAAAGGCAGGAATTTTTAAAAGTTAGTGTTTATTTTGAGGGTCTGACTTGAGACGCTGTAATGAGAGCTGAATTACAGGAACTGTATCATCATTTTGACAAGGGGGGTTTCATGGGAGCGCTTTGCGTTAGGTTCAACTCTACAATCACTCTTCACGTTCCCTGGTCATTACTCCTCAGACGAAATGCCGAGGAGATGGAGAACCCCTTGTGTTTTGCCTGCAGCAGGTACAACACTGTCAATACCGCTATTATCCCTACCTACACAGCCAGGAAGGATTTTTTTGTGCTGTCAGCAATCTGCACATCAAAACATGCTCGGTGCAAAAGCGAGAGTTAATGAGCTGCCTCCTTTGTGCAATTTTATCAGAGATCAACAGAGCTGGGTGTATGAAAGGCCTCTATGTAACTGAAGGCAGCAATGGAAAATTTCGGATAATGCGAAATAACATGAATTGTTTTTCTAAGCAGCATTTCTGCTGTATGGGCTTTTCTCTCCCTGTGCTTTCAGGGATCTGAGGCAAACAACAACCATCTTGCTGCTTAACCAGTGTAAAATCTCTATTTTTTATCTCCATTTTTACCCTTTTTCCCCCATAAAAATGAATAAGGTGAAAGTTACTCCAGAAAAGCACACCCAGCAACTATCATATTTGCCTTCAAACTCCCTTCTCAAAACCCACCTTGCTGCAATGCTTCCAAAACATGCTGTGCCTAGTCACTGATACACCCAAAGTAAACTTGCTATTTGTCCTTCTACTCTTTTTTTCCCTGTCATCAGCACTACTTTGAGGTTAGGTAAAGCACTGCTGCCCAAGCTGGTTCTTAGGGAAAAAATGCCATTGGATAGGAAAATGCAGGGTGGGTTAACTGCCCTAGGACTGCCTAACCCATGACTTAAAATTATATCTTAACCTATTTTCCTTCCCTGTTCACCCGAGTGTGCTTCCTACGTGTTTTTTTCCTTGGGTGCTCAAGGAAAAGGTGAGGAAGGACAGATTGGGAGGGGGAAGCTTCAGAGGTTCTTGTTCATCCAATGATGCTGGCTTCTTGTCAGCATTTGTGGGAGCTAACAGACCCCAAAGTTGTGTTCATGCTCCCCTGACACCTACTAAGCTATGGGGGGAAGGTGGAGAAAGCCTTGAAAGAGAGAAACATCCCACTACAGTCTGAAACTTCAAACCGATTTTGATGCAGCAAATGTTAAAAAATGCCTTTTTTAAATTAAAAAAATAAATAAATAAAATGAAAAATTCTACAACATTTGTATAGCTCGGAGACAGCTCAAAGGTTCTTCTCAAAACAAAGTTAATGCTGTGCTGAGGATAATGCTGATTTATAGCTTAAAAGGTGATGTCATCAAGTTGGGAACACTCAGACCTCCATGCCTGCATCATTCCAGGAAACGGGAGCCAAGGCTCAACCTGAGAAGAAGCAGTCACGTCTCTGTATCACTTGATCATACAAGACTCAACAGTCATCTCTTCTTTGGAAGGATGTGACCTAATTTTGTTCCTTCTGTCTTACAGGTTGACTCCCTCCTTTCAAGAGCAGGTTTGACAATGACCATTTTCTGGTAACTGTGAGAAACCCTTTCTTCCATGTGTCTCGTCACAGCAGGCAAATCTGCCGCCTGAGGATAGGAGACCAAATAAAAGCTCCAGGCTGATGCTGCTGGAAGGATGTGCAGTTTATGGCATGGGTGTTTTGCTGCCATGGCTTTCCCAGCCAGTTTTTGAGGTGTAAGATGGAGGTGGACCAACAGAAAGAATTTTTCAGCTGACAGGGTGGCCCAAGGGCAGGCAGAAAGCTTTCAGACACCCCAGCAACTTGTGGGCATCTAGTCTATGTGTCTATATATATAGAAATCTTGTCACCCTGAGCAGATGTAACTCTGCAGGCAAAATCACAGCACGGATCTGGCCAAAGGATGAGGTTATTGTCTGCAAGCCCGTCTTCAGAAGCACACTGTGAGAGATCTTGTCTCTTGGAGACACCCAGGCAAACCCCTACTCCTTGCAAGTTAAAGTTATTTTCCTTGTGACCACTCCTGCAATAAAAAAACATAAATAAAAATACAAATAAAAATACAACTTCTGAAATAAAAAACAACTTCTCCTTTCACACACACTGGTGTGACTCTATGGATTTATGCAGGGTAAACCACAGCTCTGAATCCACTCTCCTCCCTGTCAGCAAGCTTTCCCTCTGATTAGGACTAACCAGCCTTTCACTGCACACCCAGATGATGCTTCTGCTCTTCTGCGCCGCTAAGTCTACACTTACTGGAATTTAATGTGGCCTGACATTATAAAACCCTGCAGCTCCACAATGCTGTACCAAGACCTCCTCTGGCCTGGACTCTGTGATCTCCTCCCTCTGCACGCTGGTTCCATCCCCTTTTGTTGCCTCACCATAACCCTTGCTCCTAGTTCACTGCTTCTTAAGGGATCCTTCCCGTTGAAGTCAAAGAGGTTTTTTGCCCTAACCAACCTGAAAGTCACTGCTCTCTTCTCTCCCATCCCACTGGGGATGTATTTTTAGGGAACTTCTTTGGGAAAACATTCACCTGAATCTGTGCGTTAAGCCCACCCTCATAGAAGTCCCCTTTCCTCCTCATGCAGCTCCATAACAAAGTGTTAATTATCATCACTGTGCATGTAAAAGATGGAAACCTCTGAGAACTGTCATTTTCTTGCAGAATAATGGTGTGTGTGTGCCTTTTTTCAGTTGCTTGCCACTCTCCGTGTTGCTCTGCAGCTTTTTGGCTCATGCTTCCTGCATGTTAGTGATTAGCTTTTCTGTTACACCCAATCTAACAATTTTGCTGTTAAGGCTGAGATCTCGTGGGTTCACGTGGTGTATCAGAATGCACTAGGAAATGTATTTTTTAAACAAGCCTCCTTAGCAAGTTGTTTAAAAACAGATAATCAGACATGTAATGAAGTAGTTAATTACCATTTTAAACATATTGTTACCTCCATCTGGCCTGAGGATTAGCCAATTCGTGGGGTCTTGCCAGGTTGTTTCCACTACAATACAACGGATGATAGAGTCAAGCATTTACTTGGTGCAGAGATGTTTATTTATCACACAAAATGTACACAGAATCTTGTTTCCCTGAACACAGAGAGCAAACAAACAGGAGCAGGTTCCTTGCCTGGCAGCCCACGTCTGCCTTTCCAGGGAGCACCGTGCCCAGAAGAAGCTCTGTCTCTTGGCTTGCTCCCAGCAGCTGCTCGCTCCTGGGTCTCTTACTATAGCCTTCCAGTGACTCCATAACAAATACATTCCTCTGGAAAGTTGGAGAGCTATTTTTAAAACTACTCACACACAGCTGTAATCAATCCATCGCCCAACCCTGCATTCGCCAGGGCCTCTGGGGAAACCCTCCACCCACACGGCTTGGCTGCTGCTCAACCCTCATAGGCATGGCCAGGTGCTGCACTGTAATTACACAGAGGTATGTTAATTGTGGCTGCCACTTCGCCAACATGAATGCCAAGCTACCGTTTGCCTGGGCTTCTAGCAGGGCAAGAGATGAAGGGTGTGCATCATGGCACTGATGAACACCTTGCAGTATGAGGTGCAGACTGGACCCCAGTGACTCCTGCAGGTGGACCTCTCCTTCTGCAAGGAACGTACAGGGACAACTCAGGCTTTCTCAGCTGATCTCCTCACAAAGTATACATCCACATTCAGCTTTATTGCACCCGGGCCATCCTGCTGGTGGTCCAGCAGCTTCAGGGTTTCTCACTGTCCCCTCCTGATGAACTTATACCTGCCTTGGTCCTTAGCCCTACATTTACACTACTATGCAGACTCCTGTAACAGCCTCCAGGACTGTGAAGTCTGGGCAGCCTGGGTCCCAACTCAGTAGATCCGGATGAGCCCTTACACCCTTATTCCTGCAAATCGCACTTAAGAAATACAAAGACGACAGAATCAACTGGAGCCTTTTCTTTGCTGTTTTCACTGTTTAACAGTCTGAGCAAAGTAATATTTTGAAACAAATTTGTAATTGAGAGCCCCAAAGGTCCCTGAGAAGACAAAGCATTCAAGAACATAATGAAGACTTTGGTTCTGGGACAAATCAGTAAGGAAACATCAAGAGACCACTTGGGAAGTAGCCCTGCCTAGGGAAACTGTGTGTCTCCAGCAGCAGGAGGGAAAGGTGTCTAGGGGCTGAAGCGCTTCTTCAGCAGCATCCCAGAGGAAAGCATTAAAGGCACTGATCTTTCTACTCACTTCAACTTTAACATTTGTAGGTAAACATACATGGAAAGAAATCAGTCATCAGGAAAGACAGAGGTGCAGTCATGAGGGGCTAGGCTTGGTCTACAAAAGACAATTCAGCTCAGAGCAGACAACACCAAAGCTGCTGAAGGTGCTCATCTGTAGTCCATTAAAGCAGGTGTCCAAACCTTCTATTTTAAGCTCCCTTTCAGAAGGAAATCCCCGTGTCTCCAGCTCAAAAAATGAGCACTGTCCTTGCTATAAGGCATATGCCAGCCTCTTCCCCAGTGGGCGTTGCTCCCCTTCTGCACTGTTGCCCCCAACTCCTGCTTCACCGCAGCCTGTGCAGGGCTGGCCCTGTGCACAACCCAGTCCAGAGCCAACCTGAGCACACCCGTGAGAGCCCATGGAGCTGTAGCAGCGTGAGAGAGAGGAAATCTAGCTGAGGGTGAGGGGTGATTGTTTTCTCCCCTGGCTGCACTGCTTTAATAAGCAGTTTGGGGCTGCCCAGGTGCAGCGCGGGCACAACCAGCAGCACTGGAGGCTCAGCAATGTCCAAATAAAAAAAAAAAAAGACAAATTCTATTCCTTCAAACCCCAGGAGGACTGAAATCATACTGCCTCTCCACTGGCCTCCCCATGGAAACTCCGGCTCATTTACCGGCAACCTTGCTGGTTCCCCATCCCTGTGGTGGGAGCTGTGGAGGGGCTGCCAGGAGAAAGACAGTTTGTACCTGCTTCTGAAGATACTCTACCTCCCTTTCCAAGCAAAAATCCCACTGATAGGCAGAGGACAAGCTGTTTATTGGGTTACTCATCAAATGAGCATTTTCAGCCTCAAAATGCACATGGGAGAGTGGGAGGAGGGCAGTAGGCTCCCCATTGCTCTGTGATGGGGCAGGCTGCACTTACCCCTGCTCTCCTCAGCACCAGCTGTATTTAGGCAGGCTATTAATGCATTTTATAGCCCTTTAAAATTTGTTATGGAGCAGAAAATGGTTTTCAGGGAAAAGCAAACACACCCAGTGCTTTCTCACAAATTAAAGCTGATGAGCCACAGTGGCTCAGCCAAGATACAACAATACAATGAAAACAAGTAAAAACGTTTCAAAGTGCAAGTGGTCGGACCAACAAAAAATTGTTTTCCCACATAACAGAAGAAAAATAATTCAATAAAATGCTGCTATTCAGAGTTATATATGGAAATGAATGTCTAAAGATGGAGTGGAAGTGGGAACAATTCACAAGCAACCACATTGCAACAGAACATCCAGGTCTAAGACAGGGACATATTGACTACAAAGTCAACAGTTGGACAACTGATCCCTCCTCCTCAACAAAACCCATTACAAGGAAATGTCCAGAACCAACCAAACATCATCTTTTAAATGGATGCCCTTAGTAAACGGATACCCTCAGAACCAATGGGAATTTCTCTGGTGTGGCAAACAGCGTTCATACACACAAGGATAATCAATGCCTGCAGTAGCAGGCAGCTCAATGAAAGATTTTATGTACATAGAACTGTGCAAAGCTGAAGCTAGAGGAAAACATCAGTGAGAATATTCCAGTGCAAGAGACCCCAGACTGTGCAACTTCATGACAAGTGCAAGAGAAGAATCAAATTGTGTAACTGAGTGATTCAAAGCCAAAAATACCCTAAAAACAGGTTCCTGGGGTAACATGATATGTGAAGATCTTTCTGGGTCTCAGGCAGGAACTGATGTATCATCAGAGACAAGGCTGTGCTGTACAATGTCCAGCACTGGAATAACTTAAGATTTCCATCCAAAGTCACTGAAGACCCAGAGAGGAAGATGTTTCCATCATGGTGTGCTGGGGTGTTTCACAGCCTTCTCTCTGATTTTGCACAGATGGAAACTGGAGTGAAGGCATGAGAGATGCAGTAGCAGCAGAGGAGGATGCATTGCCCCCATCTCCACTGACCAGAAGTGCTGCTCTTACCAATGATCTATTTCTTCCAATGCAAAATGAAAGGGAAATCTTTTTTAATTCAGAATCCAGCAAGGAATAAAGAGTATAAGCAGTCAGAGTTGAGGACTGTAATGAACCCACCTGGAGTACTGTGTCCAACTTTGGAGTTCTCAACACAGGAAGGACATGGACCTGTTGGAACAGGTCCAGCAGAGGACCACAAGGATGATCAGAGGGATGGGGCACCTCTCCTATAAGGACAGGCTGAGAGAGCTGGGGTTGTTCAGCCTGGAGAAGAGAAGGTTCTGGGGAGACCTTATAACAGCCTTTCAATATCTGAAGGGAGCCTATAGGAGAGCTGGAGAGGGAGTCTTTGTCAGGAAGCGTAATGAAAGGACAAGGGGCAATGGTTTTAAATTAGAAGAGGGGAGATTTAGATATCAGAAAGAAATTCTTTCCTGTGAGGGTGGTGAGGCACTGGGACAGGTTGCCCAGGGAAGTCGTGGATGCCTCATCCCTGGAAGTCTTCAAGGCCAGGATGGATGGGGCTTTGAGCAACCTGGTCTGGTGGGAGGTGTCCCACAGCAGGGGTATTGGAACTCAATGATCTTTAGGGTCCCTTCCAACCTAAACTATTCCATGATTCTATGATTCTATAAAATGCAAAAACTCAAATGACCCTGGTTTGAGCAGCCACTGAGGAAAAATCAGTCAGAGCAGCCCCATACACTTTGAAGACCAAATGACCCAAATTTGCAGGAGGGAAGGGACCAGTGCCTCCGAGACAACTGTGGCCACTGGATGCTGTGAGCTGCCACTGGTGCTGCCACCTCCAGCCACACACGGAGGGAGCACCAGGCTGGGCACTCCAGCTCACATCCAGCACCATGTCTTCTACAGCCACGCTAAGAAGCCAATGACAAGGCTGCTTTCAGAAAGAAGAAATCAGTCTGTTATAAATGTAGGGTTTCGCTGCACAGCAAGGTTCCTTAGTGCTGGTACCTCACCCTCACCAGCCTTGGGGCTGGTGCTTCTGAAACGCAGAGCGAGCAAAAGCTGCAGCTCTCTCTGAAGAACATCTCTGTGATTAAAGACCAACCAGAGGGAAATGCAACCCCAGACAGACTCTCTGCAGGGAAAACTTAAGAATATTAACTTTAATATTGATTTTTTATTATGCAACATTCCTAGAGATACGACTGATCCTGGCCCAACAAGTTCAAGAGACTAGTTTCAGGTGATTAAGCCACCGAACCCACGTAGGCATGCAGAGTACACTTTTAAACATTCAGTCTTCAGTTTCTCACCAACATTCACACAAACAATAGAATAAGGAGAACACAAAGCATTATTTCCCCGTAGCTCCTGTGTGTTCCTCTGCTGCAGCAGACAAAAAAGCCCTGTTCTTCCAGCCACGCAGGTGAGGATGCTGTGCTGAATGTCAGCACTGCAAGTCCCAGGAATGTGGTGTGGGGTTGGAAGTGGCTGATTCCTCCCCTGCTGCCTGCAGCGCTGCCTTCAGACACTTCTGCAGGCATAGGCAGGTCAGCAGCCCTGAGCAATTTGCCCATCCGCTCCTCTGCCTGCAAGGACACTGTCAAGGGTAGCTCATGAGTACCTGCTAGGCAAAGCCACAAGCGATTGGCTTGCAAGTGATTGTGTGTGAATATTCTTGGAGAGCCAATAGGCCACCCTGGCAGCTCCAGCACATAACAGCACCAAAGAGAAAATTCATTTTTTTAATTAACACCCTCCTAGAATATTGGTCACTGCACAGATTCCCCTAAATCTCCACTACTCACTGTTAATGTTCAGAAAATAATAAGTAAGACCCTCTTTCTTTTCCTCTTTTCTATTTTAGGGGTCATTCATCCTTTCTATTCTCCACCAGCTTTTTTTTTTTTTAAGATGTATCAAATCACTTTATCATTATGAAGTCTTTTCAGTACAGATGCTTTGCCTCTTACCACTGTGAGCCCATCACACTGCTCTGTGGTCACAGCCAGTGCAAAGAAATAGACCTCAATAACATCTCAGCAGAGGAGCATTTGGAAGCTTTTAAGGAGCAGCAGTGCCTGCGGCAGAGCAGCCTTTCCCTCTGCCATTGACAGATGGAGGTGGAATAGGCTTTCTTAGTCTCCTTTTAGAAAACAGATGCAATGGCAGCAACAATCCACAGACCAAATCTCAAGTGTCTCACCCAGTTTCTGCCTCAGCTCCCAACAGACAAACTCCTCCTGAAGAAAGATCCTCATGTAGCCCCAAACACCCTTGTGCCGGTGCCCTGCCAGGACCCCTTTGCTGCCCTCCCTCAGGGCTGGCTGATTTCCCATACTAGTCCTGTCACTCCTTCATGGCATCTTAGCCTGGTAACTGCCCTGGCCAGCCCATTTCCCAAAGCAGTTTTATGACAGTAGTTCATCCCCGCCAACATCCCTCCCCTGGGATGTCAGCTCTTCCCCCTTCTGAAAGGCATCTCACTCTTCTGTCATGTGGAGGCCTTGAAAACAAAGATCAGAAGAGGAACATGGCACAGGCAAGGCCACATACAAAGAAAAGTGACTTTTTTCTTCTCCTTTTCAATCAAAGTTACAGAGCTACTTCTGTTACTATTGACAGTAACAGAAGACATTTCAGGCAGAAATGAGATTTGATAAAATCGACTAATATCTCCATGTGTGTCCTTTCATACACACTAACAGCTCTTCCTTCTTGCAGCCTTACTGTACTCTTGGTGTTGCTGTATCTGCAATCCAATTCACTCCTGCTGGAGTAAAATGGTGTTTTTGTTGTCTTTGTTGGCTGTGAATCTACAAGCTTTTAGTCTCCCAGAATATCTTCTCATATTCTGATAAAAGGTGAAAAAAATATTTTTGTGTATATATATATATATATTGCATACATACATCGTTATTTTATATATATTACACTTTATTTAATATATATAAAATTGCAAAGTTTGTTTTGTCATTTTCTTTCTTACTGCTCCGTTTTGTAAAAGAAAAGCTCAGCAGTCCCCTCAGGTTCAGTGCTACACATCGTTTATTTGCATCCTTTCCAGGAAGGGCCGAGCAGAGGTGAGCAGCCTGGGGTAGCTGCAGCAGCTTCCAGGTGGGCGCCCATGTTCCCCTTCCTCCTCTCTTCCTGCAAACGTGCTGGCTGCCTTTTTGGATTGCTGCTACGGCAGCAAAGCCAAGCCTGTCCTGAGCCACACAGAGGGATGGCCAGAGATTTCTCTCCCCAGCACCCCTCTCCCCAGCCCCACCTATAAATTAGGCTCTAGAAACGGACGTTAAGTATTTCGCATTTATTCCCTAAATAGGGCAAGCAGGGATTGTCCGTCCTTTCTTCAACTCAGCAGTAAGCCACATTAGTACATTTACTGACAGCTAAAAATAGACCGCCCATGCCTTGGCTTCCTCTACTGAGTCACCAGCAGCTCTCCGACCAATCCTCGGTTGCACAGCAGATGGTTGGGTTGCAGTTCAGAAGGTGCGGGGAGTTTAACTCCAAGCGTTGGCACGCTGGCAGACCTCCTCCAACACCTTACAAGGGTGCACTCCTCAGAAAACAATGGGCAATATCTCCCTAGCAGGGACACTGGGCACCAGTGGGACACCAACACAGGCGTTGCACTACCTGCAAGGCAGCTCTTCTGGCCCCTGTGGTCTCTTCACTGAGGCGGAACCTAAAGTGGGAAGAACGTCTGCATGGTCCCTAGGAAGGAGGATTTCCCAGGTGGCAGAGAGGCACATCCCAGGCTCAGCTTGGGGATCCCCCGCTGGAGCACAGGGCAGCTATAACAAAAACAGCCAGTGCTCTCTGAATAGCTAAGCAAACAGAGAGAACTCCAGCACAGCACAGAGCTTCATCCTGGTGCTGCTGAGGGGACCAGACAGAAATGTGCCTGTAAATCCCAACCCAAGCTTTTGGCTCTTGCGCAGATGGCAGCTCTACCCCTGGAAGGGGATGGGTGCTGCAAAATAACACTCTGCCTTGGCCAGATCTCCAACCCAACAGCTCTCAGCTGCCCTTAGCTGGGATGACTTACTTGGTGGCGAGGTTTGGCAAAATGAGGTGCCAGCGCTGCTCAGTGACCCAGCGGCAACTCCTGCGGCGTCACACAGCCCTGCACCAGGGATTCCCACAGCAGGTGTCAAGCCCGGGGGAGGCCCAAAGCAAGACTCTGCTTTCTTTTGAACAGCTGACAACACAAAGTGATGTCCCCTCCCTGTCAAGTGCTGCGCCACGGGCTGCCTTCCCGGCACCTCACCCGGGAGGCAGAGGCTGGGACTTGTCCCGAGAGACCAGGGGGGTCCTGGACCAGCACCAGCCTGCCCTGCTGCCATGCTCACACAACTTATTTAGCAACCCACTTCTAAACAAAAAGTTTAGAAGTATATTCCTTTGATGAGACAGCATGTTTTACTGGCTTCCTTTTCAGGATCAACCAAAAATTAGTCATTCTCCCAGCTTTCTCTCAGCTTGAGAGTGATTATTTATGTATTTGTTTATTTAAAGTCTGTTCAGATTCTTTGGTTTTTGGTTTTTTTAAATTAAATGAGAATAAGTGTAATTTCACTGAAAACAATTCCCATTCTAAATAGTTCAGTCCTTGGCAGAGAGAAGGTGGGTGTGGGGATGTTAGAAGAATTATTGATATTGGGTGGCTTTGTTTCTTGCTGTTTCTGCTAGGCTGTTCAGTAAGGCAGTTAGCAATGGAGCACTAGTTTTGGATGGCGTTGCCCTGTTTAAAAAAGGTCTGAGTTCAGGAAACTGAAACCTGGGCTGGCATACCTGGTGGCTTTCCTGGGTTCAAAGCAGCTTCCTTTGGACCCAGCACTTGTGGACTGACATCTCTGTCTCTGCAGACCAACGTTAACAGGAGAGAGGAGCCCGGTGTGCAGGTACTTTCCACAGCAGGCATCGTGACAGTTGTTGGGAGAAGCAGATAGGATTAAAAATCACCTATAACCCTTCATTTCTTTACAAGGTATTTATCATAGAATCATAGAATCATAAATGGTTTGGATTGGAAGGGACCTTAAAGACCATCTGGATCCAACCCCCCTGTCATTGGGCAGGGATATCTCCCACCAGACCAGGTTGCTCAAAGCCCCATCCAGCCTGGCCTTTGCCAATGCCCTGTTGAAATCCCAACCAAGTGACCCAGAAGGCTGGCACCTCGACAGACAACCCAGGCTCAATTTTCAGCTGGGACCACCACGAGCTTACCAGCAAGATCCCCGTTTTTGCCATGGTGCAAGGGAGTCATTTGTTAGTGCCACAGCATGAGGGAAGCATGAGGAAAGTACTGTTCTTGGAGCAGAAAAGCATGTGGGGTATTTACTTGTCTCACGAGATAAGGGGGCACCCGAAGGACTTTCTTCCCCAGGCTGGAGCAGCCTTGTCCCAGCCTGGGCAGCAGATCTGCACCCCCAGCCACTTGGTTTGATTTTTTTTTCCGCCACATGCAGCCTGTCGAGAGAAGCAGATGTTGGGAATCCACAGGATTTCAGAGGGAAATCTGATTTCCCTCAAGTTTACCACTTGTCCCGCCTGGCCCTGTCCCTGCCTTCCCCACAGCCAGCAGCAGCCACCACATATGCAGGATGGTCCCCTCCTCTCCCAGCCCTGTTAGGACCAGTCGTGGTGGGAGGAGGTTTAATTAATGTTTTTTACAAGAGCCGCTTTCCACAGAGCCTTTTGAAGGTCGTGCCGATTATTTCCTCCCGAGCAAGCAAAGCACCATGTAATTACTGCAAATGTCACCTGGCGAAAAATCACTTCTAATGAATCATCATCTCAAGGAGATGCTGCTGCAGCTCCTTGCCACCGCAACAAGTCGAACAGAAGCAATGAGGGGGTCTCACATCTCTCCTCTCAAGGCTCATGTATCCCTCCTAATGCAATAAATTGGTTAAATGGCATTCGCAAGAGGCCAGTCCACAGACACTCTGCTCATTGGGATCTGCAGGCTGGTGGGCCACGCAGGAGCCACCTCCCACTGCGGCTGTTTTAATTCAAAGTGCAAACAGATCCTGTGGACCTGCTGCCTCTCAGCCACTCCAGAACAGGCGACCCAGTGACAAGACGCAGATTCATCTCTGCCAGGAGGGTCGGGCACAGGAAGGCGA
The DNA here is from genome assembly GCA_004320125.1 of Scolopax mira. Lineage (NCBI taxonomy): Eukaryota > Metazoa > Chordata > Aves > Charadriiformes > Scolopacidae > Scolopax > Scolopax mira. Next base: position 15,817 of record BJBW01002238.1, on the reverse strand, counting down.
CCAACCTCGGCCAGACAGCCCCATCAGCCCCCAACTTTTCTGAACTATCAGTGTCCTCAGCCAAAAGCAGGTAGTATATGGTGTTAATGATATTTATATCGCTTAATAGTTTTTGTTGTGGAGCTCTGGTTCTATTTCATCCTAATTTGTGATGCTTCCCCTCTGGGGCAAAATGTTTCATGTTTAGTTAAAGCTTGAAGAAGATGCCTTTGCTCTTTTTAAAAGACAAATAAAGCTTAAGAACAAAGATGATTCAGTGACATCAACTGCAATTACTGTATTTAATAAACAGGGGGAACCTAAACATAACACACACAAAAATGATTTAAATGATTTGAAATCCAAGCTTTGTATCATAAACAATCAAAGTTGTGATATTAAAATAAATGTTAATCAAAATGAGCACTTAGCATACCATTATAATGAGCACCCATATAAACATCTCATCAGTAAAACATCCTGATTCCAAGGGCAGCTCTTTGGACGCGACTGAGACACGGTGCCAGCCTCTTATTTAGCACAGGGCAACCGTATTCCCATACAGAGGCAACCATCAGGCGTGTGTCAGGGCTGCAATGCAGAGCGGAAACACATGAAGCAAATTTACCTGCCCACATACTTGTCTTGTCAGAAATATTGACAGAAGTAAAAAGGATACACGTGAGTAGAGGAAAAAAAAAATGAGTGGCATCTTAAGTTATCAGAAGGCTGGAGAAAAAACCTTTGAGGGCTTCACAGGGATGAAACAGAGGAAAAAGCACCGATGCTGTAACTGTGCCATTCAGCCACAGCGGGTTGCTGCCATAACTCATATGCACTGAGTTAGCAAATACAATAGGTATTTCTCCTTTATTCATTTATTTATTTATTTCAGTATTAGCAGCTGCCATTTGAGGAAGGGTAATAAAGTTCTTTCTTGTCAGTGCTTTGAATGAAGCTGACACAAGGAAGAAAGATCTTTCTGCAGCAGTACTGGAGGAAAATTACTTTGTACAGATTTCCTGTCCCTAAGTCTAGGGATGTTCTGGTCCACTCACTGAAAATGTCAAAGAAAATAACATTCACAGATGTTGGAAAATACAGTCCCAAGCAGCAGTCCCACACAGTAGGACAGTATCAGGAATAAATGCCCTGGCACCCACATGCTGACTCATAGCTGGGCTGGTGTTCTTTGCAAATTACTTTAATGCAAACTTCCGTCTTCACCAACAATTTAACAGTGATATGAGAGAAGAATCAGGTGTGTTAAAAAAAAAAGCCCATCCACAAGATGACTCAATGGCCATGGGAACCTCCTTGTCAGAGCATATCATATAGTGGAAACCAATTCAGGTGTTTTACTTAGAGGAAAAAATGCAGGGCTTGTGGACCAGCCACTGTGAGGTTACAGGATCTGGTTTGGTACTGTCATGAAGCATGTAATAACCAGAAAAAAACCAAATCATTAAGGAAGTTCTCTGATATTTTCTAACCCGCAGAGATAAATCAATGGATCAAGTTTCAGCATAAAGCTAAGTACAACCCAGCCCAGAAGCTGTCTTCTCACAAATCAATACGTATGATTCTTGGCAAAGGCCACAGGCTTCAGGTGCTAGGTTCCTAATGACATGGAGCTGAAGAACAGTAGGAGACCTTGCTCTGACTCCAGACATCCATGAGAAGTATTTTGCTTGGCCTGTGTTGCCTGCATCTTGTTCCTGTTCCCCACAGCCCAGGAGGGGATGGAGAAATGTCTGTGGGACCAGATGCCGGAGGTGGCACATCCTGGCTGGAACCTGGGAGCTCCCAGGAGGAAAGACTGGGGGGCGTCCTGGTTGTCCTCAGCCTTATCTATTCACATCAGAAAATAATTCCAGAAGACTACATTTCTGTTCCAACCCCAGGCCTTTTTTGGGAAGTGGCTGCTCATGATGCACAGCTGGGATCTTGCAATGCCACCAAAAGCACCTTCTACTGATGTGACCTAAACCCTGTGCTGGGTCTCACTGTGGAGAGGAGAAGGGCTGATATGCAAGTTGGGCTTCTCTGCTTGCTGTGTATCTCCCCCCTCCCAGCCAGAGCTGCTGCGGGGAGATGGAGCAGCGCTGCTTTGGGTGAGGGGGGCCCCAGCCAGGCTATTTTTAGACCAAAGGAAGCTGAGGCTCATCAGATTGAAGGCACCTTCAGCTCTGCTATATGCAATTTCAGAGTTTGAAATGATGAGAGTTTAACAGGGCCCTTGAGAATTTCAACATTTGTCTGAAAAATATTTGGCAAGTCTTGAACCAACAACAAAATTCCCTCGGCGTATCTCAAAGCTCTGACAATCTTTAGCACAAATTTCTTATTTTTAGAGCAGCGTCCAGTACTTGTTCACATTAACCTCTACTATATTTTCAATTTCTGCTTAAAAATGAAGACTAGTGCTTCATCTAGTTTGTTTTTTTCAAGACACAGCTTTTCCCGATACCGATCTTCCTGCTGAATCAGGGAGCGTGCTGTGGGCGCTAAATCACCCAAAACAAAATAGTCCCTAACTGATAAATGACATGTTTTCAAATAAATCTCTCAGCAATAGCTGAGCTCGTTTAAAGTGTTTACTTTTGACTGGGTAGCATTTTGTCTCTATTAACAATTTGATGACCGTGTAACTAAAGAAATATTCCACTGAAGGCCACAGGCACGTAAAGACTCGGCAGAGGATCCGTTGTACATTACTCTGGCAGATGTAATAAATCTCATTGGAGTGCTTCAGAGCTCAACAATACTTTAAAATTGCCAAGAGCGAGCTACCAGTTGCTATTGCACTCATTAGTCTCTTCTCTCCTTAAAAAGGTAGAAGTCTAAAGAAGTCATCAAACATGAAATCTGATTTTCATACCAGCATTTATCTGGCTTCCTTATATATGTTCTTGCTTCAGATGATTATTTTTTTTTTAAGTCTTATTTTTGGTCTGCAGGATTTAATTCCTACACCAGCAAACTGTCATCCACAAATCGGACCATCATCTAAATTCTGCCCACAATTATTTTCAACTCCCTGTTCTAAAAAACTAGGGTTTTTTTGAGAATAGAATTTTCCCAAAGCATTTAATGTTTAGTTTTTCAAGCTGAGTTATTTGTTCAGAGGTGACAGGCGTAAAGATTTCATTCATCCAGCCATCGACCAGCTTTTCAATTATATGCTTTCAATTTCTTTTCAGACAGACATGAGCAACCTGCAAGATGGAAGTGAAAGGTGCTGACTGCAGGCAGCTGGGAGAACAGCGTAACCAAAAGGTCATCTTCCCCTTTGCCTCCTCATTGACATCACACCACACCACAGCTTACACCTCCTCTGTACTGGCTGTAGGTACACCTGTATGTACATGCCTCTATGTATATATATGTAGGTATGTTATGTGTTATGTAGATACAATATGTTACACCTCTATGTATATACCTCTATGCTATACCTAGATATATACACACACACACATCTAAGCTGGGGTGCACTTAGTAAGAGATCTGAAAAAGGTCCACTGGAAAATCCCACCAGGATTTGTCTCTTGCACCTTTTTAAGGTCTGGAAATCTCACCTAGCCAACCCTCATCTATAATGTCTTTCCAGAAAGACTTACAACTCTACCGGTGGCAGAAATCACCAAGTATCTGTTCCAGCTCCCTGGCCATAAAGCTTTGAAGCAGTGTTATAAAGCACTGTTAAACTTCCCAAGCTATGAGATGTGTGAAACATCTCCGAGGCAGCAGAGCCCCAGATGTGTGTGTTAACTCTTCCACTCACTAGTAGGAAAGGCCCCAGCCTCAAGGAAAACATGATAGAGGAGCTGGGCTTTGTCAATCCCAATAAGCCAGGGCTCCAACAGGCACAGAGCAAGCAGATCTCTGTGGGCAGTTTCAAAGGATCTTTGGTTACACCTGGGCTGTGAGCTGCACTCTCCACAGTGTCCCAGTGGGTTTACCCCACATGCACCCTGGGGACACAGGGTTACCTCCAGAAAGGGCATCAAGGCAAGATCAGGGTGCACCTTCACTACGGGCTTTGGCCACCAGGAGTGGTTGTGGAGAAGAGCAAGGCATAGGCAGAAGGACAGGAGAAAGCCCCTGGGAAGGAGCTGCGGGCCCAGGGTTTATTGCTTTGCACCTCCTCATCCCCTGTTGTCATTATGCCAAGGTGGTGGTGATCGAAATTTCCACCAGCCCCAGGCAGACACTGCTCACAGCACAGCTGGGCTGAGAATGGAGCCCCGAGACCCCAAAGCGAAACGATTTAGAAACTGATTAAAAGCAAAGGTTGGTATGATCACTTCAATTCCAGAGTCAGGGCTGCACAATGCTCCACTGCTCTGCCAACAGCACGGCCGATATACAGCAGCTAAATTGCATTTGGAAAGTGATTTCAGTTCTGGTGATCAGCACTGCTATTAAAGTGTGGCCAAGGAATTGATAAGCTGCTTTATTTTTATCATCCCCTAACAGCTCTCAGGCCCAAAGCTGAGGACCACAATGATGCAAAGAGCGAATGAGAGGGAGGACTAAGGTGGGTGGGTGTTACACTGGAATGTAGGGGGAGATACATAAAGGCTGTGGTCCAGCATGAGAAAAACCAGCAGATTACACCAGGAAATCTTTGAGATCTCTCTGGAAAGGATGAGTTGATCAGGATCTATGCCTGAGAGTTAGTCTGCGGGAGTAGAAACATGTTAGAAAGCGTAAGCAAATCAGCCCCCCCCAAAACAGAGAAAAAATTATTTATATGTTTTTATTAATACAACTTATTTCCTCTATATATAGTCTTTCCAGTAGGAACCCCCTCCTACGCACTCTTACTTACAGTATATTCTGTAATTTACCATCCAGTTTTAGAGGGTGTTTTAGACAATTTATGTTTTCCATGCAACAGAGCTTGTTATGGTTTTTTCCCTTCTGCTGGCCACAGGTACACACACACACACTCTCCTCTGGCATCTGCTCTCAGCAGCAGGTAGAAAAGAGGCTATTGCACTTCCTCACTGCCAGTAACACAGTAATTCAGTAAACCAGGAACGTGTCAATGAGCAGGGCTGGCCTGAGAGCACAGCCTAAGAAGCTGACAAGAGATCAAAAAGAAGTAGAGAGGAAGGCAGGAACACACAGAGTGTTGAAAACAAACCCTCAGGCACTCTAATGATCTCTCCTTCTGGGAAAAAAAAGGCCCACTTTTTCCCCAGCTCTGTTTAATGTAGTACTGAGCAGCCTTACGTACAGTGGAAGGAGTCAGGAACATATGCAGGGCTGTGGGTGTCCATGCAGAGAAAGAAGACATTGAATTTAGTGCAGCGTCTTCTCAATAGCCTCCGAGATGATGGGCATCTTTGCTTCTTTCTGGTGGTGGGCATTTGGGTTGACCCCTTGATGACAGCCCATAGCTGCCATGGCTGTACTTACTTTTGCTTCTGGCTGGATGCAGTACCCAAGTTTCCCAAAATCCAATGCACAGAATAGTAATGGTGATACAGTCACAGAGAAAAAGGAAAGAAAAAAGGAAACAACAACAACAAAAAGAGCTTATAGCTCAACTCCTATCCATGCTGGCGGACTTTCTAGTTTGATTTAACTATATTGATTTCCTCTATATTCCTCTATAGGAAATACATCTCTCCTGCTCTCCTCCATACCCCTAGCACTGCTCTGGGTAATTGCAGGCACTGGCTGAGCCCCCATGAAACAGAGCTGCTGCAGACTGGGTGCACAGGGAAGGGGTAAGTGATCACTTTTTCACACCATGGGTGCACATAAGAGGGTGAGAAGGTGGCTGGGCACTACCTGTGGTGCTACCTGGCTTCTGAAGGTCCAAAGCTGCCACCTCTCTGTCACCTGAATGCAGCTATCTGCCTCCCCCAGCCTGGGAGACAGGGATTTTGGAGTGAAGAGTTAAGCAGGACACAGGCTTGATGCTGCTGGTGGGGCAGGACCAGGGAGCAGCAACTTGGTTCAATGTCTGCACCTTCCGTTTTCTCCTTCGAGGGTTACAGCACGTGCTGCCCGGGGGAAGGAGTTCAGGATGAGGAACAGTAGTTTTTCTTTCTGACAGTCCCGAAAGGAAAATCAGTGCACTGGTCTGACCCCCTGGCTTGCTGTACCCTGTACTGCCTCCAGGATCAGCACCTCCCTTCTGGCACTGCATCATGGCTGTAAAAGGAAGGGAAAAGCAGCTTCTCCTCCTTCACTTCAGAGTCCTGGGAGTGCCCAGGGCTGCACATACTCAATCACTATTGAGCCTCAGAGTTAGGCAGGTGTCCACCATGCTTGGGAAATCTCAGCTGCTGGAACAGGAATGTCTGCATGGACTTGTCCTCATTCGAGTTCTTGTCCCTGGGGCGGGCAGAACCCTGCTCCCTGACACCTGGTGGGATGGAAACCTTGCTTCCAGACCTGGGAGACAGGAAAACACTACCTGGGTTTCTTGGATGGGCAGCCCAACTGAATGCTCCTGTTACTTCATCCCTGCAAATGAACACATACTTTTGGATGAAATTTTACAGGTTTTCTCAGCCTGAGGTCAACACCCTGGTATGCAAAATTTTGGCCCAACAGTTGAAAATTAGCAAAGTCAAAAGAAAGACTTTATTTGATGTGATGCTTTAATTGTGATGCTTTAATTAAAAGCATTAGGCAGTTTTAACACCACACAGCAATGCTGTGCTCTAATTTGGATTGCGAATCCACAGGTCAAGCCAGCATTTAGGTGTGTTTCCAAACAGCCGCAGAGATTACTGATATGAAGTTGTCAGTTTTGCCCTAGGACTGGGGTAGGTTGCTCTTGTTTTGCAGTGTATGTGTGGCTGGATCTACAAGGAGGAATGCAATTACAGAGATCTTATCCTGCTTACTTACTGGCAAAGGGTTTTGTCTTATTAAGACTTCTGAATGTAAAACCCAGGCTTTCTGTTCCCTGCATCATTATTCTGCCTATTGAACCCACAGGTAAAACACCAATGCTCTTAATGTCATCCGGTTTTCCCCAGTGGGCTTAACCAGTGCTCAGCTGCCACCTACCCAAAGAACAGCAGCAGAACCTCAGGTGGGAGAGGTGCCCATCTGCCCAGCATGGACACTCCTGGGTCAGCATGGAGATCTTCAGGTGCTCACCCCAAGGACACCACGGGGAATGGTTTTCAGGAGGGCACAGACTGGGAAAGCAGGATCACTCTCCAAGCCAAGGTGACGAGACTCAGGCACTCTAGGATTTAAGCCATCTGGATCCTATCCACAAGTATCTAAAGCACCAAGTGCTCAGGCTTCTGAGCTGATCTGGTACATTTCCAGTGGATGCAGCAGTGCAAGAACTTGTTTGATGCAAGCAGGTACCAGTTCTGCAGCAGTCACACAGATTTAGGTCAGATATAAGGCCTGACTGATTTTACTGACACGCACTGGAGACTGGAGCGAATGCTGCTAAGTCAGCTTAAAAAATCAGACCTAAGCTTCTGTCAGTCATCCCCACAGCCTGCAGCAACTCCCCAGCAGCGCAGACCTTGCTGGGCTCCAGCAGCCCCACTGCACAGCAGGCAGAGGGCAAGCCACAGCCCCTAGTGCCTGGCACACACCCCAGGTTTTAGCGTGCACTTTAGAGCACCCATCCACCACGAAACAGTCCTGCTCTGGGCTTCCAGAGCTCCCTGCAGGATACTGAGTTCCTTCGCAAGCCCATAGAGATGGTGAGAAGTGAGAGCAGTGGTACAGTGAAAGAAGGGTCCCAAAGAAGGGCTGACTCGAAAAATAAAATCAAATTGTTCAGTGGGGGTGATGTACCCAAGAATGAATTTCCATAGTAAAGCTCCTCAGAGACAGCGTTCCTTGTGCTCTCTCATGTGCTTCTGGATGTTTCACAGGCTCCAAGGGGGGAAAGTACAGCTCTGGCTTCTGCTAATGTGCATTGCAAAGAAGAAAAATACATTGCTAGATCATGTGGGGCTTGTAAGCCTCAGTTTGCATTCCTAAAATACTTCAGTTTTAATAACCCTTTGGAGAACTATTGAATGTAACTCCCTGTAGAGAAGACATGCCAACTGTCACCTTGGGGTTTCAAGTTTGTGAAGCCCAATCCTTTTAAATTAGATTACTACCAAAAAAAGGTCAAGAATCCTCTTAACAGATGGGCTCACAAGAAAAAATGTAAACAAATTCTGCAATTCAATATGAAGCAATACCAGTGTCCAGGCACTGCCAATATTTCACTCCCTATGTAAAGGGAGTGGGCTGATATTATCTCCAAAGGAAGTCAAACGAGCTGATACAAATTAAGGCTTTTTAAAGAAACAGGAAGCCTACCATCATATCTACACTTACAGTCTAGACTAAGCCCAGTCTTTTAACCATTTAGGATCCTGCCAATAAATAATAGGAGAACTGTAAATTAGTATATAAGCAAATGACAGCAGCTCTAACAGAGTGAAATAAAGCTCCCATGACCAAGAATGCCCAGACATTAAAAACAAACCTAATTTCTCCATTAATGTTTCATTGCTAGATAGGGGCTAGAAATTTTCTTTCATCATACACATACTCTGAACCCCAGATAAGGTGTGGACTGTGCTTCAACTATTAGAAAGTTTGACTAAGCAATAGGTTGGGACACAGGAGAGGGAGACATAACTCCTGAAGCATTTGTGTGACCTTGAATAAAATACTCTTATTTTCTCCTCTCTTTTGGCCAGGCAGGGAATGACTCGAACCTCACCAGGGCAGTTGTACAGCAACCAGCATGGTTTTAAAGCCCAGGGACAGGCTGCAGCAAGAGCTGGTTGTGGCACGGTGTGATGAGGGACACTCCCAGTCTTCACAAATCATGCAGAGCACTGAGCTCCATGGCAGAGACATTAATTAACCACATATAGGAAACTCCAAATCTGCTGTGCTGGGTTGTACCTAACTTTTCTATCTTACTCTAATTTAAAAAACACAGTAAAACCTGCATAGAATTCAAGAAAGCATTCAAAGAAGGATCTGACATCTGCCCAGATGTTATGGGCACACAGCAGTGCTTCTTTCCCTTAGGGCTGAAAGGGCTGCGGGCTCTTTGCTAGCACCTCTCTGGACAGCGTGCACATCAGCCTGGCTCCCCATCGTGTGATGTGGCAGCATTCCTGTTGGCAGGATACTTCGCCTTCATATTCTGCTTGCATTTGCCTCTCGTATTTTAAGGGTCTTTATCCACCTGCCATGAACGAAAGGCAGTGCACTCCGTCTGGGATCGTGCTTGGGGCCAGCCCTTGCAGCAGCACAGCCTGGCCAAAAACCGTGATGGAGTTTTGCACCAGCGTGTGCACGGGCTGTACAGCCCCAGGCTGGACCTGCCACCCCAGCGCTGCCCTGGATGGGAGACGAGCATTCCCAGCCCTGTGGCTCCCGCTCTGACGGACCTGCCAGCACTAAAAACCCACCACACAAAATCCTCTACCAAGCGTTCAGCTCTTCCCACGCAAAAAGAGAAATACCTTTTTCATCCCTCAGGCTGGGACTGTACAAAGTCCATCACCTGCTATTATTCATCGTTGTGCACACCGAAAAATGAATAAGTGGACATAAAAGCAGCACAGTGACCCATATGGCACAATGAACACTCGTGTGACCAGGATCACAAAGCAGCATTCCCCCAAACACCATAACAGCTATGGTAAGGGGCCCTGGGACCCCCAGGAGTGCCCAGGGGATGCTTCTACCATGAGGATGCTGCTGAATGCAGGGTCCCTCGTGCAGCACCCCACAGAACCACCCCCCTTCCTGCCGCAGCATCCCTCATCCCTGGCAGCTCAGAGCCAGTGGGAGAAGACAGGGAGAGAGCCACCAAGCAGGTCATCCCACAAGGGTTGAGGAAAGCTATCTGGGATCTCAGGGGTATCTTGAGAGCAGCTGATGCCAGTCACAGAGGAGGGAGCAGTGGAAGATGTCATGCCCTTTGAGCTATCTGGCCTAGATCATTATCGAGTTGTTCCTGAACCAGCTGAGAGACACAGGGAAGGCAGCAAGAGTAAATGGCTCCCTCAGCACCCTGGCAGCATCAACAAGCAGGTCTTTCTCAAGGAAAAGTGGCAACTGGAGGGAACAGCTTCAGGCTGGTCCTGTGAAGCACAAAATTATAGCCCTGGGAAACACCTCCTGGAAAACCTAATGGTTGGATTTTAGAGTGTGGATAATACTTAGCCAGAGCATTTTATTTTAAAATGAAAAATTTGGAGTTCATCTTCCTCTGCAACTTCATTCCTCAGCATTACACTTGAGTGAGGAGGTCAGCCGAGGCAGGCTTTCAAGGAAGGCTCAGATGGAGCTGTTTAATAGCCTTATAAACATCAGCATGCACCAGCCTTCCCCTGGCACATTAGTCATCCAGAGACACCAGCAGCCGCCCACTTCATGGGCTCCAAAAGGAGAATTCAGCTTACTACTGTCCTGGCACATCCGCCTTTGGAAACTGCCTCCCCGGCCAGCAGTGTCATCCCTCCCGGAGGCAACACCCCAGCCCCTGCAGAAGGGGCTGTCCCTTGACAAGGGGCAGGAGCTGAAGGTTTTGTTCATGTCTGTGGCTGTGAGCTGCCCAGGGCAGGTGGGCTCAGGCTCCTCACCACACTCAGCTGTTCCCCCTGTCCCCGGGGATTGTAGGAGGGACCGAGTTTACTGGCAGGGTACACAAGCATTGGGGCTCCCCACCCCATAGGGGCTCCCCACCCTATGGCATCACTGGCACTGCAGTGTAGCACTGCCCAGGTGGCGAGCATAGCCTGTGCATGGCAAGGTAGCCTCTGGACAGATGTGTGGGCTGCCAGGAAGGAGGTTCTACCAGCCATTCACCCAGAGAAAAGGCCCAGCACCCCCTGCCCTGCAACATCCTCCATCCCTGGAGGTTGTAAATTCCATTCCCTGGTTGGAAATTGGCCAACCACACACTAGTGGTTTTCTGGGCAAAGAGTTGCTCGGGGATGTACAGATTTTTATTGACAAGAAATGTTTCAGCATTTCAGGCTCTGGCAGTAGCTTCAATGTTATATAAAACTTCTTTTCATACCTCTTCTAATCACTCTTGACAAGTTAAGTATCAGTATTTAGTACTACTTAGCTCAGGGTCTGCTGCCCTGAGCAGCTGCAGGCACAGGTAGCCATCATGGCAGCAGTGCAAAACGGTCTGGAGAACTTCTGTGAGCAACATTTCTATAAGGGACGAGCAAATGGGTAAGCCACAGTTTCAGCAACAGATACCTGTAACCTCCTAATGTTTGGCCAGTGTGCTTTATTTCAGTAAAAAAATCGTATCTTCCCTAGCCAACAAACAAAACCAAACCGCAGAGATTCTCCTTCAGTGGTCTAAGCTTTCTGCACATTCCCCACACTCAGATTTGCCACCAGAAATAGAATCATAGAATCATCTAGGTTGGAAGGGAAATTCAAGGTCATCTAGTCCAACCATCAACTTAATTCTGACCAAAAAAACCCCATCACTAAACCATGTCCCTCAGCACCATGTCAACCTGTCTTTTGAACACCTCCAGGGATGGTGCCTCAACCACTTCCCTGGGCAGCCCATTCCAATGCTTGATAACCCTTTCTGTGTAAAAAAATTTCCAAATACCCAACCTGAACCTTCCCTGGCACAACTTGAAGCCATTTCCTCCAGTCCTGTCACCTTTGACTTGGGAGAAGAGACCGACCCCCGACATCCTCCTTTTAGGTAGTTATAGAGAGCAATAAGGTCCCACTCAGCCCCCTTTTCTCCAGGCTGAACAACCCCAGCTCCCTTAGCCTCTCCTCATAAGACTTATGCTCCAATACATCCAAACCACAGCTGACAACCCGTGGCCATTTCCTTCCTTCCTTATGTATCGAGGTAATGCTAAGGGGGCTTGACATCCGTGGCCACACTGGAGCTTTGCATCTCAGCTTCATCCCTGCTGGCTGCCACATTGTACATGCCAGCACGGGGGCCTGGCCTGAGCACTGCGCCGGCTCCTGGACCACCTGCTCCAGCAGCAGTGGGTTTTATTTACACTAACTCATAATTTCAGGGAGCAGTTTTGAAGCTGGCACCTAAGACACTTGCTGAGCAGAGCTGAGACTTCTATCGACAACTGAATATTGTTCGGAGGCTTTTGGAAAGCAGTTGGCCATGTGTAGTCTCAGGCCATGGGGAAGGAACTGCAAGCATTTTTGGTCTGGGAAGCTACAGATTTGTTTTCTCCATCGTTCTCGTTCCTCCTTTCTCCCCACTCCCCATTTTAGTGAAGCTGGTGCGTTTTGTGCAACAGTATCCTTCATGAGCAAAGTCAAGGTGTGTGTCATTTAAATACAGTTGCATAGATGTGGTCATGCTATTCTGCCACCACACTTTAGTCAAACTGGAGGAATCTGTGTATTAGACAAACCCTTGATTTCAAATGTTATTTGAAGGATGAGCAAGAAAAGTGTTTTTTGAACTTTTATTATGCCACTCCTATAAAAGTATTAGAATTCAGTACACATCACTGAGCTAAGAAAATAATATTGCATCTCTATGGCAACCTGCAGTGAACAGCATATTGACCATCTCTGAAGACACAGGGAACTGCATTATTCTCGCATTACGATGGTTTCTACTTAGAGCGTGCCTTGTGCTTACATTCCTTTAGGATTAAAAAAAAAAATGTAAAAATTGTGAATCACCAACCTTCCAGCTAAATGTTTGATGCAGGAAGCATTAATTTTATCTCCTGTAGCTCCTGCTTTGCACAGAAGAACTTCATTCACACTATTGACATTTCTCTGCAAAATTCTCAAGGAAAATCCAAAGTCAAAGAGGCTATATACATTCTTGATGAAAGCATGAAAATAAGGCCGACTGCTTCTCTTCCCCTTTCATCTTTGATCATTTACACTGTTCACATCTCCTCAGCTGTTACAACACTGAACCATCACATCAGATGTTCCTTTTATCCCCAGGATTTAGCTGAATGAAAGGGAGAAAGTTTGCATTTCCAAAAGGAGATGGTTCTGGTGCAAACCAGAAAAAACACAGAGGACATAGCAAAGAAAAAAGGTTGCAGAGCAAGTGAGGCACAAGGATGAGGTGTGGAGAAACACACCTGCTCTGCCTGGAGAAGCATCAAGGAGAGCAGGCAGAGAGCAACAGGCTGGGGAAGCCAGGCACTGATCATACAGCAGTGGAAATCCATCTCCGAAGACCATTAAATGTTTTTCAGAAGCTTCGCGGCAGGCTAACAGCCAAGAAGTGCTCACTGATTCACTAATAATAACGTCTTTCAACATTATTGGGGCTCTTTAGTCAGACACGGTGACATTGTGCTCACTCTCCCTGGCCATAAAATCAAAGTCTCGTCAAAGGCAGCACAATTTTCTCCAGCTCTTTGCACATGCACCTCAATAAAGCTTCAAGCTTTAGGGCATAAGTTCCCACCAAGTAATGGCAGCTAGAAAGACTCATTCCTGGTGATCAGATTATTCTATTTCTGAACATTTCATGGTTTTTCTCCATTTCTCAGAGGCATCTCCATTTCTCAGAGGCATCTCAAACCAGGAGAGATGGTACTGGAATAGAAGAATTGTAATTCATGTGTATGACATGTTCCCTTCCCTTTCCTGTCCCCTGTTTTGGCACAGGAAAATTCAGTGGTTTCTGGACACATTTAAAATAAGTTATACTACAGAATGCTTTCCAGCAAAATTAAGAGGCAAAGAGCCACAAAAGGTATTTTTTGAGAAAAAGCATTTGGCAATGCTGAAAAATGGCAGCATGCAGTCTAATTATGTGCCTTCAAACTGGGATCAGTGACAGAGTCCTTGCTGCTGCGTCCAGTCGGCTGGAGAAGCCGGGGAGGTGCCATCACTGCCCCAGCCCTGCGGACGAGGGGCCAGAAAACCTCTTCATATTGCAATTCAGAGAAACTTCTGCTCTGTATCAGTCTGATTTGAGAATTGATTTAACTTTATTATTTGTGCTCATCCAGCACTCGGCAGATGAATTTTGTATTTCATGTTCTCAGACAGCAGATGACCTACTTTTTCTTGCATTATTATTCCTGGTTTAGGCAGCCTGCCTCCCGAGGGGGGGAGGAGGAGTGCTGGTGGTATGTTTGTGAAGGATATACAGCTGGGACTTGGTTGGTGATTGATTTGGAGAGGAAAGGGGTAAAGCTTTCAGTACGGTTTCAGGGGAGGTGAAAATGTATTCAGCCTGCGATGCTCTGCCTCTGCACCCCACCATGGGGATGTCTGTTTACAGAAGGGTTTAAAACAGAAATGAGTAATTCCTGAACAGTAGAAGAGTAAGTAAACCGCCCAGCAGAGACAGGTGCAGGGGAAGGTGTGAAGGGTGGGATGGGCAGCGTGTGGGGAGGGAGGTTTGAGGGTAGGCGGCCAAGGGGAAGGTGCATGGGTTGGGAGAGATGGATGGAGAGTGGTTGGTGGCTTCCCAGGAGTGGGTGTGCGGGGAGTCTTTGGAGAAAGGATGGAGAGAAGCATGTCAGCAAATGTGTTAAGTGCTTGGGGGAGAGGAGGGAATAAGAAACAAAAAGCCTAAAACCCTATATTTTTGCCAGGTGGGGAGCTCAAATTCGCCTCCTACACAAATGAGCAATCCCAGCTGCTTTCAGGTAAACACAACTCAAAACAGGACCTGTGCTTGCAGGCTTGTAATGGCTGAAATCTTGTTGCATGAGAGCAAGACTTCATCATGCCTGAATGTGAGATGTAATCAAAATCATATTGTGGGGACCAATAACTAAATCAAGGAACCCCCATGAAAACACAGGTGACACACAGGCGACACATAGGCAGGTGAGAAATGCCTCAGGTAAAGGGAAGATTTCTGCAGTCAGAGAGTGGTATCAGGAGGTCAGGGAGAAGAAGATGTCAGAGAGACAAAATGAAGTAAAGTAGATTTCAGGCTGAAGAGCTGTCTGGGGAAGGAATAGGGCCTGGAAGCAGGAGCAATAAAACCAGCCTCTCTTTCATTCCTACTCCATTTGGGAAAAATCAGCCCTTGCGTGCCTTCTTTGTAACAGCGTTTACATCAAACACTTAAATCCATCATTTTAACTGCCTGACAGAGCAGAGGCCAAATAAGAGCTAGCTTCACTGGCCAAGCAAACAATACGTTATTCTTCTCTTTCTTAATGCATCTGCACAACCTTCCTCCACAGCCCTTTGGGCAGCCTAGGGCAAGGCTTTGGCTGCTGCCGTGACTGAAGCAAGATGGTTGCAACCAACCTCAGAGTGGAGCAGCCGTAAAAGAGGAGGAAGGAAGGGATGGTCTTGTCTTGCAGCTGGAAAAGCCTACAACCTGCAGGGGGCCATGTGTCCCCTGATGGCCACCGGCCGGCTCCTTTCCTGTATTTTGCATATTTGCACTTTGAAATGTATCGTCATTGGCAAGATTTGATGAAACTAATTCAATTAAACATGGCACATGAAAGTCATTTCACTGAATTTCACTGAATTTTTAGAGTTGGGAGGAACCATAGAGATCATTCAGTCCAACTCCCCTGCCGAAGCAGGATTGCCCAGAGCTAGAGCACGTCACTCAGGACGGCATCCAGGCAGGTCTTGAAAATCTCCAAAGAAGGGGACTCCATGACCTCTCTAGGCAGCCTGTTCCAGGGCTCTGTCACCCTCACTGTGAAGTAGTTTTTTC
>BJBW01002237.1:0-15386 GCA_004320125.1 Scolopax mira | reverse complement strand
CTAGGACACTTTTCAAAGTTAGTCATACTTGCAAATAAACACAATTTGTATATTTTGCTACCATTAGGAAAGATTTCACTCAAGTTACTTCAATATGCCACTACTAGCATCCTATTAATAAGTATCCTGACATGGTTACTTTCTTTTACTTCTAAATTTGAGTCCATGCTGGTGCACGGTGCAGAAGTGCTGTGCTCATACAGTTTGTACTCCTCCCCAGAGGCAGTGGCAAGGGATAGGACATTAGAGTATCAGGAATATTTCTCTCAAAATATCTTTCAAAAAAATAAAACCATACAAGAAGCAGAATCACAATGCCACCAGCTTGAGCATCTGGATTTGATAAGGTAAAGTCAGTGTGAAAACTTCCACTATTCACACAATTTATTGTGCATGCTGAATTTTCCCCATCCTTATGACAATTATTTTTTATGTGAATTTATCAGCACTTTTTAACGTGCTTCTGAAACACAGCAGTAGCAGAAGCAGCATAACTACAGAACGCCCACAACTGCTGCAAACAGCGGCCACAGCTCTGCTGAAGACATTTCTCTCCTTCATCCCTTCTCCCCCAAGTCCACCCCTCCCTTCTGGCTGTGGGTATTTCTGTGGGAATGCTCCACAGGCAATGCCCAGCTCCGGAAGCCTAACCTCAAGGCATTGCACTGAGGCAGCCTCAGACTCCAGTGCTCAGCACCAACAGTATTTTTATGTAGCTGCTTCTCTGTAATTATAAAAATGTCAGCTCAAAATTGCATGGCAGAATTTCAATTCGGTTTCAGTTCTGTGGATGATTGTGGCTTTTTAAAAGTTCACTTGATACCAAAACAGCCTAGAAAGAGCAAATGTAATTAAAAATCTTGAAGGAACATTGTGGTTGATTAAAAGTTTAATCACCAGCAGCCAGTGAAGGAAACTACAAATTCCACCTCCATCAGAAAAACAACTCAGCTGCTCCTGGCACGCTCAGCCTGCTCCAGATTTGATCAAGCCTATGTTTTTACAGGTTACTTATTGCTATAAGCATATGGAGGTTTCACTATCTGCCCATGAGCACACCACAGAGCACAAGAAAAGGGATATGACTAACATCAAACATATATGTATGTATTCTCGTTAATTTCTCATCAACAAAATTTTCAACTTGCACAGATACTTCCTGCCATTGTCTATGTGGATGGAGATGTGAGTTTGCATCAACCAGCAACACTTCTGTATTGCACAGGCACCACGTCCATCTCTAGCTCCTCTTTCATAATTAAGATTGAGAGCTGACTGCATGGGCCTCAGGTTCATTATTGTTTTCAAGTTATGGAGGAACATTTCTAGTAAAGAAGTAGCTCAATAAAGCTAGAAATAAGACATTTGTTATGCTTTTTCCATTATTAAAAAGAACAGAAAACACAACCAGTCATTGCACCACTCGAGCTTCAGTAAACAAGCTCCAGGTATAGTACATGAAGGAAGCAGAGGGAGATCAAAATCATGTCAGGTTTTATCATCCAACTGTTATAAAAGGATAGGTTTTCATTTTTTTCCCCTGATTTTTGTGTGAGCTGGCAGAGCATGAGCACTGTCTTGCAATATCTGAAAGTCACTAAAAATAAAATAAGTTCTCAGTTGACTTTATGTCTTGAATGACTAAGGAAGACTGAATAACAAAACCAAAGAATGATTTTTAAGCAGAGTTACATCTATGTTTGCACACAGAAATTTTCACAATTGGCAATTTCACTATTAGCATGTTATTTTTTAAAAAAAGTATTTCTTTTTCCTTTAACTTGCTGCCTATATGCATTTTAAAAAAATCCAGATTAATTCCCCCTCCTCCCCTTTTATTTTTTTAATCAGAACCTTCTATTTTCAAAGCAGCATTTTTAAAGTATTTAATCACAGCATGATCGTAGTCCTATATTAGTGATAAGCTTTATCAGCTGTTTGCACTTACATTTCTATATAGCAGATCAGTCTAGACTTGTGAACAAGTCAGTGGATGCAGCCTTTAAAACAATGGGAAAAGTAACTGTAAGACAAGACACAGAAAGAAATTTGAATTCTGATGGTCACCAGCAACAAATGCAAATTCTCATTAGGTCCTACTGGGGCTGTGTTAGGTAACTGTCATGCTGTTGGTCTTCATATTAATGAAATCAAAGTTTTAATAAGCATAGTTATTATGCACTGATTACTGCTAGTGAGCAGTACACTTGCTCTGACATTGACTCCAGGTCAATCAGAAGAAAGTTTGTTATCTTCAAGACATGGGGTGAGGAAGGACTGGAAATAAGAAAAACACACTTCATCATTTTCAGGGAAAAAAAACCCCCAAAACTCAGGGCTTGAGTGTAATACTTATTACTTATGGATAACACGAGACATTGTTTATGAAAGAATATCTACTGCAATTCTGCTGCCTAAGCTCTGTGTTACAGGGATCCTATAGTCACACAGAACTCTACAGTAATTAAATCTGAATTTGCCCTTTAGCTGTAGAGGGGAGGGATGATCTTTTCATCAGAGCTGCAGAAAATAAAAGTATTTATTCACAAATAATTTCCTAATGAAGGAAACATGGGTGATTGATGGCACACTCTACAATAAACTATTGAACCAGCACTTCTTTTTGACAGACTGGGAGAAACGAGCTTTGCCTGCTGCTTTGCAATTAAACACCAAAGCCAAACCCCACAATTCATAATCAAGTTGGGTCTCTTCACCCTTCAAACAGATGCAAAACTCGACAAAGATGCCAAATAGAGAGGAACAAAACAATCACTTGCCCTTGGTGCACACCTTGCACTGGTGCTGGGACAGCCCTAGACACTGTTTAAAAAGAGAGAATGCCATTCTCAGAAAAGGGTATTTTCATATACAGCTCCCAGAATTTTTTCCAGCTTTTTTAACGCACAAAAATAGGGTATTTGATCTGCAGTGAGACATCCACTGCATTTCTACCTCCAAGCTTTCTCCTCCCTCTTCAGTGTTATATGTAATAATCTTCCTTAAGAAATACCAACTTTCTCTTTTTGTTCCTAAAATGAATTGTTTCTCAGTAGATATTCCACTCATTTTTCTAATGGTCATTGATGCCTTTTAAATTTGTCTCTCTTCATTGGTGTTCCAATACCTTCCAATTTAGAATCATCTGCAAATTTCATTACCGCCCTGTTTAACACATCTTCCCAATCAGCAATGTACTTGAATCGAGTCCTGCAATTGATTCTGGCAGCTCCCCACCAGAAGCCTTTGTGTAAAATCTTTCAGCCAGCTTGCCCTCCACGTGCCCGCGGTCCCATCCAAACCAACCAGGACTTTCTTTTTGGTGATAAAATGGAAATCTGAATGAGGGAGTATCAACTCAGTTATTAAAATCCAAATATATCACATTAGTTGCATTCTCTTAACCTGCTGAAGCAGTTAGAGCAATAATTAAGTGAAAGTAAATTGGTCAAGACCATTTATAGATAAAACCTTGAAACAGAGCACTTGGGAGCTGTTAAAGCAGGTATCTGAAGAGAGGAAATATTTTTAAAATGCAGTGCAATCCAGCTAAACTAATTCAACAGCAATCACATAACCAACCGTGCTAGACTAATTACCATTTAAAATAACAAAATAAGAGGCAGACAAATATTGTTAGTCCCCCCCAAGGTGGATCAAGGGGAGCAGTTCCTCTGCTCCCAGCAGCCTAAGAAACAGCTACTGCCTAGGGTTTAGCCCAGAGACAAGTAACCTCCCAAGTCATTACTTGTACATAAAAACAAGATTTGGAGCCATTTGTCATTGTCTCGAAAATCACTGTTTGACCCTGAACACCTCATTTAACTTCTTCAAGGCTCATTTGCGTCCAGGCTCTTTAATATGTTACATATGTTAATACGTGATGCTTAATGACAGAGTTCCCCCTCTTTATTTGTGTACGATGTGCAGGCTGTGAGTTCACCAGGCAGGGATACAAGGAGGGAATAAAACCAACTTCGGCACAAAGGTACCAAACTGAGGTCTGAAAGTCTGAGATTAATTCCTGAGAAGCGCAATATGACTTCAAGTCTCAAAAGATTTATAGCAGCTCCTTATGAGTATCCACATTTCATAAACACCATAAAATATTTAACAGAAATTTTCCATAACATGGGAATTCTCCAAGTAGGAAGTCAAAACATCAAACCAGCAGCTTTGTGAGTTTCACAGCTAAAAGACACCACAAAGGGAAACTTTCTGCCACGTACAGGGTCCCTTACTTGGGGCACTAACTCCCTCAGGTTCTGCATTGCACCGTTGTGCAATAAGCACTTAATAAATGTTGTTATTTTACAACACCCAGCTTATTTTCAGCACTTAAAAAAGCACATCTTGCTCTAAGGTGGTCTGCTTGCACTCAGAGCCAGCACTTCAGGAAAAGTCTAGAAGCACTAAATACTAATTGTCAAACATTCTCTCTGAGTAGTATGCAGGCTGTCAAGATATGCTAACAAGTACTGGTTCTGCATCAGCTTCCTCAGAAGTTGGACTGAGGTTTTGAAATACATCCCTGAATCCTACACTCTGGTATTAGCAGAGTCTCAAACCATCAGACTTCAGGGAAGACTTACAGCCAGTTGCTTGTATTAATCAGTTTAGGACCTGATTTGGGTGCAATCCAGGCTTCTATTATTTACTACTGACATATGCTGAGATAAATTTTTTCTAACATTTCTGCCTGATTCATAAGGACTCTAATGAGAAAACTAAATACGAGCCATTAAATTTATTTTGACTTGACTTGGTTGTCTTAATTATTAAGAATTCTATTTAGATTAATACAAGGAAATCTCTTGACATGTATTGCCTTGCAGCACTGAAAAGATTATGGGAAATGACTATGTGTGAGAAGGCTTCTCTTTGAAGTGCAGTATTTGGGTAAAGCCAGCTTGAGCAATGCCTGTTAGAGGGAAGCTTCACGTTCCACCGCTCAGGCGAATATTAAAACCACAAGGCTCAGGTACCTGATGTTCTGTCAGTTCAAGCACCCACAAAATGACAGTGCTGCCATCATCCTGCCACTCTGCAGGGCCTTTTTCCCCCCAGAGTGTTGGCCAGGTGAGGAGGGATGGGTGATTTTCCCTCACCTGACGATTATAATTCCACTTCCCAGAAGAGATCCCAGGGAGCATTACCACAGTCCTTGCTGTAGAGACCCTTTTCCTTCCCCCTTGTTGCTCTCACACACGTTTACAGCAGAGCTGCTCAAAGGAACCACTCTCCTATTAAGCCAGTAGCTGTGAATGGGCTTCCATTCACCTCACCTTGTACCAGAAGAACAAATAGGTTTTCATGGTTGCTCGGAAAATAAGCAAGCCAAGAAGCTTTTGCAGATGGAAGGAAGCAAATTTCAGATGTTAAGTCCCTCAAGCAAGAAGCTCCCCATCTCTGACAGCTAGCTCAATACTAGCAGTACACTCATAACAGCCCATGAAGAAGCTCAGAGATTATTTGGGTCTATTGAAACACAGAAGTGAAGCAGAGATCACGTACGTCCCAACAGAACCATTTCCAAATTCTGCTGAAAATTTTATTATATTTTCAATCAAGAATGAAAAATGCCTTCTGGGCCCGCTGGCATTTTGGTCTCGAACCAGCTTCAGCAGAGAAACTTCACTGTTGTTCTTCATGATATTTAAACTAGATGCAGAATGCAAATGGTCCACAGATCTTTTTCTAAGCTTATTTCATGTTAAAAATTTCCCCAATAACATATGTAAAGATTTCTTACTGTACTGTGAACGTTAACCTATATTGCTAGGCTCTCATCATTTCAGATCAACTGTCCTCCCAAGTCACATCAGATCTTTTAGCCAAAGCTACAAGACACACGTTACTCCTCCGCAAAGCAGCCCTCCCCAGAGGTGACATGGTACCACTCGGGGTTTGGACTGGGCAGACTTGAACATAAGGAACACAAAGAACCTCTTTCTCTGTCTCATTTTCAAAGCCTTTCTCTCCATTCCAAGACAGTCACAAACTCACCTCGTTCAAAAGAATTGCCTACCTTGCCTTACAAAATAAGACATAAACCCCAGCAAACGTGATCCTCTTGAACACCAACACACTAACCATTTGTCACTCATCTCTGTGGGTGAATTGCAAGACCTCGCTGAAGCACCTTTTGTTCTTTTTTCAAATCTGTTTTTTCCACCTGTTTTTTTTCCAGTCTTTTTGAATTTCTGTTTCACTTTCTAGTAAGTTACTTTCTGTTTTCCTCCCTTCTAAACCCTTCCCATCCCCCAACTAAACCTCACCTCCTGTGTTCCTCCGTTTTGATTGCCCTCACTTCTGCTGACACCTCAGGATGGACTTCTCCCCCTAGCTGAGTTTTAATCTCACTTTTTTTTTTTTCACACAGAAAACATCTTTGCCCCCCCAAATTCACTCTTTCTATGGCAAGAGAGCATTTCTTACCTTGCTATATTCTCTGCCTCACTTGGAT
Source organism: Scolopax mira (assembly GCA_004320125.1). Lineage (NCBI taxonomy): Eukaryota > Metazoa > Chordata > Aves > Charadriiformes > Scolopacidae > Scolopax > Scolopax mira. Next base: position 8,920 of record BJBW01002237.1, on the reverse strand, counting down.
CAGTGTCTGCTACTTTATTTCCATCTGTGCATCTCACCTACAAGCTCTGACTCCGTTCTTTGCTTTGAATCCTGCCAGCAGGTCCCTGCTGGTGGGCGAGCCAGGGGCATTTGAAATGCCTGCAGGAGTCTCCACCCCACAAAGGACCACCGTGGGGTCCCTCCTCCCAGCCAGGAGGTAGTAGCTGCCAACCACCTCTCACTGGATCCTTCTGCTGCCAGAGCCACAGCTGCTGAGCTACTGGTGTAGACTCAGTGCTTCACCTGGAGGTAATTTAATCCAAAGACTCTCACCTGTCTCTGAATTGAGAAATGAGATCACAGTCAGCTGTGAGTTAAACAGTCAATGAACCTTGCAGGAATTCCTTGCTAGACTAAATCAGGTAACCAAAGCCAGTAATAAAATTATCCTTTCCAATCCTCACATTAAATTTTATAGATAAAATTAATCATCAAATCAAAGGTATCAATTACAGATTTTAAGAAAGTATCAAAGTAACTCAGATATTACATTAGCTTGAAAAGCAGCAATAACTGATCTGACAGGAACATAAATGTTGGGATTGGTGAAGACAGCAACTGAACAGAGTCTGGGCACTCACTCCTTCCCTGCCCAGCCACTCCTTCCATCATAGCTAGATATAAACCACACTCCATCAGCACTGCTGTTGCTGACTGCCTCCTCTTCCTCCTAGGACTGGGAACAGTCTGCAAGAAGGCACAGTCCCTGCATGGACTGAGGCAAGGCTGGTTGGCCTCCTGTACCCCCACTTCTCCTCCCTGCCTTTCTTAAACATGAGTGTAATCACAGCAACCTTTCCTCACCCATCCAATAGCCTTCCCTGCTCGCTGTGTTTCTTCACAGATGACAGACAACTGTCTCAGTCACTTTGACTAACATTGCTTGCACCCTCCAGCAAATGCCATTGGGTCAAATATACCCATCTTAACCAAGCAGTCCCCAGCCTGGTGCTTCCATGGCTGGCTCTCTCCCTCCCAGCACCAGTGGTATTCAGGAGGAGGAAAAACAGGCACTGGGAACTACAGTTTTTCCAGTATCATCTGCTGCTGGGTGTCTGTGTCAGCCACCAGCACACAGAGATTTCTGAACACAGCTTGCAGAAAGCCTCACTGGGTTGGAGGGGTGGTCTGCACAGACCCCACCACAGCTACCTCCCCCCTTAAGCCCAGGGCACACTCCCTCCTCTCCCCATCAGGGATCTCTGTGGGTTCATCGCTGGTTCTTACTGGAATTCTGCACAGTGCAGGAGATGCACTTTCTTCTTCACTGTAAGAGGTTTCTTGCTGCAGCACAACTATTACAGCCCTTTAATGGAACTAATCAGTATTAAACCCAATTAACTTCTTCAATAATTCAGCCTTTTGCTATCTATTAACCTAACAGTGCATTGTATATATTAATACTGTTAAAGGTTACTTGGTGTAAAACCTATTCATATCAAGTTTTCCCACAGCTAGAGCATCATGTATGCTCCCTGAGCACATGAGGTGAGCTGAACACTCCACTGCAGTTTTTGCAGCCCAGTGCACCCAAAACATGAGGAACACAATTACCTCAAAGTACCATGATGTTTACTAGCTACTGGAGACCAGCTTCTAAAAATCATTCAGCACAGCTCTCCTGTTCCTTCCCTGCTCTGCTACCCCAGTCAAGGGTTTCTGAAGTGTTAATTAAAATGCAGATCTTCAGATGCACAGGCAGAACATCTTCTCTGTCTGTGTGTTTTAACAGTTTTCCACCTACAGCAGAAAGAGGCTGGCACGCTGACGCTGTTTACAAGACATCACTGCTTTTACACCGCCCCAGGGATAAAAACTTCAAGCCCAGAGCCCACAAAAGCACCACAAAAACTTCAGAAAGTGTCAAGACATTGTAGTGTGCAGCACGCATGCTTTTCAAAAGGACAGACCTCACTGCTGAAATCATGTATTTAAGGCAGAAGCTCAGAAAATTATCAGTATTTCTTTCCAGAAGCCCATACAAAATCAAAATATTAACATGGGAAAATTCTTTTCCCTAAGCCAAGCTCAAGGCATGTGAACCAACTACAAAGAACTGTTTCACAGTCTAAGCAGGGAGTGAAGACATAGCTGAACACGTTCTCTTCTATCTAGGTTTCCTTTTCTCTAATTAAGCACTTCAGATATGCACAGAGATGTCACTTGGTTCCCATGCCAAAGCAGGCCTCTGTGTCTCTGGGGTATTTATATTATTATTCCAAGGCAGCATTATCAAATCATAGGTTTTGGATTACTTGTTCCATATCTTACAAAGACTTTCAGTTTCCCCAGAAATAAAAAAAATTTCCATGGAAACACACACCCATGAGATACACGTGACCACTTCTGAGCTGGTATATAAGGCACTTGGCTGCTGCAGCCCTTCTCTGCAAAATGGAATCCTTGGCTCAGTCATTACTGGTTCTTTTCTCCTTCCTATCATTTATGCTTCTAATGAATTTGGAGTGATTTACACAATTGGGCCAGCTTATGCTCCAGCCTTCCATAGATGTTATACTTAAGAAAATATCTACTAGGAAAAAGAAAAGCTCAGACATTTCTTATAGATATTTTCTCTAGCTCCCTCTTTTTTCTTTTTTTTTTTTCTTTTTCAGATCTGTTTGTGATTTTTCTATGCTTGCTTCATAGGGCAGATTTGTTCCTTTCAACAACGCAAATCCCCCTCTGCCTGCACGTTGGTCTAACTGGGACTGCACCCTGTCACAGGCTGGAGAAGCTCATGGGTGGAGACCTGCAACCTTCCACCTCGCTGCTGCTGCTGCTGCTGCTCTTCAGATCCAGTAGGTCTCAAAAAGGGCAAGGAAAGGAAGTGAGAGAGGTGCCAGGCAGGCAGCACAAGGGAAGGATGAGAGACAGAAACAGAACTTCAAGCTAGAAGACCCTGGTTCTGCAAGAACACACAACTGCTCTCACAGGCCTGATTTCATCCCCTCTTTTTGAGCAAAAGCCCAGTTGACAGGACAGACCCAAACTTGTTGCAGTTAAACCGTTTCTTGCTCTGCATTTTTAGGTGATGTTTCTAAAATGAACACATTTAATGCAAAGACCTTTCACCATCTCCCTCCTACAGCATCCCCCTGACAGCACACACCCCCCGGCAGTGCCATGGCAGCCCAGAGCACAGACTGGGGCAGCACTCCATCTCCACAGGCTTCCCAGGGCACCACCACGCACACTCTGCCCTTGAGTTTTCTCAACCTGGGATGTGCTCACAACCTGACAGGTTTTCAGAAGCAATTTCTTCCACACTCCCCTCAAAAGAGATCTCCAAACCGCATATATCAGCTCTGAAAAATACTTATACACTTAAAGTGCAGCTAAAGTAAAACATAGAGGGAAAGATGTCATGTAGATTCTTCCCCACTATATCAGAAGACTGGGATTATTTTTAATAACTATATTTTATAGGTCAATAAAAAAGAAAAAGCACGACAAGGCAAAGGAGTGGTTCCTAATTCAGATTAACATTAGTTCCCATGCACATGTAAATAAGAGCTGTACTAGAGGGAGCATTTGAGGAGCAGGATCCCCATTCTGCCTTTTTCCCTATGATGCTCTCAGCGTTAAATACTTTCCTCTGAACTATTTCTCTGTTTGGTCTCAACGTGGAAACATTTTTCTTCAGAAGACAGAATAAACCTCTTCTTAAATCTATATAATCTGACTCTATAAGGTTATATAACGAGTAACATTTTTTGTAAATGTTACTCATGAAAGTGGGGTTAAGGGTTCAGATGATCCTGAATTATTTCTGTTACGTTTAAAGAGAACATTTAATATCTAAAGAAAAAACCCTCTTGTTTTACAGACGAGTAACATTATTTTCTCATCTGTTGAAAAGTTGCTAAACATGTTACTTTTTCATTGGGTGAAGTAATGTGAGCCTTAATTAATTTTACAGCAGAAAACCCAAACTAATTTCCCTTCCATAAGTGAAATGTTATGATCAAAAAAGCCTAGGTTTACCAACTTAAGTACTCTAAATGAACTGCAGCAACTGTTTTCAACCAGTTAGTTGCTACTATCCACAGAGAGAAGCTGTTTAACTCAAGTTTAAGTTTCTAATGTGAAAATGTTTTCTGGAGCTTTTTTTTCCCCCATCTCATTTGAACACTAGAAACGGATTCTATGAGGAAAAAAATTGTGAATAACTTTTTCTTTTAAGGCACAGACACATCTTTAATAGACTCCGGTTTGTCTTGACAAGGATGTTTCTCCCAGAAGCAGCAGAGGCTCTCGCTGTGCTGCAGGAGATGGGAGAGGACTCACCTGAAGTCGTTTCAGGACACTTTTAAGGGCTTCTTTCCCCTGCCCCTGCAGCCTCCCCCAGGCAGCTCTGCCGGCCTCTGCAGGGGAGACTTGAGCCAAGCTTTGCCCACTTCTTCCACGGGTCCTGCCAAAGGCAGCATTTTTCCTGCTTTATATGCCCTGGGCTGCAGCGTGTGCCGAGTTGCAGGAGATGATGCTATTCCAGGTTCCCTGCCTGAGGCACAGTTTCTGTGGAGCACTCGCTTGTCACCTCTCCACCACTGCCAGCCTCTAACCTGTTAGTCAAGCTGCCACTCAGACCCAACAGGCTTCAAAAGGCACACTGAGTCCATGCACTCAAAGCCACCCGGAGCCTATTAACACATCACATTGCCCTCTCACAACTTCTGACATCCTGGAAAAGACAAGGTCTGGGAGAAACGGTCCCCAGGCTTCCAAAAAACCTATTGCCCTCCCCTCTTTCCAGCAGTGTGCAGAGTTAACATGCGCCAAACATGCTTTGGACAGACACAACATCTGCAGCATTTAGATTAGCTCCTACTGACCTAGGACATCCACGGAGGTTAAGAGCTGCTTGTGCCCTTATGAAGCAGAAATTACTACGATTAATCGCAAGCAGAACTTGTCCCATGCACTATGATGTTCCAGATTATTTCTTCCTGTCTCATAAGGTGTGAAATCCAGCTGACTTGGGGCCCTCCTCCAAGAGAGCAATTTTCTACTGCGCCCTGGCATGACATACATGGAAGAGCAGAGATATGCAACTTCATTAACATCTCCAAGGGAGACAGGAGAAACTTGAATTCAGAGCAGGAATTTAGATAAGCAGGAGCAAAAGTTATCCTGTAAGGGGGCTGCAAGTGATGGGACGGTTACTTCAACTTTCCTCTTTTTTGGCTATTGGATTTGATAAAGGGAGAAGAATAAAAAAACCACAAGAACAACCAAAAAAACCCCCAAAACCATTCACTTTGGTATACAAAAAAGGTCATACCTGCATGCTATCACACCCCAATCCTACTATTGACATTAGCAGAGCTGGATTCTTGGCTGGACTTTGGGAATCAAAACAGCTCTAGGACTTTACTGACATTACAGCCAGTGGAGTGAGCCAGCAGAGAGGGATGTCTGATGGCTGCCTGGGCCTCCTCTTCATCAGGAGGCAGAGAAAGGGGTGGGTTTGCCCTAAGCAAAAGCACGCGGCAGAGTTAAGCATTGACTTTGCATAGGACAAAAAGAATTTGTATTTCCCCTGGGTGAGCAATAAAAGGCCAGAGGTAGCTGTCTGAGTTAATCATGTCTGAAATTCAAATGACATACTCAATACAAGACTTTAAATAACATTTAAAGTCTCAAATGACATACTCGATACTAGACTTTAAATAACGTTTCCAATTAATGTCTAAATATACAGTGGATTTTACAATGAAATTAAGTTACTGCAAAAGCATATGTTACTGTCAGCTGAACTCTTTTTCTGCTCACAAGTACATATGCAGTTATTTATGATATGGCACATTTGCAGATTTATGACATCATCTCGTAGTTTTCTGACTGCTGAACACCTCGTTTGCAGAAGCTCCGAGGAGGCTACAACACCGTGCAGCTGAGAGCAGAGGATGTGCAGGGACCAGCTTGGGGACACACAAGTTGAGAGACAAGCACAAAGAGAAATATAGAACAATCTCAAGCTGCCACTCACTGAATGGTGCCCTGGGGAAAAAAATACTGTGTGATCATGTAACTGAAGGCTGTGGCATAACGCCGGCTCACAGGGGAGGGAAACAGCATTGCACAAACAATATTAATTCTGCCCTTCTACTTCAGAGTGCTTGACATAGTTAAAAAAAAAAGTGAGTGATCATAGTGTATTACATAGAATTTCCTCTTTTTCTAAAAGAGGAAAAAAACCCCATTCTGTATGGCCCGAGAAGGATCTCACACCACAGCACACATCTCTATCACTTGTGCAGAAGGTCAGACCAGAGAAGCAGACATGGGAGGCAGGCAATTATTCCTCTGTGGACCAGCTGCTCTGAAGATAATATAATAGCAGGTTAAATGTATTTTAATAGCTCCATTTTACATACGGAATACATACGGATCCAGCCACGGTGGATTTTTTTCCCCGAGAGACAGAAGGGTATTCACACAGGTTATCTTTAGTGTAACAAGGAGGCTCCCTCCAGACTCCTGTCCACAGCCCATGGTCAGAGCCTGGTTCTGGAGGGTGATTCACACCAGCTAAATTGGGCTCCTGCTCTCAGTCCCTCTCCAGAGAGCCTGCTCATCTGCCTCTTTACAGAGGCCCCTGGAGAGATGAGCCTCACCAGGCTGAAATTAGCCTCTGTGAAAACCTTCCTGTATCTAAGCAGCACAGAGTCATACTGATCTCCAAATTGGCTGCCAGCAGGGATTATTTTCATTGTATGACATTGGCAGGGTGCATAGATTTATTGCTTCCCTCAGCCAGTAGACACAGTCATATCTCATCTCATCAGTTCTTTGGTATAGCAGGACCCCCAGACACAGGCAGCTCCTGGTCTTACCTGGTTGCAGCATGTGGCACTTGGGTAGGCTGTTCTTTTGGTGACCAAAATACTTCTGGTCTTTACTACCCATTTTTGACAATGAACATTGGCTTCTTAGACATAACGATGCTCATATAAGCCACCAGGTTTAGAGCTTGTCTGTTTTTAAGCTGCATGAAAAGGTGAGAGAGTTGTATTCTTAGCTTGAAGGCCTCCAGAGACCAGAAACAGAGATTTTAATTATTTCTGCCTCAAAGAACATCCAAAGGAGAGAAACCACCCTCTTCTCTAGTGCCCCACAGTGACTAAAGAAAAGAAAACATAACACAAGGAGATCTATTCAGAGATAGTTTGCATGAGGTTGGGTCTGCTCAGTGAATTAAGGCAGACAGCCTGATGTGTCATTCACTTCACACACTTCATATTCATGTGTTTGTTGCAAACTTCACTTCAATTTGACCAGCAGACTGATCTTTTTCCCCCTCTCTTTCCTGGCCAGCTCCCTGACTCGTCCAGCTTAGCCAGGCAGTGCTGGGAACCAATTGGTATCAAACCTGGGTTAATAGAAGGACAAGAGAGTCTTACTGTAAGGATTTGATACCCTCACGTCAGGAAGATTGAGGTGGTTTCCAAAAGAGACTTGTCTGGTTTAAGCTGCTCCTTTAGGGACAGGCAAAGAATTTCATTTGGCAGTGAAAGGTATAAAATGCAATTCTGTTAAGAAAGTTAACGAGAGTTAACTGGCCCCAAACAAGTCACAGAGATCAAGATATCTTTCTGTATACCATGGAAACTATTAAAAATCCTATAGGCTTCCCACACTGACAGCTTCTAAAAATTCAAAGAGGTACCACACTACAGACAGCAGAATCCATATTTGAGATACAAATATTCAAGTCCTGTACTGCTCATAGGAAAGGCAGTATGGTTTATTACGCAGCAGACCCAACATGCAACAGAATTTCAAAGAAGCAAAAGTAATAGTCCCTTCCTCCTGCCTCAGCAGCCACAGTAAAGAGAAAATATAAAACTCTGTGAGAGGCTTCATGCACTGTCTTTTAAAGGCCAGCACTGGGCACAGTTGCCTGGGGCTTGAGGCTTCAAGATTGAAGATGATCCTCTACCCTTGTGGATGCCCCAGGAAACAGCAGAACTGCTGCCACCAGATGATGGTGGTGGTATTTGTACAGAGAACCCATAGGAGAATTTCTGCCAGGTGGTGTCCAAATATACCCTGGATTTTTTAATAAAAGAGAAAGCATTCCTTAAATAATAATAAAAAAAAATTAAATTACTCTGAAGCACTGTCCTGCCTGTGTAGATGAAGTGAATCATTAATATTGAACAAACAGCTGGAAGGCTGTTTAACTTAGCTGTGCTATGAAATAATCAAATACATAACCTTTACCCAAAATTGCCTTCTGCAGGTTCCAGCTTCTTGCAGTTTTTGACAAGTGAAGCTGACAGGGATCCTTACACCAGGCTCTGGATCCGTAGCTCTGCAAAGGACCCTCCCCATGGCTGAATGGCCCTGGAGTGTCTGCAATGAACAGTCCCCTCTGGCAGGGAGGGCTGGGGAGTTTTTCTCTTGCTGTGTGCCTCAGCCACAACCAGCAACACACATTGGGACAACGTTAATCTTCCTCTCTCGCTTAAAGTACGATTTGTCTCAGAAATGAAAGAGCAAAGATGACATCCCTGGATACCAGAGCTGATTATTCATAGCCCATCACAGACCCTTAGTTACTAGAACTACATGAACAAGCATTAGGAAAGGTAGTTTGGATTGAAAAAGAAGGAAGGGATTTGCTTTTCCTCTTCTAAATTCACCTGTCATTATTATTACATGAATAAGTAACAGATGTAAAAATTACCTTTTGGGATTTTCTAGCACAATTTCATCTGTCACTCTAAGGAAGTGCACAGATCTCTCCTGATGCTCACTGTATTTATATATTCTATGACTGTTTCAAAGGGGGACTGTTCAGTGGCATGTCATCTTGTGGCATAACTTACCTCAATTATTACTGCATACACTTAACTGGCTTATTTCTTTCCTTAATTTCACATTAACAGTTG
>BJBW01002235.1:23705-50266 GCA_004320125.1 Scolopax mira | reverse complement strand
ATGGAAATGAAAACAAACATAATTATTAACATGAGGATACAAACTCAGAAGATAGCTGTACTTCTTCTATGAATATTTATTGTATTCTTCAGTGTACAGCCCAACTCCACCTCACAGCCCAACATAAATAATTATCAGTCTATCAGAACAGAGTTCTATTTTGCATGATAGAAATGGGTAATATGGCACCTCTTAAAAAGGAAATTTAATTTCATTAATTAGTTTCCACATTGTAGGATTGCTTTAGCTGCAATCTTGCAAGTAGGTTTACAGTGTCAGTGTTCCTCTCATAAATATTTATGACCAGAAGTCATTATAGTTCCAAAGTTCTCATAAGAAGGAGAATGTTGATAAGAAAATTAAATATCTTTATATGAGTATAAACTATACACTAAAAAATATGTGTATTTGCAGCAGAAACACTTAAACCAATTTGATTATTTATAGTACCTTACACCACCAGAACACCTTTACTGTCATAACATTTTTGCCATTATATTTACTGCTTTAATACACAACAATCCTGCACAGTCTTCTGAGACTCCAAGATAAATTTCAAAATGGTGAGAAGAAAGCAGATCTGCCTATCTTCTCAATTTAATGCCTATCTGTGCTTTTATTCACAGTGGCCAAGTGTATTCTAGTTATTCACGCCTGTATAAACATGGAGGACTAAATTCTTCTTCCTGCTGCATTAATATGTATATCCAAAAAGATATTTTGACTGCCTACCAATATTATTTAAAGTAAAAAAGCATTTGTTCTGTGTTGATAAAATACTCCTCTTGACTGTTCAGCTTTAGAGATACTTCTTTCTTTAAAACGGTTTGAATGCTTTCAAAATTTTGTTTCAAAGAAAAGATAGTATATGTTGCCCTGGCCCACTAGGACAGTCTACACTCTCAGTAGTTATATCTAGTTTTCTTTGAGGTTTCTGCTGCCATCCAACATATGTGATATTGGATTTACTTCAGTCTAACGGATAATTCAGAAACTAAATTTTGTTATCTTTGACAGAAAAAGAATGTAGTACATGCACACAAAAAATTCAAACTCTATTACAACTTGTTACCTTTTGTTCTGTATATATATGGGCTGCAGACAGAGTCAAGCAGGGAAGCTGATCCCTAAATCTATCCCACTAAATTTGTCTGATAAAGAAAGGAATATCAAAAATCTTATGAACAAATGTGTGTGGTTTTTTTTTCTTTTTCTTTCTCTATGTTTTTAATAAAAGTAAGCAGCAAATGTGGCTTACTCAAAGAAATAATAATTACTCAAAATTTTTACTGGAATATTAGAAACATAATGTCATTATGGGTATTGACATAGCAATTGTAAAAAGAAACAAAAAATGTCTGATTTGTTTTTCCTCACAGCTTTAAAGGTTATCAGGGTAAGACATCAGTGGTTACAACAACATTATACATACATGTGTGTATGTATGCATACGTACACAGTCCAAGTGAGGATGAGAAACAAGTGTAATCACTAGTGATTTTGTCTGAAAATTAAAACTGCATTGACATTAAAACTGCAAGTGGATATCTGTACTGTGGTTTTGTCTGTCTTTCCCGTACTCTCTCAGCCACACTATGCTTTATTCATTATCTTTTTTTTTTTATTTTCTTCAATATTTATTTTAAATGTCATGACTTTATTTGCATCTCATCTAAAAATAACTTGAGAGATGAGAGTCACGCTGGAAGGAACTGATAAGGTCATAATTATTTTCTTTGCTTTTTCACTGACATATATTGTAATGCTTTGTAGCTGGGGAAAGCTTGAGTGTAGCCTAATGAGGCTTCATTATTAATAGAACTATCTCGTTCTGATATGAATGAAAGTTTTTTCCATCTTTGGATTCTTATTCTTGTGAAGTTATGGTAACACTGCTATATCAGAAGATAGGAACTGCCGTCATAGATGATATTCCTTGTCCATCATCAATACCGATCGTTTTCCTACTTCTTAAAAAGAAATAGGAAGTGTTGTTTATGATTTCAGAGCATTATATACAGTGTAAATCTGTGTTTTTCTAGGATTGCAATGTAGTTTTGTTTAACATAATTTTGTGAAGACTAGCTTTTAAAACAGGTTTTGGATTTTGTACTTCTTTTAGAGCATAAGTAATAGATAGATAATAATAGACTTTGGCAGTATTGGCTGGTCGTCTTCCAAATAATATTCAACTTATTGTTTCTACATTATTTCAGGACCAGAGGAAATGGTTTAGGTTAGATACTAGAAAGAATTACTTTACTGAAAGGGTGGTGAAGGACTGGAAATACCTGCCCAGGGAGGTATTGGAGTTACCATCCATCCAAAGATATTTAAGAAATGTGTACACGTGGCACTTCAGGGCATGCTCTAGTGCCCAAGATGGTTGGGTTGGGTGTTTTCATTTGTGTGTTGCGTGGTTTTTGGGGGTTTTTTGCAGATTTTTTTTTGGTTTGGTTTGGGGTTTTTTTGTTTGTTTTGTATGTGTCTATGGTTGCACTTGATGATCTAAAGGTCATTGCCAATCATGGAGATTTTCTGTGATTCTGGGATTCCATATGCAACTTCCATCTATTGTGCACTGAATGTTGTCTAATGAGGGATTAGAGATGATGAAACACTGCCGTAGGACAGGTAGTAGGTTTCTGATCATCCTATTATAATTCAGAAAATAACAAGAATCAGAATCTTCTGAAGAAATTTTAATTTTGAGTTGTATTTCAAACGAAGGATCTAGTGATCATTTAGAAAGCGATCCTTTCCTAAACTTTGGGTATCATTCAATACTGTCCTCCAGCAGGAGGACAGTATATAAATATTCTTTGCATCCCTTCAGAAATGCAGCAGTCACAGACAATGCTGGAAAACAGATTTTACCTCTGACTCACAAAAAAACCCTCAATGTCACATGTGAAAAATCTTTAGAATAGCAGACCTCTACTGAATGTCATGGAAAAGAACAAACGAAACAGATGAAGATCTATTGCAGCAACTTGCTTGCATGTGATTAGAAAGATGACAGTGAAAATACAAAGAATTAAGGAATCCAAACAACTTAGAATGAGAGAAGATGAATGAATGGACAAAGATCAATAATGTCGAATGCATCTGAGCTGTCAGGCAGCAGCAAAGAATTGATTGATCCAGTGCCTGAACTAATTAAAGTGTCATTGGTCACCTATAGCCCTCCAGTTCAAATAATGTGTAGATTTCTAAAACAAGCCTTGATCTTTGGAAGAAATAAATAGATGGTAGTGTGATTCAATTAGATTAATACTCATCTGTCTAAAAGACTTTCTTTTTCCTGAGAAGGTAGCCTTATAGCCAGGTTTCGGCTTTATTGCTAATCATTATTCATAGCTTTCTATTCTTTTCACACCATTGAAGCTATATTAGCAACACAAAAATATCAAAATAAGCTACCCTAACACTTAAGGATTTATAATTCTTGTCATTTTTCATAGTCCACACTTTTTGCCATATAATTTGCAGCACCCCTTTATATATTTATTCTATATAATTGTATCTTTTATTACTGGTATTATTTTTAAATTCATTACTTGTTATTATACTATTTTCTTCAGAGTTGCTTTTCATTTATTTTCTTAGCCATGTTGTTTTTCTTAATTGTCAGTTCCTTTTCCTGATGGCCAAAGGTTTTCTTGTTTCTTTATCTTCTTGACTCGAGACAAATCTAACACAATATTAAATTCATGTGTCCCCACTTTCTTACTGACATGAGTTAAAGAGGTCAGATTCAACCAATTTTTTTTCTTTTCTTTTCTTTCTTTTTTTTTAATTTCTGAATCCCTTCTCACTTATCAGTATGTTGAGCTACACTTTCATTTTCAGATCATTCCTGGAAGTCATTCAAAGTCATACTTTGCTTGAAAATTAATTTCAGATGAAATGGTAGATTTTGCAAAGCTGCACAAGAGATTTAGGTTCCTTTATGGTGTTTGAATTTTATTATTAGCCAGAGTTCCAGGAAGACTTACTAACCTTAAACCTCTTAATTTTAACAATGGAAATACTGGCTTTAAGAGAAATAAATATTCTAATGACTAAATATTTTATTTTAGTAGTTTTCCTTATTTTAACTTTATAGACTAGATATGGTAAATCTGTCGAGTTCAAGGTGAGTCTTTTGATTGAGTCTGATTTGAGCTTCATAGGAACTGAGTGATTCTTGTGCTTCATTCTGTGATTTTCAGTACATGACAAGTGGCTCAACAAAAAGGCTGCTTTTGCAGAATCATTGGTAGAGAAAGTGTTTCTCTAACGATTTAAAATATTTCATCTTTCCATGACTTCTTGCAGTCTTTTTGTTATGTTCATGACTAATCTTATTTCAGATAAAACATACATGACTTCAAGAGTTTTGCTCACATAATCCATCAGCCATCTTAAATATGTTGTGTTTCAAGTACATCTCATTTTAATGCAAAGGCCAATAATCACTACACATTAAATCAAAACACCTGTCTCTCACTAACAAATTAATAAAAAGCTTTTTAATTCCAAATAAAAAAAATTAATATTAAACATTTAGTATATAAGAAATTTTCCATGTCAATATGTCTTATCTCACTGTTTTTTTATATTCCCTTATAGCCTTCTTCTGCTTCTTAATGTACAATTAAACTGGAATTTATTAGAAGAAGGAATCACCTGTTTAAATTTTCATAGCTGTAGCACACAATTATTGTTCCCAGTTACAATGGACTATTTCCTCAGAAAATATAACCAGCAAGATATATATGGTTGCTTATTTTAAGCACTCATGTTTGCCAGACAATGATATCAACTGCTTGGCAGAATGATTGAGAGGTTTTAGTTATTTTTTTCTCCCCAAACCAAGTAGTTGATGAGCTCCAATATCACTGCTTTTTTTTCTCTTTCAGTGTTCTTTCTTATTTTTCTCTTCTTACTCTTAATAATTTATTTTTTTATCTGGAAACCTTTGCTTGTTTTGCTTAACTGAATTTGTACCACATACAAATGAAGTTAATAAAGTTTATTTTTCCAAAGATTCTATTCTAAAATATCAAGTTGTGTGCATTCTGTGAAGACTTAAAACCTGAACCACTTGTAGTAACAAGAATTAAAGAATAAAATAAATCTTACATTTTAACTCAATAAAGATTTTTGTCCTAATGTTTAAAATCCTTTAAAACAGGCTGTTTATAATGTAAAGCATGATAAGAAATAAACTGAATCATTAATTCAGAGATATATTGAGGAATATGCAGTTTTAAAATGTTTCTGGAATTTGGGCTATAAATACAGTTTACTATGTTATCTCTCAGAAGAAGGAAGATTTAAACGTTCAGAATTTTAAATAAAAATGGTTTATATACTCTCAATATTTATTAAATCTAGGATGACTAGCATGTGTTTGAGATTACAGTGATAAAAAAATACATTTTTGTACATATTTCTGGCAGAGACCTTAATTACTAGAGGAAAAAGTATCTGCTCCAGGAATGATATACAGCTTGTGACCGCTCATAGCAATATCTGTGTTATTATATATTAGCTGTATCTAATTTTATCTGCTCTTCTGTAATGTCCTTACTAAGACTGATGCTAAAGATCCCAAAACCTAGGTTCACATTACTGAGATATGATTATTGGACTGTCTAGATTAAATATGACTTTGTGTTGCTTTATTAGCATACATTTTCCTTCAATGTTTGTTTGTTTGTTGCATGTTTGTCAGTTTGTTTTTCAAGCAAGTTTAAGGTATTAACAGATTTCTTATTTGGCAGAAGAGAAAAAGCTGCAATTTGGTACACTTTACATAGCTGAAAGAAGTTAAAAAGACTTAATAACGATATGAAATTGGTAAAGATCAGAAACAGGTTTTCCTGTGTATGAAAGTGTCTATTCTCAGTCTTCAATGTTCTTTTAGATAACAGATAGTATTTTGAGAACAAGACAGAATTTAATTACATTTTTTTAACAGGATATAACATAAAGTATGCTCAAAAATGTACCTCTGAGGAGCTACTACTTTCAAAGAGACTTCGTGATTACCAGCCAAGCTGAAGTAGATCTGTTATCCTAGACATTTAACAAGCAGCATACTGGGGTTGAGAAATATAAATACAATTACATAAGTGATTTGGGTTTACTTTTCTATCTTATTTGGCTTTTTTACTGTATTTTTGATAGGTAAGTTTAGTTAGAAATTTAATCATGTTCCGAAGACTTATGAGTCTTTGTTAACAATTGCCATGTTCTTCCCCTTCGTTCTCAGTGTTCTACATGAATTTAAGAACTGTTTTGTTTGTTTTTTTTTTTTTAATTTTTTATTTACATCTTGCCCAACATGTGATTTTGACAATCTGTCACCGTTTAACCACAGTCAACATATAGGACCACTCACTCACTCCCCCCACTTTGGATGGGGGTGAGAATCAGAAGAGTAAAAGTGAGAAAAAATTTGTGAGTTGAGATCAAGACAGTTCAATAGGCAGAGCAAAAATCATGCATGCAAGCAAAGCAAAACAAGAAACTCCTTCACTATCTATCATAAACAGGAACATGTTCAGTCACCTCCAGGAAAGCAGGGCTCCATTATGCATAATGGTTGCTTGGAAAGATAAGAGCCATATATTTGAGTGTCGCCCCATTCCTTCTTCTTCCCCCAGCTTTACCTATATCATGATGGTCAGTTGTAGTCAAGTGCCCTGTTGTATCTCCTCCCAACTTCTTGTGCACTACCAGCCTACTCACTGGCAGTGCTATATGAGGAGCTGGAAAAGCCCTGACAGCTTAGCAACAAGTTAAACCATCAATGTGCTATCAAAAGTATTTTTCATCCGAAATCTGTATAGGACTATACCAGCAAAAAAAGTTAAGTTTGTCCCAAATGAAACTGCAATAAAGTCCTTGAAAGGTCTGCAGTCTTTTATTCACTCCTAAAAGAAGATAATTGCTTTAATTAAAGCTATCGAGATTCCCACCTCCCATCATGCAAATATGTGAAGCTGAAAATGAAGATTTATTTTTTTGCCTAAACTTAGTTGCCTAATGCTAGGTAAGATACCTTAGGATATCTCACATGCTTTACAATCAGTGGTCCATAAAAGCATAGATCTCATTTAGGTCACATGTCTTATCTGTCAATTATTGATGTCTTAGATACTATAAGTACCTCAGCTATACCTTTTGATAGCAAATGGAATTAAGAAAGGAGGTATTCTAAGTAACATCAAACAAATGCAGAATTCCTGTTATGCTAGTGTAAAGTCCAAAAAAAAAGCCCAACACATCTTCACTGTGTTTCCCTATATTTACAGGAAAGTAAGTTATGTGAAATTAATCTAGAATTTGTTATTCCATGCTTCCATTATACAAATGGAAATTTGCCAATTTTATATGAAACTCAATAAAGCAAGACATGTAAAATGTATGTGCATTATCTGTGAAAGACTTTGAAGACTTTCATTGCCATGAGATGTTCCCTTTCTGAAAGAACAGAAATTCTTTGTTACTTAGCTGAAAATATCACAGTAGAATAAAAGTGAGATGTGCATTCTGTTCATTGAGCTCCTGCTATTAAAAGGACATGGCCATTTGCAGAATATGGGCCTCTGCCTGTCACCTCGTATAAAAAGCATGTTTCAGACTTGTCAAAGTTATAAAGGAAACTAGTTTCCTTGAATTTTCTTGACCTCTCATTTTCTTTCCTCTTTTTATTGTCCTGCCTCTGTTAGACTTTCTGTGCTGAAAAATGACAATGGCACATCTGAAGCCAAATTGTGAGCCTGACAGTAGGGAAGAAATGGACACAGAGGAAAAATCACTTTTGTAAATATACTTGAACTTTTCAGCATAAAAGATTTGGCCTGTTATTTGACAAATTTCTCTTTTTCCCTTTCTGTCATTCTGTGTTCAACTTTTTCAGTGTTATGTTAACACTGGAAATTTTTGAAATGCATTAAGACATAAAAGTAAATTGCTATGTTATAAAACTCTCTTCTGAACTCTAAGTTGAAAATGATGTTCAAATGATAATAATAGGATTTAGGTTAGTTTGAAACTAATGAACAATACCTTCATCCAATAAAAGGTTTTAAGGGAGTGGATGGAATTAGTAAAGGATTAATAAACTCATTAGCAGAACCAGAAAGAAAAAAGAATCTAGACACTTAAATTTTGATTCTGAAAACCCCATTCAGCTGCTGTTTCAACAGGTAGCATGGGGTTGGGTTTTTTTGTTGGTTTGTTAGGGATTTTTATATTTACTGTTCTTAGACAAATGGAAGATACAGTCTGTTTCCTACAGAGAAACGTGTTATTTAATTAGAAGAAGCAAATCAGTGCTTTTCTCTTGCCTATTCCTTGATGAACCATCACAGAGGAGAGATGAGTCTCATTTACCTTCAGTCATCCAACAGATAGTATCTAATTTAAGCTTGTTGTCAATAGTGATTTGTCCTTTCCTAAGTAAGATGTCAGACATAATCAGGATGAACCTTCTTTGCAGGTTCTGACTTTTCTTCACAAACTGTAGAAAGAAAATGAACTTAGCCTAGATACTAAAGATAAATGAATGATAAAACCTGGATCAAAATGAACCCCCCTGCAACTGAAAAGCTTCTTATATACTTTGAGGTGCTCCATTATGTGTTTTCAGTTTGTACCTTATTATCCTACACCCTGTTAAAGCACTGTGTTCACTACTTTTTTTTTTTTTTTTTTCCCTTAACACATAGATGATGCTATCCATCTTTAATAAACATTCACCATGATTTCAGGTTGTGGTGTACGAAAGATCAACTTACTGCATGTAATTAAAAATAAAAAGAAAACAAAACCCGCCAGCCAAATCAAAACCTTTAGGAAGGTTAGCTTAGCATCATCCTACAAGCTGCTTAGAATAGACAAGTTCAATGACTGATGGAAAAAATTAAACTCAAATCCATCTGGGAAAAGGTAATTACAAGAGTAGGTGTATAAACATGAACAAAAAAGGAACACTATATATAGACACCTTTTTAAAGGGTGTGGCTTCTCATATCCATGGTATTACTTTTTTTTTTTTAATTAAACGAAATGAGTTTTAAATACCTAAAATCTATTCCTGCACATAACTATCTGAGCCCAAAACATCATGAATGCTTTTTCTCTTTTTCTATTATACCATCTTCAACTTAAGAAGAAATAAAAAAGTGACATTGAGATACATCGCCCACTTTTTTATTATAATTAGAAATAAATGTCTGAAATTATCTATCCCTTTCCTCATCAATGCCTTTTTATGTATTAATGTGTATTAAATTACTGTGTGTTACTCAGTATTAAAACATTCTAATAAGGACTTAAGTCTGCCTTCTATTTAATTTTGGGCACTTAAGGTACCATCTACATGGGAAACTTAATTATCTTAGTCTCTTTGAAAAATCAGTAAGAGAAACAGACAGTTTGGCTTCATGTCCTCTAATTACCTAAAATGCTCATCAGAGGCCTGTTAACTATATATAGAAGTGAATAGGCTCTATCTGGGTGTACAAGTTAAATGCAATGAGTCCTGGTCTGACAAATATTTTCTGATGTCAGCTATTTGGTACATGCGATTCTAACAAAACCAGAGCTTATACAATTTGGAAGATTGCTTGTGAGCTCACACACATGCAAAAGCAAGTCAAACATTTAAAGATTGCCCCAGTGTGGCATAACTGTAATGTTAATAATACGCAGTTTGGGAGACAGATAAATTTGTATTACACTGATAAAGGGCCTAGATAACTTTTTAGGAGTCATTGGAGGAGTTGAGCTTGCTTAGAGAAGGCTAAGGAGTGGTATAACAGCTGCCTGCAGTATATGAAAGGCAGTTATAAAAATGAAGAAGTCAAACTTTTCCCAATAGATGATATAACAAAAGCCAACAAACACTACAGATTTTCAAGACACAGCTACAAGCATTGTGCCTCACCAGATGTATTAGAAAGAACCTTATTTTAATGCTTAAAAATTCTTGCCTGACCAACCTAGTGGCCTTCTATGACAGAGTGACTATATCAGTGGCTCTGAAGTCTTAAATATCAATATAACAGGATTAGAATGTGCATGGATCTGTTGGAGCAGATGCAGAGGAGGGCCACAAAAATGATCAAAGAGATGGAGCACTTCTAGGCTGAGAGCATTGGGGAGACTTATTGTGGCCTTTCAGTGCTTAAAGGTAGCTTACAGGAAAGATGAGGACAGACCTTTTATCAGGGCCTGTTGTGATAGGAAAAGAGGTAATGGTTTTAAAATAAAAGAGGTTAGATTTAGACTTGATGGATGGAAGACATTTTTTACAACAAGTGTGGTGAAACAATGGAACATGTTACCTAAGTGTTCCATCCCTGGAAACATTCCATGATACATTGAACAGAGCTCTGAGCAACCTGACGTAGTTGAAGATGTTCCTTATCATCACTAGACGACCTTTAAAGCTCCCTTCCAACTCAAACCATCCTATGGTTCTATTCTATACAGATCACCAGATTTCTCCTCAAACCACTAACAAGTAAATGATTCTTTGTATGATACATGGTTTTACAGTGGCAAAGAAAGCAAATGAATTTTTCAGTTTTCTAGTGTATGAGTGACATTTGGTTTGTCTTCTCTAAGGTATTTGGATGTGAACAAAACAAATGTCAACAACCTGCCACTTTAACTACAATTCTGGCCTTCAACTGAGCCTAAGAGCTCAAAATTATACGTTAAAGTAGTTCTGAGTACTTCTGAAAGAGTATATATTTCTTCTTGTAATTAAACATTGCAATTTCATAACCATGGCCTCTATTTGTGTCTTACTTACTGTTTATGCTAATACCTGTTGATTTTACTCTGGCACTAAGGAGTCTAGAAAACAGTAAGAACCAGTTTCCTTCATATGTAATTTTACCCATGTTTTAAACTGAAAAAACCATGATCAAAAGTATACATCTTTGTCTAATTTGCACTGCTTGTTTAGGAGAACAATTTTTATGAGCATAAATCATGTCTTTTTGTCTCAAGGTTAATGCTGGATCAGTTTTTAGCTCTATATATGTGAATAAGTTTGGATGAAAACAAATATGAGATGCAGTTTCAAAATACATCATTTTCTAACCTTGGTATTCTGATTCTCAGATTTTCAGTAAATGGAATTTATTGATCTTAGTATAAATAGTGAGAAGTGAAAAATAAAGGAAGAGAGGACTCATTCAGCTCTGGATTTATTTCTCACAGCACTTTCTGTACTAATTTACTGCAACATTGCTTTTAGTTTTCTTACAAAGCCCCTGTTTTCAGTAAAAAAAAAGATTTTTTTTCATTTTTATTACTGAAATTTTGATAAAGGTGTCAGAAGAAACATCATGCATATGTAGACTTTTACTAAAATGAATGAAAATGGAATAATAATCTACCAAAATCTATTTTTTAAGAAATAGATTAATTTTCAACAACAAAAAAATATATTTAAACTGATTTCATATACCCCTCAGACATATTTTTGCCGCCTTCCTTTAAATGCATGAATAAAAGATTACAAGGCATACTGAAGTCCTTGAGGAATTTTTGAAGTCTCTGCCTAACTTGTAAACTCACCTGTACTAGCATGGAACCTGTGTGGGGATTATGCTGGAAAACAACTGTACTCCATGCAAGGACTTGAGAATTTAGATTTTGGGAATTCATTATATGTAATACTTATCTATCAAGTCTATTTAACTGATCCCTTTATTTTCATTTCCACAAACTCTGGCTCTGATTATTGCATTATGACTGAAGTTCATTATGTTTCTGTATGATTGCAAAGTTCATTTTGTTTCTGTATTAAATTGCTGAGATGTTGAAAATATTTGCTGTTAGCTTTAATTATATATATATTCATAGCACACTTGAGAGAGTTAATATATTTGTGAGATTTTTTCCTTAAAATAAGCAGTAAAATCACAGCAATTTTTCTGTAACATATATTGTCAAATTAACATGCAGTGATGGATATACAAAGTTAATGATTGTCATATTTGAACTCCTTTGAAAAGATAATGATGTTTACAATTTCAGCTACAGAAGACAACCTGTAGGGTACTGGCAATCTGACCCATAGAGCTTTAAGTTCTGACTGAAATATACCACTAAAATCAGGAGCATGGCTATCAGAAATTTTGTTTTCATTGCTTTGATGTTTCTTCTATCTGGAGAGTTCAGGATGATCTTACTACATCTTTCCACTACTTCCCAGAAAAAAAGATCTTAGGTGTTTTCTGAATTCTTCAGAACCTCATTATGTATAGTATAGTATGGTATAATACAGTATAGTATCTATATAACATAAAATAGTAAAATGTTTCGGTAATACAAATCATGCTTCAGCTCATTTATTAGGAACACAGTAAGTATATATTCAAAAGCCAGGGACTTTGATATTATGATATTATAGACATACATAATTCCACTTACGCTATTGAGTTTATTGGGTGTTTCCCAGACAGAATCTCCCTCATCACATATAAAGTGTTTATAAATAGTTACCTTTTTTTCATTTGTTTTTAAAATTTCACATTTTAGGTTTATAACTTCTCAGGAATGCTTATTTGGATTACCTTTGTGTGTAATGAGTAGCAAGAATATGACCAATCTTCAAAAAGACATTTTATTAATAATACAATATCTATCAAATAACCAAGATATCATTACCATACATGAATCAAATTAGTACAGAAGATCTCTGAGGGCATTTGTGTAGGTCAAAATTAGATCACCTCATTGCGCATTAATGTTTTTACTGCTTTTGTTCTATACAGTACATAATCACACCTCTGGGTGGAATCCCCTCTTTCTACTCTCATTCATTAGTTTCTTCATTATTTAAAGATCATAGTAACTCATATAACCATAAATTGTGCTAAGAAATTGAAGATACATCCAAGAGAGTCTTATCAAACCATACATCATACTCAAATAAAGGAACTGGGATCCTAAACTACTTTGTCTCAGTATTGTTACTTACTACCGAGTTTGTAACTTATTTTCCCATTTAACATAAAAAATACTTTGTAATCTGGTGATTAAAAGGAAGGAGAGAAAAGAAAGTAAGGAAAACAAATTGAAGGGAAACCCTTCCAGAAATTGATTGAAGTACAAGTCAATTTTATTTTATTCATTGGTTAGCTATTAGTCAGATTGTAATGGAAGGTGACATTTCAGGGGTTTTTGTGTACATTTTGTGTACATTTTACTGTGTATGAGTTCCACTTGAGGGATCCATTTTAATCATATTTTCTTTTTCACTGAATTTCATTGAATTTTTAGAGTTGGAAGGGACCGTAGAGATCATCTAGTCCAACTCCCCTGCTGAAGCAGGATTGTCTATAGCTAGAGCATAAAATGAGGATTTTTTAAATGAGGATTTTTAAAGACATCAATATTTAAAATTTATAATCTTACTTTATTCAGTGGGCAAATCGTTGCAGTTCTAACAAGCATACCCCTCTATCTTTTTTGGAAATAACTGTTTTTCCTTGTCTTTCATATTTCCTTTTTTTGTGAACTCCCCTACCCTGTACTAAAATAAAAACATACAGCAAATAATGTCAGTGCATATTGATGATAAAAATATTTTGAAGTCCAAGAAAATTAGTTAGCGAGTTAGCATAGTCAATACCTGACCATAATTTGTTAGTTTATATTTTAATGCAAAGTAAGCATTAACTCAAACACCACAAATATTTAATTTCAGATTTTAATTAAAAATAGTCCTTAAAAGGTATAAAAAAGCTTCTGCTAGGGATTGACTTTCAAACTAAGAAACAAATGTTGCTCGTCACAAAACCTAGCTACTGTGACTGTAAAAAGAAAATAGCATAACAAATGTTATTTTCATTCAATCTTAGTACAAGAATTCATTTTGAAGAAAGCACCTTTGGAATTTCATTATATTGGAGGCCATGTACAAAATGACAAGTAGTGATTCCTCTGTGTGTGTGTAACAGTGATCTAAAGGAGATCTAAATGCCAAGCTTTGATGATAGTTAGGTTCAATCCTTATGTTGGATCCTATTCCGAGGTGCCTAACTATCAGGAAGAACTCTTAGAAATAGCCTGTGTAATAAAAAAAAAGGGTGAGACATCAAAATGAGATGTCACAAGACCTGCATTTTAGTCATTATTTGTTCCTTTCTTCTACATTTTGTCCTTGGATTCATTTACTGTCATTTCTGTTTCCAGCAAGTCAATAGGATAGATGCACAGACTTCTAAAAGCTAATATAACCCTTCTTGAAAGCAAGGCCATTCCTGAGAATAAAATATTACAGAAAACTTAACTGTATTAAATGTCAAACCACAATTTATAATGTTGGCAACCTTTCTTCAGAAAAGTGAATGTGTTCACACATGTATACTTGTATGGAGCTTACCTATTTGTTATCAGGATATTCTCATAAAGTCAGTCTTAAGATTCAACACAAGTTTTGTTGGTTTTGCTTTGTTTATTTATTTATTTTGTTGCTGTGGAATATTTCTGACTGGTTAAATTTACACTTGTTTTTAAAAAGATGTTGACATTATTTCTTCCGCATTAATCAGAATAAAACTAAATCATCCTGGTCTTTTGACTTTTCTTGTCTGTATGCTTCTCCCAGAATTCAAAAAAAATGGAGAAAGTCAAACTGGATGGTGTGTGCTAATGATTAGTACAGCTAGTTATTTTGGATCTAGAAAAACTATTCCTCACAACACTGGTGCACATAACAAACACTGTATATTTTAACTGTCTGGGACTAAGAAAATAATCTTGTTCTCTAATTGTCATGCCTTTCTTTTTAAATATGTCAAGGTTTACTATTTGGAGAAAATATAGTTTATTTGTTAGTTGCTATGATATTTCCAATCCTAAAATGTTTAAAGGCCGAATGTAGTCCTGATGTCCCTAGAAAGAATGTAAATACCGTGAAACACTCTTAATTAAAACTGATTGCACTTAAGATTCCTTTTCCTATATTTCCCTCTGCAGAAGCATGCATGAATACACACTGTGATGTATTTAATGGCAAATAATGGGATTGCTGTTCTAGACATGACAGAAGGTTATATATTTCTTGAAACAGAGAACAAAAATGAATCTGTCTATTGCCTGATTTTAGTCAATGTTCACTGAACTACCTAATAAAACTGAAGTTCGTTCTTTTTAAGGATTTCAAAACCCAAATGTTTCAGAGAACTAAAACTCTTAATCAAATTCTATTTAGCCACACTTTAACTGATAAATATATATAAACTTTAATTGGTGGATATATGGTAAATATTAAAGGCACTGTTACTATCGCATAAATAAATAACAGAAATAAATGTCTTGGTGTGTAAACGAACTACAAAGTTGAAGAACTCCTGTGGAAACTAATTGCCATTACACATGGAAAAAGTCAAAAATGTTGGACTGGGACTAGGTTAAAGAGGCCATTATTGGCCTTTGTTGACAATTTGACATAGGAAGTAAGTAGTTAAAACAACAGCACCTTGGGAAGGAAGAGGACCACATCCACAGTTACAGATGACATGCAGAGGGGTAAGCCCAAGGCAGAACCACTCTGATGGATCACTCCATTACCAGGAGCTGACATGTTTTCTTGTCAATGAGCATCCTGCTTTCTCCGGTCTGTGTTGCTGGTCCAAACTGAATTTGGAGGGACCAAACCCTGACTGGTGAAGCATGCATGTGTTGCAGAATAGAAATCTGGAAGTTGGAATTGGTATACACCCACTATACACATCCTGCCTATTAAATAAATTTTAGACTATTCACCACTGATTGGTGTGGTTTTGTTCTTGCATCTACCCTATCTACATCACAGAATAGAATTATAGAATCATTTAGCTTGATTAAGACCCTTAAGATCATTTAGTCCAACTGTAAACCTAATACTACCAAGTCCACCACTAAACCATGTCCCTAAGTGCCGTGTCTACATATCCTTTAAATACCTCCAGGGACAGTGACTCAATCACTTCCCTGTGCAGCCTGTTCCAATGCTTTAATATGTGAAAAAAATTTCCTAATGTCACCTAATCCTCACCTGGTGCAACTGAGGCAGTTTCCTCTTGTCCTATTACTTGTTACCTGGGAAAAGAGACCAACGCCCACCCAAATATAACCTCCTTTCAGGTAGTTGCAGAGGGTGGTAAGGTCTTCCCTCAGCCTCCTTTTCTCCAGTTCCTTCAGACCCTCCTCATAAGACTTGTGCAGTAGGCTCTTCACCAGCTTTGTTGCCCTTCTTTGGACATGCTCCAGCACCTCAATATCTTTCCTGTAGTGTGGGGCTCAAAACTGAACACAGTATTTAAGGTGAGGACCCACCAGTGCCAGGTACACGGGGACTTCTTTATTCCTGATGGCCAACTATTTCAGATACAAGCAATCCCTTGTATCAGAAATCTCCCTTCATCAGAAACATCTAGTGTCTAGTGCTAGACTAAATGTAAAGCATTAACAGATTTGGATTTATATTACAATTTATATGTAATTTATGCTTTCCTCTTGAGTTATTGTTTAATGTTTTGTTCAGCTATCATGTCCTTGATTTCTTTTGCAGCAGTGAAGTAAATAAGTGATTAGAAGCAGAAAAATATAAATTAATTTGAAAATCAGAAGCTACAGCTTTTAAAAATTCATACTCTAAAAGCACAATAAAAGTACTGTCATTTCTAAAAAAAACAAGCTCTAAATCTAGTGTTGCTCTTTCATAATCTGCACAAAGTTACTGCTGTAGAAGAATAACCATTTTAAGACATTCCTTAGACATCAGTTATTTTACTTAACATTCTCTTGTCTTTTATAAGTACAATGACATAGCTCTGCAATAAAGATTGTGAGGAATATGCATGCCATTGATTATGCTAACTCAGAAATACTATTTTCCATACCTCTGGAACTTCCTTTAGTGAATACTTCGTCAGTTAATAGAAATTTGTGGATCATTGCATTGCCTGAGGAATAATCCACTTTCCCAACCAAATTATACATTATAATGACTGTCATATTACTACTACAGCTTTGCTATATATTCAGTATGATTCTTAAGATTAGACAACAATTAGAATTTCAAATAAAACATTTTCAGACACTACACTTGAATAATCCTAATTTTGATCTCAGAAACAAAGTGACAATGAATCTGATGAAATGCATCTCACTACAATTTAGTGGCATTGAAAAGAAATGAAGTTGAACACATTTGAGGTGACATTGAAGAATTTGAGGTGACATTTTCATTATCTGGTAGTTAATGCGTTTCCTCCAATCCAAACTAAAACAAAGTTATAGAAATACTTGATTTGCATTCACTGTCAACAAACAGAGAAATGTGATCTATTCGTGGAATTAAATGTTCAGCATTTATACAGATCTCAACCCCACAATTCACCTTACTTTAAGAAAGGTTGGTTTTGCCATTTATATTGTGAACGTAAGTACTCCCTTTTTAACTGATTTTTTTTTACATTAAGAAAAATATTTTTGTTATTCAAGAAACTTAATCATTACTAACAGTACTGTTGCATCAAAGTCTTTCAGATGGAAACTTGGAAAGCAATATGTACCACACTGCTAGCTTTATCACTTTTGCTTTAGATATACTATCTCTACCTCAAGACTGGTCATATTTATGTTCGACATTTTTTAACTACTAGGTTGAGCTAATTCCTTTAGACTATTTATTTCACCTTCATATATGTTTTTGTAAAAACAAAGTTGAAGTTTCAAGTTTATTTCTGTAAAATACAATGGTAACCCAGCACTTAAATAGTAAACCATACCCAAATAACTCTTTGATTTTGCTGAAGCCTATCACAGTATCAGCCCGTAACATCTGAGCATAAGTACAAGTACATGCAAACTAAGAGTTCCACCTGTGTGCTGCCTGGGAAAGAAAATGCCACACCACTACGAGTCAGTGTGTGTAGCAGTTTAGTAGTATAGACAATTATGTCACTGCTTAAGGGCCTAAGGCTATGTCTGTTTCCTTTTAGAGCACTAGTATAGGATATCTGTTTGTTTGTATAGTATAGTCTAAGTATTCTGAAAAAAAAATATATCATTCCTATTTATTTGCTATCGTTGCTTTGAGCAATATGAACCTAATTTGAGACGGTCTTCCTGATAGAGTTCATTTACAATAGAAAATGAAGGACTATAAGCATTTTTATGGCGTCATAGATATACTCCAAAAGCTAAAAATACATTTTTAGAAATAATAGTATTGTAAAATAAAATAAACCTGAAAACTACAGCCAAAAGAAAGGAGGTAAAAAGCTGTTCCTTTTCCTTCTATTGTTAGCTCTTCAATAGTCATCAGTCCACATTTCTGTTGGGATTGTTAGGCTGCATGCAATTTTACAGTTGTTAAAGGTGGATCAGCCTTCATGTAAGAGTTCACACGAGATTTGAATTCCAGCAGCTAATAGCTTTTGTACACGTGCTTTTCACAACTATTCGTGACCTTTTAATTGAATCATGTAAGGTTTTATTCTAAGTTTGAAAAAAGAATGTAGAAAGCTTAGAAAGTTACAAGCCAGTCGAAGCGAGTTGCCTGTTAAGACTTTCACATCTCGCAGATAATGTTTAATGGCTGAAATTAATTTTAACACACACTGTTCCCATCCCAGTGGCTGGAGGTTCAAGACCTCCACTTACTCCAATAGCTGATGCTGCGATCCTGCTGGGTCCAGTAGCTGACACCACAGGACGGGACCTGGCACCAAATTCCACTCACAAACATAGAGGTCTCACCAATAGCTGGCACTGAATTCTTGCAGCACACATAGACACAGCACAGAGAGTGGAACAGTTAAGAGTAGATTTGAGAAGAAGATATAGACAGATAGGATAGACTGAGGTGATCAGGTTTAGAGCTCAACCAGGCAAGCTTATAGACCAGCTGCATTTTAAATGCAGGCCCCTTTTACACCATATTCTGTCTAATCCTTTCTCTCATCTCTGCTCTCCCTTCTCTTGCACATCCCCTGGTTTACAGTCCTATCAATTGCAAATAACCAGGCTGATCTTCCTGGAAGTGACACCTATAGTTTCTGGATAGCCCAGCAATGAGTGTGAATGGAGAAGTTTGTTTCCTGTCATTGTCACCATGTACGTCTGGTCTGTGTCTCTGTATATTTTGTTTCTGGTTTTCCTCTTTTTCCTTAGTTTACCAATTGTCAAGATCCCTGATCGGATAACCTCACTGGAATACACATTCTCAAACTCCCATATGCCCTCATCAATTACTGCGACTGACCAAGACTGGCTGTCATCACTGCCTCCCCTACCATCTGTCAGTCACACTCTTAAAGGAGCAGACACTCTCCTTCCACATACCCTCACACTCTTCTTCCATCTTACACTGATGGGTGAAAAAGAAAGACATGTGCCAAAAGGGAATGATCTTTGTCAAAACCTATCAGCTTCTGACATTATCTGTAAAGGGATTTTACAGGCCAACAGACTGGAAGGAGGGAAGGGTGAAGAAGTATTGTGAGAAAGATAGAAGAAAAATTCTTGTGTTTGGGTACAGATCATAGATGTCAAGGTCTCTGGCTCTCACTATGAGCAGCCTTCACAGCTGTGTTTTTAATTTTCTTTTACGGTAGAAGACAGAAAATAAAGCCTATTCATTACAACCATCATATAGCTGAATAATATTTCACTATTCTAATTAAAGGATAAACCAGATTAAAGTGAGAATCACAGGGGGCAGGTTAGCATTGTGATTGGAATTTTTTGGTTGGTTTGTTGGTTTGTTTGTGGTGGTGATGCAGAACCACTTTATTTCATCTAATTTCATCTAAAAATAAATGTTGATATTGTTAGAAATCATTATGCTCAGGTTGTGAAGACAGAAATGTCAGAAGAAATAAGGATTTCATGTGGTTTTGAGTAAATTGTGGTGTAAATTGTAGTAAGAGCACTTCTGACAGAGTTATTCTTCTCCTACTTCACATATTACTGAAGCCCAGTGTCACAGCCAGTTGTCAGGGAGCAAATGAGATATATAGAGAAAAACAAGACTAGAACATTAGCTCAATAGCCTGACTCTTCTTGACCAACACCTTGATTCAGTAAAGTGATATAATTACACAGGCAAAATTTACAGTTCTTACTTTTCCCATTTTCCCTCTTATTCACCCCATCTCTCTCTTAATTTGAGATTGAGAACAATGAAAGAAGAAACTGAAGTAAAAAAAAATATGATAAAAACATATTAGTATGTCTCTAAAATTCCAGGATTTTAGAGCAGTTTGAAGGACCCCCTGCTTCATAACCTGTCTCATTGCATTATAACATGACGCTGGCTTGATTCATCTATAAATTGAGAAAAAATGCAAGAAAATGTACTTCAGACCCTTGGCTAGTGATAAACATGAAAACCTAAATAATGAAAAATTACGTAACCTGCAGGGATGCAAAAACTTTTCTTTCTTTTACAGAGGCCAGATGGTAGTACAGACAGCTGTACTTTCTAGGTCTACCTCTATCTTCCTGTTCATGTTTTCTACTTGCAAGGACAAATTGCACAGAATAGTATTTTGCCTTGATCAAGAAGTTAGTTCTTTTTAAAAGCCCATTATCAACAACTAAACTGCTCATAATAGCAAAATATTTCTGTTCATTATTTTCTTGTGCCCATGAGACTATTGACAAAAGATGAATCAAGGCCACCAAAATCTATTTCATTTTTGACCTTTATATCCTTCAGGCTACCGTGATTTGTATCCATCTATAGAAGTTTCTTGAGTAACATTGTACATATGTGATTCTGGAAAAGACTGGAGAAATGAAGACTGGTTTGCTTTAAATAGAATAGCTATGGCAATTCAAAACAAAGTACATTATAGCAGGTAGGTCAAAGCATGCCTCCATTTCTAGCATCTTATACAGATTTGCAATATGGTTGGAATTTTCTGTCTTGCTGAAATGCTAGATTCCTTGGCCTTTTTGAAACATGACTTTTATTGTTCAACTAAAGCAACTATAGGCAACATTAACAGTATGCACTTAGTATTGATAGAACTGGTTTTGATAACAAAATTATTTAAAGTTAATACGTGTCTGTATTTCTTTTAATTGTCAGACAATAAAGATCGTGCACTCATGAGATCTGTGAGCTAGTACAGAGCTTAATTTGATGTTTTAACATGCTATAAAAACACAGTCCTTAGGGATTCTGACATAATTGAAATTCATTTGTAATGTTAGTGAAGTCAATTTGTTTTTATGAGAAACAATAGCAAGACAATTATAAGATACATAAAGAGAAAGTAAGAGAAGGAAAACATAATCTACTACTACATCAAGTATTAATTCTTTCTTTTATACTTAAATGGCATAGACTAGAGTCTATGAAATAAAAGTTGTTGTACAATTTATACTCGATTTTAGATGTCTTAACATAACAATTAATATCTTTTAATATGTATTTTAATGAGGAAAAACATCTAGAATCATTCAAATATATCCAGAGCATTATCCTTTTCATATAGTTGAAAAGGCACTTGAACTTAATTACATAACATTCTGATGTATGTCTTAATTTTAATAATTGCTTACAGTGAAATGAAACTGTGATGAAAGTTATGTGATTTGAATGTGTTCTGTAAAAGTTTGTTTCTGTTCATTTGTGCCAGAGTGCTATAAGCTTCAGGTAAAATTAAAAATCATTTTAAAAAAAAGAAAAAAAAGAAAAAAGAAAGATAAAAGAAAAGTAAAATAAATTGCTGTACTTTCAGGTATATAGCCCAGCACTTACCTGCACTTTCAATGGCTCACCTCTTTTCAGATGAACTATACCCTTAATAGCCCTTTCCAAAAGAAAAGAAAATAGGAGAACCAGAATTAACAGAGCTACTGAGAAAGAAAGAAAGCATACTACAGCAAAGTAGGTAGAAAATACTAAGGAAAAGGGTTTGGTAAAAAAAAAAAATTACATTTTGTTGCCATAAATAAACTCAATCTATACTACTTCTCAGTCATAACCTTCTTTCAGATAATCTGTAAGAAATTTGGTAACACATACAGTTTCTAAAGAAAATGTAGGCATATAGATTATATATTGTAGTATCACTACTGTAGATATCCTCAATATACACTTTCCACATGTTATATGGTTTTCCTTTTTTTTGGGGGGGGGGGGGGGAAAGAGGGAAGAATAAACTTGAATTCCTTCAGCTTCCTCCATGCAGTCAAGTATGATATTGCAATTTGAATTTATAGATTTAAATAGTTACATAAAGACTATGGATTTGGGGATAGCGTTTGTTTAACGATCTTCTACATCTTGAACTGTGTATCATCTGGTAAGGCCCATAATTAATCTTTCCAAAGAAAAAATTCCAAAATTTCATGCATTTGTGCAACTGCAAGATGAGGATTGACAGAGGAATCAGATCTAGGTTGTTAAGCATGGCATAACTCACAGATTTTAGTTATCATAGAATGTGTTCTCAGAGGTCTGCCTCATAAGATCTAAGAAGAAGATGAATATATTTCAATGAGTTTACCTGAAATAGCACCTCTTGCTTTCAGTTCTCCCCTGAGGTGAGCAGGGTTATCAACATACTTTATGTGGAGATGATATCATCCAGTCTTTACTTTCTGTGCTGCTATGGTGAGTTACAGTCTAATCTGAAAATGAAGTAAGTTGTGGCACCAGAGGTTATTATGGTCTGGAACTCTCTTGAGATAACTGGCCAAATTACAATGTTATATCCCCAGGGTTTTTTTGTACACTTGAACTTTGGCAAGTATGATAAAAATGCTCAGATTTATAGATGAACACAATGCAGATGTTTATACACCAACTAATCTTTTATAATTATTGTTAAGAACTCAGTATTTCTAAGGTGAATTTAATTTGATTTCTTGTAGACCATCAAAAAATAATTTTATAGTGAGGAAAACTTCAATAAATAATCCTAGGACTACCAGAAGGACTGGGAGTAATTTTAAGCTCCACTTTTGAGTAAATAGAGATGCCTGACTACATTCCTGAAATTCATATCCAAGCTCATACAGAAGAAAAGTTGCAAAGACTAAACCTCTACTGAATATTAGTACCTCAGAGTTCAAGCTGTATCTGAGCACCATTAGGTCTCCGAGTTGATTTAAGCATCTACTTAGGCCATTATTTTTGCCCTTTTTTTTTGTTGGTTTTTTTTTTTTTTGCTTATTCTGTAGATAATTCATTTTACTGCCCTAGCAGCTACAAACAGCTAGTCCACAGAGGCAGAAGGACTAGCATTATTGTTAAAGAAATGCACATCAAACTCCAGGCTAGGTCACTGCTCAAAAGCAGCCGAACTGCTGCATGGATACTAAATATGAAGCAACTTCACTTGCAAATTGAATGAACAGCCATGTTGGGTTTTTTCATTTCATAGATCTAGCTTTGGCACAGTGAACTCTCTAGGAATTTAGATGGGATTCACTTCTTAATGCTAGATACTTTGAATGCACACATACATCTGAGTGAGGCACTGCAGGCTATCATTATAGTCAGTTAACCATTACTATCAAGGGATAGATATGGATCCATTTAGGGAGTGATTCATTTCATCTTAAAGTAGCTGCCTGAAATAGGGTACACTAATTGCTCCCCAGAAGTATTTTTTTTTGTTCTATTGATCATAAGGGGAGAGTAAGATGGCTAGTTCAGTATATAGAAGTATAAAGTTAGGGGAGAAAAGATGACACATTTATACACCTGGTGCTTTAGGAACTTCAACAGACTCCTGAATAAGACAGAAAATGTATAGCCACCATCAGGGGATGGGTAACTAGAAAACTTTGTGAAAGTCCCCGAAGGGAAGGAACGGAAATTTGAGGATTACTTTGTATTACTTTTTAAATGATTGCAGGCAATTTTGTGTTTAGTTTTGTCAGCTTTCTTTTTTTCAACTAATCGATAAGGTGTTAATTCTCACCATGTTTTGCATAATCACAGGGAGGCTCAGCTTCAGCTACTTGCTAACAATAAATGATTTTAACTTCATGTTAGCAGCATTTTGTGGAGTTTTTTTTCTTTTTCCTCTTATTCTTCTAAAAAGAAGCATAGCCTTAAAAACTTAGGAAATGAAAGCTTCTTTTGGAGATAGCAAGATTTCTTTTTTCTCCCTTGGTAGATGGAGCAGCATCAAGAATTCAAAGAAAATTCAAGAGACAGCAACAGTATTTGGAACAGCTAACATCAAGCTAGTTGGCACCCCACAACCCAGAAGGGAACTCCAGGCTCCATAGGGAAGGATGGGATGAGGCGGGGCCATGATGTGGGCCCACAGGTAGGTGCAAGGCAGCCAGGTCATGTCCAGGCAGGGAGGGATGTGAGGAACTGGAGACCAGCTGTGCTGTGTCGTCACTGGGGCAGGGGCTGGTGGCCCCAGAGGGAATGAGATGGGGCTCCTCATGGGTCAATTGAGTCAGGGATATTGAGGAATGCCCTTGATTTCTTGATGCTGAAGGTTCAAACCTAGTCTGTGTCTTTCACAGATGTGCACAAAGAAAATGGAAACAGGAAGTTAACATTGAGCAGCAGGGATATATTCATATTACACTATTGGTTAAATTGAAGAAGTTACTAAATCAGCAATGAGGATATTTGATAATCTATGAAGAAGACAAAGATGTAACTATTATGCTTATGTTCCTTTGAACAGCCTGTAAAAATCCAGCACTTCATAGTAAATTAACAAAGCCACAATGAACAGGAAAATAGGATGAATATTAAGCTGATAAACTTTTGTAAAGACTATCTGCAGTAGCATCACAAAACCATTTGATAACACGTAAAGCAGTATTCTTGCAGTCACAGAAACTGCTGATGCAATACTAACATGAGAGAAGCAGTGAATGAGAATAAAGGCCTATCATAATAGCAAGGAAAAATAAAGCTGCCTGTGAAGACTCCAGTATCTTGCAAATGAGGGACCACCATGTCACTTCAAAGCACATTTCAGAAATGAAGGAAAACACATCAATAAAAAAAAGGAATTTTCAGAAATACACAAAAACTTACTACTGCTGTAAGATAAACTACTGAGACTATCTAAATAAATGGCTGTAAAACCATATAGAATACATGTGACTTTCACAAATTCAAGTAACTTTTTTCACCAAATTGAAGTAAATTTGCATGAACGGTGATCAAGACTTACTTACTTAAAGTGACTAGTGCCACTTTTTAATATGTAGGTCTTCTTTAGTATTCCAGCTACCCTATGTTAGGAAATACTAGGTGGTGGGAGAAAGGTTTGTACTGAACCCTAAGTTTAACTCTTGAATCAAGTTCAAGACAGGACTCAGCCATCTGAACTGAAATTTAAATAAAAAGTAGGAATTTACGTCCACAAGACAGGATTTAAACACTTATATCCTCTACTAGCAGTGGAAATACATACATTCTGTAGGCATCTTAAGATCTGCTTTCATTTGAATTACTCAAATATTTAAAAACTTTGTTTCTGTACATGGATGGAATCATCTTTCATTTAATGGAGGTGAGTACCTGGACATCTTACTGATACTGATACATCTTACTACATAAGGTTTTTACTCAAAAATGCAGAAACCCAAACCCACTTTTCTTTTTGTTGGAGGGGTTTCAATTCTGTCATCTTCCAGATGAATAAACTAACCAGCCTGCTATCAGGTATAGGAGTGTGAATCTTCATCTCCCTCCTTCAAATTATTAGGTTTTGCATGAAATGATTAAACATACGCTGTTAAAGAGAAAGACAGAGTAAGAGACATTGTGAAATTCTAACCAAATGGTCAGGGCTGTTACCTGTCATAGGGGAAATCTGCCTCCCAAGCGCTGCCTGTGAGTATTTAATTCATAATACTTAACTTTTCATTAATAGGTAAAATGAAAAATGGGACTCCCCCTTTTTTAAATCAAGGCTGTACAGATCAAAATTCCTTTTCTATTCCAGTGAATATTTAATTATTATTAAAGAGGAATAGTTTTTCCCAAAAAGGATTTGGAGTTTAAGCTATAATTTACAGCATAACAGGAGTAGGAGGTGCATATTTTAATTCTCCCAGGTAAAAAAGAAATTGAAATTAGATTTCATCTCCCAAGTGCTAGGAAATGAGAAAGATGTTACTTTAATATCTTCTCTCTGAGATTATTATGTAGGTTGTCTACCTGATTCTATAAATGTTTTCAGGACTAAGAGTACTACAAGGAGATAAATGTGCCAGTTCCTGCCTAGCTCAGGGATTGCTCAGCATTTTGAGACATAAGACAGTGTAATGGCCAGGTGTCCTAGACTTAGTAAGGAAACCACCACACCTCTTACATCTGCCTGTGCTTCTGATTCCTTAAGTGATAGATAGAGTTGGAGTGTTGTGTTCCTGGGTACTAGGGTACTCTTGCAAGTTCAAATGTTATTCCTTCACTGAATGAAATAATGATATAATTTCATGTTTCTTTCACTATTTTTTTATATTCTTTGTATTACTAGTTCACTCGTTAGCAAGCATTCCAGGTTTCAGTTTGTGCTGGGTCTGGTGGGGAAAGGGTTAAT
>BJBW01002235.1:9572-23515 GCA_004320125.1 Scolopax mira | reverse complement strand
GGTCCTTTGTTCCCATCTACGGCCAAACCACGACACAGTTCTGGTCCAATATTTGAAGAAACTTCTGTTTGGGGAAGAGTTCATCTCTCCAATAAGGTAATATGACATGGCACATTTCTTTGTATTGGTCTTGTAATTAGATACCATATAACCCAGTAATTGGGAAAAGGCCAAAAGAGTTAGGCATATATAGGGAGGATAGCTTTTAGCAACTTTTCTTTGAGCAGGGAGCCCATTAAGGTGTCACACTCATCCTTGCTATGGGACTTGCAAAGCTGTGCATCAAAAGAGTTGATGAAGTAGGAGACAATCCATCTTTAACATAACTGTATAAAATTCTTTTTACAGTGGGAGATCATGACATCAGCCATGTGATTGATTCCAACACACAGTCCTTCAAGCTGTGCAAGGTTAAGTTATGTACTAGTTTTCCATAGCTATATGACCTATGCTCCTTAAATGGCACAAATAGCATGTTGTGGTTTGGGAAAAGTGGGCCAATAATAAAACAACAGACGCTCTCCTGGACCTCTCACACCAGAGAGGGGAAGAAGAGAGGAAGAGATTTACGAGTTTAGGAAAAACAAAACTACTTCAATGAAATGTTAATGAAATAAAAGGCAAATAATGAATTCGATATATATAATTATTTACAAAACCGTATCAAGCTCCCAAGGAGATATCACCAGCAGGCACTCAGAAAATCCCAAACTAGACTCAGCAACAAATGGGAATTGAATTCCAAAACTCACTCAGTGGGACCACAGATAGACAAACTAACAGGTTCCTCTACAGGCACCAACAAAAACCAACCTTACCATTCTGATCCTTCAGCTTTTATACTGAGTGTGGCAGATGGGATGAAATACCCTATTGGTCAGTTTGGGTCACCTGACCTGTCCACACCTCCCCACAGGTGCAACCCCTCCATGGGGTAAACAACCAAGTCAGCTCACCCTGGTTGCCACAGCAATAAGTATAAACAAAAGCCTCCCACTGAAGGGATGGTTGGCTCTACCCCACCCCAAACCAGGACAAAGTGTCAGAGGAAAATTGGATAGCCCTAAAAATAAAGCCCAAAGCAGAAAGAAGCTCTATGTTTTAGAACTCTTTGAACAGGAATGTCTTAGGTTGTTATTGGACCTGGCCATGCCCTCAGTTCCTTCCTTTGGAAGCTACAGTGAACGGAACTGTAGTGTAAGAACCAGAGAGAAGCTGACTACATATTCTTGCTGTCTGTGGAATGGAGTCTGTGGAGTATTTCGTGCTGATAAATGAAAGACTAGACAAAAGAAGAAATAAACAAGGTAGACACATTTACTTCCACATTTACTAAAAAGACAAAACACCAAAAAAAAACCACCAGGGGAAAAAAAAATCACCACCAACCAACTCATTATTCTTGTCCTAATTCTGAAGGTTACAGTGAGCTCCTTTAAATTTAAATTCATTTCTTGCAATATTTCAGACATAGTTATTTGGAAAACTGCTTTGCACTGTTTAGTGACACCTGAAATGTAAAGCATATTTATACAGACATTGTCTTTCCACATGCCATGTAGTTGGACACAATTTATATGCCAAAATTTAGGTCTTGACAGAAGACTTGTTTTGTTCTTAGAAAATTCCTATTAGTTCTCCTTTCTGCTCTTCCAATTCTATTGAAATTACTGTGTAGTTCATATCCAAGAAAGTCTATGAATTTAAAATATTCTGATTTCTGCCTGCCTCCTAAATGACATACATCTAACTAGAACAACGAGGTGGATATTTCCAGAACAAACACAGTTGTTCAAACAAGGATATCTGTATTCTCAGAAAGAGAGCTTCTCCTTCATGGAGATTTGCATGATTTAAAAATACCTGTACAAATATTATTTTCCAGCCAAAATAACAATTGCATTTTGCATAGTCAAATCAGGATTGGCATTTTGCAAAAAAAAATAATATTGTGTGTCTTTCTTATTTCTATTTGCTTCTACATAAAACAATGCAACTCCACAGTGAACAAGCACCAGGAAGTGGTAACAAGGACAGAATGGTAACTCCTACTTGCATACATATGCAAACTTACACATCATCAAATCAGCATATTTGGCAAGTGAGCAATGTTTCATATATCTGAACTGCATGTTTTTGAATAAATGTTTTAGAAGTCAATCACATTGTGTATCTCATTTCCTACTCGATCCTATGTGTGTGAAAATACTCCATACAGACTAAGAGAAAATGAAATGGAAGGCTGTGCTGGTTTTGTCTGGAACACAGTCAGTTTCTTCATAGTAGAATAGTATGTGACTATGTTTGGGGTTTATGCTGAAAATAGTGTTGATTGATAAAACAGGGATGTTTTTGATGTTGCTGAGCAGTGCTTACACAGCGTCAAGAGCTTTTTTGCTTCTCACCTCACCAGCAAGTAAGTTGTGGGTACACAAGAAGCTGGGGTAGGACACAGCTTGGACAGCTGACTCCAGCTGGAAGGTTCAATGCCATGTAGCATCATGTTCAGCAATAAAATTTAGGGAAAAGGTTGGAGGGTACATTGCTCGGTGACTGGCTGGGCATTGTTTGATTGGAAGTGAGCGATAGTTTTCATTTGCATCACTTGTCTCTCTTGTGTTTTATTTCTGGGACTGTCTTATTTTCCTTTACATTACAATTTATAATTATAATTTTATTTTAATTTTTATACTGTTTTGATCTCAACCCATGAGTTTTCTCACTTCTATTCTTCTGATTTTCTACCCCATCCTGCTAGGAGTGAGTGAGCAGTTGTGTGGTGCTTATTTGATGGCTGGGGTTAAACCACAACAAAGGGAAAGGGAAAGAAAGGAAGGAAGGAATTCAAATAACATTTCAACCATATTAATGTTATGCATGATCCATCAGTGAGATAAAAGGATTCTTGCAGCAACAAAAATTTCAGCATATTTTTGGTGTTAATTATTTCAGGCAATAGTATAAACTACTTTGGGTTCCATAAAACATCTAGGAAGGACACTTAATGAGTTTTGTTTATGCATTATTACTTCCGTACGTTGAATGTATGAATATAAAGCCTAATATGAGATACAAGAGACATTTTAAAAACTACAAAAAGATGGGACAGGTAATTCTTTTTCGCTGAAAGTCACCAGAAGATAAATGAGTAGTTCTCTAATCACAGTACAAAATGAATGGACAAGATATGAGCAAAATCTAATCTATATCATTTGCTATCTAGTAAGAGAGGCTTGTGTGTTCTGTAAAATTCCGGTGTATATTTTAACCAATAAAATCTGAGCATATGGACTATCAGTATTCTTACCACAAATTCTGTTGAGTCCTTTTTGCATCCTCTCCCCCAATATATGTAACTAGTTCCCCAGCTTTCTTTTTTCCATAAAAATGGAGACAATTGTTTGCCCAAATTGCACCCCACCCTCACCTTTAGCTGTTCTACAGCGGGCTGGATTCAACACATACATACTGCTTATTCCGTGTTCCAGCATTCTAATCAGTAGGCTGCTCTGCAAACCCTAGGTCATTCATCAGCAGCTCCCCTGCTTTTAACAGTATCTCTGACTCTGTGAAGTTACATCACTGTCTTTTTTTCAGGCCTGAGCACTGACCTGCAATTAACTCACTTAATTTCTCTAGTTAAGAACCTCCAAAGCAATTCTGCTGTGTGAAACAGTTAATGTTAAGCAGCATGGACTATTACAAAGTAGTTACAGAATCAGAGAATTGTTTGGATTGGAAGGAACCTTTAAAGATCACCTAGTACAACCTTCCTGCCATGGGCTGGGACATTTTTTACTAGGTCAGGTTGCTCAGAACCCTGCTGAGCTTGACTTTGAATGTTTTCAGGGATGCAGCATCCACAACTTCTCTCAGTAAGCTGTTCCATTGTCTCACCACCTTTGTTGTAAATAATTTCTTCTTTAGCCAATCTATGTCTACCAGCTTTCAGTTTAAAACCTTGTCGTGGTTTTGACCAAACTGACCAACCAGAACAATCTTTGTTGTATCACTGCAGGTCCTGGCAAAAAAGTCTTTTTCTGCCTTCCATATAAACCCTCTTTAAGTATTGAAGTGCCACAATATGTTCTCCCCAGAGCCTTTTCATCTTCAGGCTGAACAATCCCAACTATCTTATCCTTTCTACACACAAGAGATATTCCGTTGTTCTGAACAATTTTGCGGCCATCATCTGTTTTGGCTGGTTTTTGGCTCTCTCTGATCTAGCAGTATTATGCATACACTTATACCATGTCCCTAGCATGGGGTCTGAGATTTACTGACATGTGAACCAAAAAAACGTAGGATGGAAAAAGTCCCTTACCATTTGGTCCAGTGTCCTGCTCAAAACACAGCTAATGGCAGGGACTGATCTGGTCATTCAGGATTTTGCCTAGTCATATCTTAAAATAACAAGAGGTGGAGAGTCTATTGGTTTTCTGGGCAGACCATTCCAGTGTGTGCTGACATAACATTGAGTAATTTTTTCTTTACATCTAACTGAATATTTCCTTGCTGAAATTTGAGACAGTTGTCTATTATCTTTTCATTGTGTTCTTTTCACCTTTTCCTTTTATTGTGTTGTTCATACAGATGCACAGTTCAGCTCTGTCCTGACACTAATAAAGTTAGTCAGGAACTCTTGATTCAGAGACAGGTATCTTCTGCATTTCTTGTGTTAGCTTTGAATGTCTGTAAGCCTTCAGGAATTTTCTAGGGAGAATTTCTTAGTTTAAACCATTCTCTGATTCAAAGATCTGGATCCTGCCCATGACTTTCAGCCTTAGAGCCTTAGTTAAGTAGTGGGTTTTTTAACTAATTCAAAGCTGTAGAACAGGAATTACATTTCTGTATTTGAAGAGGGAAGAAGAATCTTTGTATCAGAGACAACACAGTAGAAAAGAAAAACAGTTCTGTGCACAGAAGTCAGGTCCTGGTGTAACTTTAGTGACATAATTGCAAGAACATTTGGTAACCTCAAAGTTCAGTTCAGTAAGAGGTTGCTAAAAGGTCTAAGAGTATACAGTAGTCCAAATTTCACCTTAAGCACGTTTGTGATATTACTGCTTTATGTGTGATTCTGCATATCACTAATACATATACAGAATGCCAAACTAATCTCTGTTAACATAAGTTTTAGGGAAAACTCATTCTAAATACAGAATAAGAAAGTAAAAGAAGGAAGGAGGGAGGGAGGGAGGGAAGGAAGGAAGGAAGGAAGGAAGGAAGGAAGGAAGGAAGGAAGGAAGGAAGGAAGGAACTAATAATAAACTAATAATATCTTGTACTGTAAATCAAGCATACATGGATAATGTCATGAAACAACTTTATGAAAAAATATGCTGTAAATTGTTCATAACATTCAACTTATTTCAGCATTTTTTTAAGTCAAACATCTCCACAAAACAAAAATTACATTTTCAAAAATATTTTTGAATAGTATTTTTTTCCCTGAACTGTAAAGACTATAATTATTTTGTTGTCCTCCATTCTTTGAATTAGAAAAAAAAATGGCACTTATTTTCCCTGAAAATCAGTGGTTCCATATCTGAATAACCTATTTTCATATTCAGTAACTTTAATAATATTTTTGAATATGTTTGCCTTTATAGTTACAGTATAGCAAAATAAACCAAAAATAAGTAATATCTCAAAGAAACACCTGCCTGCAAATATTAACATATTAGTTTCTACTTTACTGCAGCAAGAATAAAGTTTAACTGATACAGTTTTTTGTTTGTCCGTACTTTATGATACAGACTTTTTATATAATGTCATACATTAAAAGGTTGCAGAAAAGCTTGGATGTTCTGTTAGATTTTTAAACACTTTTGGAAAATAAGAAAAAAAGCCATAACAGTATATTTTGGCAACTATATACTGGAAATCTAGTTTTTCTAATTTCCAGGTAAAAAGACACTCCTGATGGTTATGCCAATTGTATCTTATTTGATGCAGAATAACAAACAATAGTGTGCACATAACTGAAATCCTTTTTTAATGTTTACGATGCAGGGATTTTAATAAGTTGTGTCTAAACATCAATGGGTAAAGATGGACTATTTCTTAGTCTTATCAGTAAAAAAGATACATGTAATGCTGCTAGCAAGTCAGACTTTTTTGGTACATTTATCATAAAAAATATTCTAGACAATGATTGCAAGTATTTTCAAGGAATAAATTAAGAACATGAAATTTGATATCATTGAATATGGCTGAAATAGTCACTGTTAATCAATTTCTCATTATTATTTCCTGTTTTCTGAGTTAAAAGATACTGATTAATCTTTTTTTTTTTTTTTCAATCTTTGGAAATGATCTTTTTTTTATCTTACTATTTAATAAAAGTAATCCTGGGAACAGAATCTTGAATTATTATTTTTTCAAAACAGTAAGGTTGGAGGAAGAACTTTTGTTAAGCACGTCATTTAATGATGTCAGACCACTCTAGAACTAGACCAAATTATAGTCACTAAAATGCCTATGACATGGAAAGGAGATCCTCGGCATACTTCACTCTACAGAACATGTCCTACTGCAGAGCACCACTTACTAGCACAGGCAAAGTACACACGGCTTTACTACGACCTTGTTTTCATTCATATGTTGGTTTTGGATCCCATTTGTAGTCTAAAAGATTAAATTATTATCTAAATAATACTCATAACCTTTTAAAACTGAACATTTTTTGTAAAGGAGGGAAAGTATATTGAAGACTTTTTACACAGGTTCCTAATACATAAGCTAGTAATAAGTTTTGTATGATTACAAAAACACACAGAGTCTATTTAGGAACAATAAGATAATATCATCTGCTTTTCCATTTTATTATTACAATGAAATCTCTAGAATATAGACTTCCAATCTAAGTAAATATCCTTTAAAATAACTGACTACGGTAAATAAGTCTAGAGAAAACTATTTATGTTGACTGGAAAATAATTTTTTTAATAATCTGCAAACCAGCTCTAGTGGTTTAATAAACCACATTTAAAATAAATTTTGAGAAGATAAAGTTTACTCAAATTAATCCTATCTCCAGGACCTAAATAAAAACAAATGGTTTT
The DNA here is from genome assembly GCA_004320125.1 of Scolopax mira. Classification (NCBI taxonomy): domain Eukaryota; kingdom Metazoa; phylum Chordata; class Aves; order Charadriiformes; family Scolopacidae; genus Scolopax; species Scolopax mira. The sequence continues at coordinate 16,448 of BJBW01002235.1, read as the reverse complement.
ATTCAGACAAGTTTATTGGGCAAGAATAGGTAGATATTTCTTCATATTTCTACCTCTTCAGCATATGCTTAGCACTGAAACTATATAACATACTGTTAAGTTTTCAGGTATGTAGTAAACTCAGTGCAAAATTTCCAACCTGAAAACATTCTTATTTCATAAAGAATTGTTCTAGTATTTTATACAGTTCATGATACAGAAGTCATTAAGAGATAGTGTATTAGAGCTGTACAAGTAACCATATAAATATTTTCTTCAGTGCTACCATGAATGAGGTTCAGTAATTTCCTCCCACCCCTGGATGTCAAATCTGTAAAATATTAACAGATTTTGCAAAACAGATTTATATTACAGATTTTGTACTAATATTTGAGAGGAAAAGGATAAAAACTAGGGAAAAAAAGTCCAGCTACGATAAAATAGCTATACAGAAAGAAGAGCTCTAAGTGTAGTTGTTCATGTGATTAGAGCTTAATGAAGTTAATAGTAATAGAATAAAATAATGCTGCTGTTTAGAATAAGTCTGCAAATATTCTAGTATAATCTGACTGAAAGTTGAATATTGTAGGAACTGGAAGATTAAACAGATAATTTTCTTGGTTTGAACTTTTATCTTTGTGAATTTAGAATCATAGAATGGTTAGAGATGGAAGGGACCTTAAAGATCATTGAGTTCCAACCCCCCAGACATGGGCAGGGACATTTCCCACTAGACTAGGTTGCTTAAAGCCCCATCCAGTTTGGCCTTGAACATTTCCAGGGATGGAGCATACACTTTACAAGTGGGCATCTAATTTAAAAGTCTGCACATTTAATGAAGGAAGCATAATAATAGCAACACTTTTTTAGTGAAGAATTAATGAATTAGGCTAGAGATTTAAAGATTTCAAAGATGGTTCCTTATACCTTAGCCCAAAGCAACTCCCAGGTGGTAAAAAAGAGAGTTTATAGAAAAAGAAAAAGAAAAAAAAAGAAAAAAAAAAGAAAAAGAAAAAGAAAGAAGAAAAAGAAAAAGAAAAAGAAAAAGAAAAAGAAAAAAGAAGTTAAGGTAGAGATATGTTCACATGCTTCATTTTATAGAGGTTTCATATTACACACCTGTTTTATAATCTGTGCAGGGATTTTTTTATAATCCTGTGAAAAGGTTTGATTCATGAACCATCCCTAGCAACAAAATGAAAATAACAGTGCTGAAAATACTTCATAAACTAACAACTTATGGCTACACAGCCCCATCCCTAGCTTATATGCATTCCTTCCAAATGTGATCTTTCAAATATTTCTTCCAAATATTTTAGTGTATACCAATGAGCTTGTTTTCAATCTATAGTTCATTACTTAATCTTGTTGAAGAAGATTCTTCTTGGGGACATTAATTTCAGAGTATTTCTTGAGCATATGTCTTAATAATAGCAATTTTATAAGGTAAAGAAAATTGTTATTTCTGATATCTCTTCTAGATTACTGACACATATTAATGTAGACATGTTTATGGAAATAACCAAATGTATGTGCTGAGTATATACACGTACTTATGTGCATGTATGCATTTATTGTGTTAGGACATGTCAAACCACCCAGTGTAACAAAGAATTTAAGCAGGCAGATAAACAATTATATTTCTGTTCTTAATAAATACTGCAATGTTACAACAGGAAATGTAATCGCATGATTCATCTATGTAATAGGCTTAAACTAATCTATCCAAGTAATTATATAAAATGTATAATGTAATTTTAGCCTCATTAAAATGTTTAAAACCAAAGTGGTCCAAATTAACTTAAAGTGATTTCCATATATCAACGTCAATAAAGTCTTATAAATCTTTGGAATTGAATATACCATTCCTTTCTAAGGCTATAACACGAATAAAATAGAATAAACTTTCTGTTTGAATAATGGCTTCTCATTATTATAGGATTTTGACAAATTTTATTACTTTCCTTTACAAATATAGAACAGATTTAGTGTTCAGGCTGTGTGAAGTAAAGAGGAGAGATATGACTCAAGTATTAGGTGGTGATATAGACCTACAAAAAACCTATCAATTTACTGAAATATTTAAGGTGAATTTCAGTACATATAAAACCAAAACTGTGGCTTTCCTTCTCACTTAAAAACCAAAGCTTATTTATGTCACATAGCTCTTTACAAGATGATCCTTCTTGAGCTTTTTTTAAACTTTCATTCAACAATGAAGTAGTTCACATAATTGGCTTTCAACATAAAATACTTTTATTGTAATCTTGAAAGCTCATTTGAGATGTCATGGGACAGTTTTATTTCTCAGTGATACTATTTATGAATTTCATTGCGAAACAGTGACTAACCACTGCAGGTAAATACATGCTCCTTACAGTATTGAAAATCAAATTAGATTAGTATTTTTCCCTACACTACTCAGATTCAGCAGATTAATTTATCCCGAGGCCTTATCCACATCTAACAAAATCTTTCTACTCCAGAATATCACAGATGTCTTTCTAGTAATTTCTTTTAAAACAGTTAATCAAGTTGCCAAACAGTTAAGATATTAAGTAGAATTTCATCAATATGTAAGACTGCAAATGTTTGAAATTCTAATAATGATCATCACTTCAACAAGGATTGATGTAACTAAGAATAAATATATGTTCTGTATTATAAAATCAGTAGATTAGATGTTTACAATTAACTATTTCAATTAAAAAACCAACGAATTTGTGACCTATTAATGTGGAGAAAGGAACTGTGGTCATTTCATATGATATTATATATCTTCTCAAATCTGATAGATAAACTATGAAAACATACTGTAAAACCTTAACAGATTAGATTTCTTGTTAGTCGCTTATTTTCTTTCTCTTTGATCTTTGATTCTGTATCCAGGTTTTCATTTCCACGTAAATGAATATACTTGAAATATATGAGTGAACATGAGAAATAAAACATTTTCAATTTTTTTTTAGTTTTAGTTCCATTAATTTTTTCAGCATTCTTCTCATTTATAAATGCATTTCTCGAGAAAACAAATCTTCAAGAATATTGGAAAATAGAACATTGAGGCAAGTATTTAACATTTATAGAAAGCTTACAATGATGATTGTCCTACTCACCACACTGTTCCTGATACAAGCCAGGATGCTGTTGGCTTTCTTGGCCACCTGGGCACACTGCTGGCTCATGTTCAGCTGACAGTCAACCAACACCCCCAGGTCCTTTTTATTGGCCTTGGCCCATTGATCCAGCCTGTCCAGATCGCTCTGTAAAGCCTTCCAACCCTCAAGCAGATCAACACTTCCACCTAGTTTGGTGTCATCTGCAAACTTATTGAGGGTACGCTGGATACCCTAATCCAGGTTATTGATAAAGATGTTAAACAGAACTGGCCCCAGTACTAAGCCCTGTGGGACACCTCTTGTGATTGACTGCCAACTGGATTTAACTCCATTCACCATCTGGGCCCGGCCCTCCAGCCAGTTTTTAACCCAACAGAGTACTCCCATCCAAGCCAGGGGCAGCCAGTTTTTCCAGGAGGATACTGTGGGAGACTTTATCAAAAGCCTTACTAAAGACTGGGTAAACAACATCCACAGAAAGGATGCACATGAGAATTAAAGAAGGTGAGAACCAAAGAAATATTTAGGTACATATAAGAATCACAGAAAGAAACCATGACTCAAGGTTTCTGTGCCCAGTGATCTGAATGTCTTCCATATTCCATATTTCCACAATATTCCATATTTCCACATATTCCTAGAAGCACTGAGGATGCTTCTAGGATAGTTAAAAACAATTAGGTTGACTCAAACAATACTCCAAGTGGTCTGAGTAAAGCTCGGATTAGAAAGCTTGAAAACGTAAATATGCCACTGGGTCTAAGTGAGCTCTTGGTCTTTTTTGGAACTTCTTATTGAAAATTGGGGTTGCAAAGGATGTCCCTTTCTCTTTTAGAATGCAAAGTCTGGAACTGTTGAAAATCTGCAGAAACAGATTTCATAAAAAAAGTTCTGCTTTAGACTGTCTCTTTTTTTGACAAAAAAATTTACTTAAATGATTTTTTACTATGCTTTAAAATTTTAATTGCAGTAAATAATATTTCTGTATATTACCACCGATTATTTAAAAACCAGCGTAAAATTGTATGAGATATATTGAGATTATGATGACAAAAACAAAGAAATGTGAAATTTTGAGAGTATATTCTCCTTTCAATATTCATAATGCAGTTGTGTACTGACAAAAGGAAAGAGAGAATGAAAAAATATATCCATACTAACAGTTCTAAACCTTCTTTATATAGGTAGTGTAGTTCACCAGGAAACACATTGGAAACTCACCCACTCAATGGGGCAATTTCATTTACTTTACTTGTTATTGCATTTGAGCAATAACTGGTTAGCTAAATACATTATCACAATCTGGAATCTTTTAACAAATAAATACAGAAATTGAATAACTAAGAAACCATATCTGTTTAATATCTGAGTAACTAAGAAACCATTATTCTGTAGGCTCTGCTGGTCTATGTGCATTCCAGTTACTGACAAGTCATGTTCATAAGTGGTACACGGGAATTCTCTTATCTACAATAAATTATTCAGTGTTTATTTTGAAAAATTAATCCAATAACAAAGTTTACCTTTGCTATGGAAAACCTTTTGATTTAGTTCTCCCTATCTTAAGATTTGGGAAGGATGTTCAATCCTAATCCATGAATGTTCCCCAAAGTAAATTTTTTCCTTCTTTAATTAAATATCAAAAGTATCTCATCAATAATACATAGACCAATTTTGATTATTTTCTGTAATGACAGTAATAGACTGTGAGGTTCCTCCCCTCACCCTTTCAATCGAGCATAATAGTAGAAGAGTTTTTTTCTCAAAAAAATACTGTGAAGAGAGCAGAAGGGGTAAATAAGCTAAGACTCAAATAATTATCTGTCATAATGATATGAATATCAAAGTCAAGCTGTATCAAAGATACAATTTTAACTAATCTACCTTCAACTATGCTATTGAACATTGTGGAAAATTACACTATAATATGAAGTTGAATTCTCCTATGCACTTCAGTTTATACGCTGTCTTATTTCATTAACTTCTGTAAGGAGACTTTTTACTAGTGGAAGATATCTGATGATGCTTAAAACAAAATCAGAAAATCAATTACCAATTTAAGAAAAAAGTATTCAAATCTGTATGGTGAACATTTTCATCAAGGTTTTACTGTAAACAATATAAAATAAAGATGATATGCTTTCCTTGAAAGACAGATTAATGCAACATATTCTATAAAGCTTTTGCATAATTAATATTAAGCCAATGTTAAAATTTAAGGAGTTTAACTTATCCTGAAAAAATGTCATTTCCAAGCTGAATATGTCTTTCTACCCTTAGCTTATTGTTTTAATGGAATGTATCATAAAAATGGATGAAATAAAATATTCTACATGGCTTTATACCCAATCCTGTGAAGATATTTTTTGGACTGGGCATAAGGGTACAGTCAGAAGAGAATCAAAGCTACAATCATGTTGTTCCCTTCAGAAATACATCGATCAGGAAAGTCATCACTGAACTTGATTTCAGATAAGGAATTAACTGATCTCCTGTATCAGCCATCTTCAAGTACCATTTAGCCTGGCTATATTACTGCTGTTCACCAAGAGCTAGGCTGGTTCTCTTTTTCCCCAAACTGTAAACATATTTTTTCACTAAGACCTTGGAGAACCTTGTTGGAGAATATAAACAGTTAAAATTCTCTGCTATGGATTTCTCTCTTTACCTGCAGGGTGATTTCCTGGCAAATTAAATAGAGATTTCTATCTAAAGGATTGACAAACAACTTAATATATGTTAGATGGAGTACAGAAATCCTACTTTCAGAAACAGTGAGTCAGGACCTGTTCAACACCAGCAAGAGGTTCAATATACTTTCTCTTCACCCACCTCTTATACAATACATGTTTGTATTTCAGTGTAAAAGAAAGTCCTTTTATGTAATCATTAATTCAAAGTTGATGGAATAACCCCTTCTGTTTATATTCCTATTGCATTTGATTTGAAATCCTTTTGTTGTTTTATCTCAAAGGTAACTAAAGAGTACTAAAGATACTGGATGTCTACAAACATTTTAAATATATTTTTCCCAGGTAGCTGCCACCACAGTTATCTAAACCACAGGAAAAAATTGAGAGCTTACACTTTCACTATCTTTTTTACACTTCCTATAAGTTGCAAACTTGCAGCAAACTGAAGATCTATTAAGTTCAAAATATTGCATTTCCTTGTAAAATAACTGTGTTTACATACTTCTATGTAAACAGTAAAAATTATCATATGGGACTTTGGAAATTCACCCCGAAGTATATGTACTTCAAAACACGTTGTTGGTCCAAATAAGAGTTTCTTAAAAGCAGATCTCCTCTGCAGTGTCTAGGAAGACTCTGGAACAGCATGTTTTAAAAGATATGCTGAAATGTGTGTAGGAGGACACATATTTACAGTGAGATATAGAGAGAAAAAGAAATCTCCATTCTGACCAGAGAATTTAGATCAGAAAATTTTGACTAATAACCTCAATAACTTCTTTACCTCTGTCTTCATTGGCAACTCCTTTTCTCCTAGCTCTCATGTTGATGGCCCACAAGTTGAGGACCCAGATGACAAAGTCAAGTCCATCCTACTATAACTGAAGACATGGTATGTGATCACCTAAGGAATACGAAGAATACAACTCCATGGGACCTGATGAAATACACCCCATAGTCCTGAAAGAAGTGGCTGATGAAGTTGCAAAGCCACTTTCCATGATATTTGAAAAGTCATGGCAGTCTCTGTAGACTGGAAGAAAGGAAACATCATACCCATTTTTAAAAAGGGTAGAAAGGAGGAC
>BJBW01002234.1:0-158336 GCA_004320125.1 Scolopax mira | reverse complement strand
TACTAGCCACGCTTTTCCCTATGCAGCCCAGGATTCCATTGGCCTTCCTGGCCACAAGAGCACACTGCTTGCTCATTGTCATTTTGCTGTCTACCAGGACCCCCAGATCTTTCTCTTCAGAGCTTGTCTCCAGCATGTCCATGCCTAACCTGTATTGGTACTGTATTGTATTGTTGGTTGGTTTGCTGTTTTATTTCTGAACTTTCTGTAGTTGATTATTTCTGAGGTTTATTCCCTTCCTCTTCGCTGCCCTGACCAAACCTATCCTCTTCCTCCCCACCACACTTTCACATCTTCTGCTACTCTGTGGGTGTATATTTATTTATTTATTTGTACAGAGGTGCAGCGCCCTCGGGGATGACTCAGATGTTCAAAAATAGGAGTGCATCGTTAGTCAGAAGCAGCCACAAATCTTCCAGACAATGATTACTAAGGTTTAACTCTCCCGTTAGGTTTCTTTTTTTTTTTTTTCCTTTGCTTTCAGATATTTGTCTTCAGGAGCTCAGAGACTGCAGCTGTGATTTTTTGTTTTTTTTTTTTTTTTTTTTAAATTTTTTTTCCCCCCTTTGTGTTGGGTTGGTAACAGTGATGTATGAGCCAAAGAATCGAATCATATTTCCATGAAGAAAGTCAGCACGGTATTAGCATGATGCCTTTTCAAAACATAGGAATTAAGAGCTAGTTTAATTTAATTTAGCTGGAACCCTCCACCATTTTTATTAAACATAAACACACCCGTAGGTTACCAAAAGCCTCTGAGAGATTCATTAAGGCTCCTAATTTAAGTCTTGTAGAAAAGTCTTCCAAGATTATACAACGAATAGATTTTTCATTTCACTAAGGGTTTGGATTTTATTTTTTTTCTCCATTTAAGTGTAGTTTGAAGTGCTGCCTGGGAACACGCTGTAATAATTTAAATCATTACATGTCTTCTGTTAGAAGTATGGCTGCTCTGGCTGCCACGGTCGTTAACCTGGGAACAGATGATTGAAATGATGGGCTATAGTCTGACGTGTCACCAGACTTGGGCAGATGTTAATGGGCAGTTCTTCAAAAGGCATTTCATGGTCTAAATCTCTCAGTCAAGACTCTGAAAGTCTTTAGTAGCCTCCTGCTTTATGTCAATGGGACTTTGCATATTTAAAGGGCGTGTTCAGCATTTTCCATGTTTAAATCTGTTGAAACCAGTCTAGCTTTGCTGCTGCCTGGCGGCTAAGCCTCTGTCCTCCCCTGCCTTTAAACCCTGGCTGATTTATGAATAATTTACCAAAAGAACGCTCTCAATTTTACAACATCCCTTTTAGTGCTCTCCTGGGCTGTGGCCTGAGCCAGCTGCAGTCGGACAGCCTTGGCATCCACCTCCCGGTCTTCACCAGGTTTCGGAATTCAGCTGATAAGTAAGTGATGGGCAGAGCTGTGGGGCTCTGGGCGGAGGGGGCCACCCTGCTACCTCCCCTCAGTGCCCCAGGGGTGTCCGGCAAGTTGCCCCTGAGCCCGTTGCATCTGGAAGGGAAACAGAGATGGTGCTCCAGCAGTCTTTCAGCCTTTCTGCTGCTTGTCGCTTTGGAATGGGAAAAAAGCCACCCACTCTAATTAAAAGGAAGTTGTTTAATTAAGCAATTTTAAAGTTCTTTAATTGAAAGAAGGGCCACGAGTTGTTTTATTGAATGCTTGTGAAATAACACATTAATACTGAAGACCTTTTCCCATTGCCTTCTGGGTTGTATAAGGAGGGAGAAAAAACCAGAATTTTTACACATGGACTTTATCCTCAAATTAATGATGCTGGCCCAGGAAAAAAGAGATGATGGGGATTGCACAATGTGTTCAGGGGCCTTTGCTTTATTTTTCTAGTTTTGAAAAAGGAAATTGTTTGTGACACGTTTTTAATTTGTCTTTGTTTGTGCATGTCTGTGAGATAAATTTGGTAAGCTCTCTCTTGTGAACACTTCTATGGAAATTAATGGGATTAGTTTCAAGGAAAAGAAATTACAAACCAGTTTATGTCTTCTGGATGGTATTTATTATCATGTTATGCAAAGCTCTATACGATACTGCTTTTTTCTAAAGCAAGTGAAAAAAAGAAAGACTCCCATGTGTTAATTTCCTAAAGAAATACAAAAAATTCAGGTTAACAGCTTGAATATTTGTATATGAAATATTTGTAGCTTAAAAGAAAATCAAAAAACACCAGAGAGAAGATACAGGATCTATCTCCTTTGCCTTTAGCCTTTTAAGATCAGTCATTTAAATAAATCTGAGACGTGCTGGTTAAATAAGATGTTAGTCATGGAAGAAATCAGCACTTGTGGTAAGAGAAGCAGAGAGAACTTTTGTTTTTCTCTGCGGGATCCAGTTGTAATATAATTAGAAAGAAATGTTAGCCTTGCAGGAGAGACAGGGCTTGTGTGGAAGCCCTCTTCAGAAAGAGGGTTGTCAGTAAGCAGCAGAGACAAATTTCAGTCTAAGTGAGACCTTGTGTCTTTACAAAGAGCAGGATGAAAGACTCCCACTCCTCCAGCATCAAGAGATGTTCCCTCCCCAGGCAGTCACAAGCCGAGCAGCAACTCATCAGGCATTAGGGTGCTGAAGGATCTTAAGGTGTCCCTAAGGTGTCCCTGATGTGTAGGAGGGGTCCAGCTTAACTGTTGATACTACTAGTGGGACATGTAGTGTGTACAACTGACTGGAGCAAGAAGTTGGAGGTGTCCAAGCAGAGCTTTCACTGCAGTGTTGCAGTACCTTTTGTGTTCCCTGCTGCTGGACACAGTGTCACTATGAAGATATGATGAGTAAGTAAAAATCCATGCACAAGAGTGTCTAACTCAGCATTTGTGAGCTGGCATATATCCAACACAAAGTTGCTTATGTAGCTTTACTGGTGGGCTTTGTTAAGGGCTTTGACTCACGAACTTTCTAATTTCTCCCTTATGTCCATTATACTCATTGCCACCCGTCTTTGTATTTGATAAAACTTGTGGATGCCACAGAGAAGTCAAAAGGACCCCCTAATGTTTGGAGATGACTGTGATCTACTGTTTTGGGTGTGGGTTTTTTTTTTTTTTTTTTCTGAGAACTTGGCACTTCTTCATGTTAAAAATACTCAAGTGTTTTGTATACCTATTGACTTCAGCTAGTACCGAGTGCTCAGCATTTCTGTAAATGATCCCTGAGGTCTCTGGTAGCACACCCAGAGGATAAAAGTTTTATAGGCTGGTGAGCACTAGTGATTAGTGCATCGTATGTATCAGCATCACCTCACTATCCCCTGGGGTAGAATCTAATTTTCCAAGGCAGAATTCGAGCATAATTTTATTTCCTCTTTCTATATCCTTCCCTCTGTTTTGCACACTGTGGCCTTCCTTAAAAATGTAACATTTGCCTCACACAGGATGTTGTCTTTGTATAATGCAAGGGGTGCTTTGGAAAGAAAATTATGTTTTGTGTGGGAAAATTAATAATAATAAATGTATAAAGGAAGACTGTCCATTATTGTCTTTTTTCATAGCACTATAATAATTCTTTTTTCTTTTTTTCTTTACTGGAACTTGCTCACAGTGCAGATCTCTGCCATTTGACCTCCTAGTGCAGCTAACAGCAACAGAATTTTGTTGTTTTTCAGGATGTATGTGAGGTCTATGCCTTTACAGGGAAGGAGGTATATGTTCCCTGTGGATGTCTCAGACTTTTATAGACTGAGGCAGCATGTTGAACCTACAGGCTCTGAATCCCAAACTTTCTTATTGTTTTTTGGTTTTTTTTTTTTTTTCCCTGCAGTATTTCATTCCTGTGACTGTACTGCTTGTACTGCTTTGTCAAGGCCAAAGGTCAAGAAAGATCTGAACTCAAATCCTAGAGATGCAGGACACTAGAACCACCCCAAAATAAACCAGCAGGTCTTTAAATTCAGCCCCATAAATCCACCTGACAGGAAAAGATGTTTATGGAGTTTTTTTGGGGTTTTGTTTGATTTTTTTTTTTTTTTTTTTCCCCCTGTTACCCAAATTTTGACTCTTCTACCTGTTGCAGGCGCAGTTTCATTACGGCTGGAGCAGGAGCAGGGATAGCTTCAGTATTTCGTGCCCCCATCAGCGGGCTTTTGTTCACGTTAGAAGAAGTGTCTTCATTCTGGGACATCAGGCTGGCCTGGCAAACCTTCTTCTGCTGCTTGCTGGCTACCTTCACCACGGATTTACTGTCCTCTTCTCTCTATGGGTTCATTTACAGAGGTCATTTTGGATTTTTTGAAGCAGAGAAAAGAATTTTATTTTGGGTATGTACTGTGTGGGTGTTGGAGGAAATAGATGCAGGGTTTCATGTTGTCTCATTCAGTGTTGTTGCTGGGGGAGAAGTGAGGGAGGGGGACTGATTATACAATTATCAGATCAGGGGATATGGAATCCCTCCCACTTTGCATCCACTAATCACTTGGTTACCACACAGAGTTGTTTTGTTCTAAATTAAAATGAACAAATAGAGAAAGCATCTACTGTCTGCTTACTAACATATGTTATTAAAGTAGCTTTCTGGTTTGGTGCTTCCAAGGGATACTTGGAAGTAAAGGAAAAAGCAGAGAAGCTTTAAATAGGGAGTCCTCTCCTCCTGTAGGTGCCTTGAGGACTCCACTCTTGCTGCCGGCATTGTTGTACTGTGTCCCCGTTCCTTGGTGCTTACAGATTAAACATTTGAAAACATATAATCACTGTTTGTTCCTGGTTGCACAATGGAGGTGACCTTCAGCCTCAGCTACCTTTACTTTATTCCTTCTAGCACAGCACAACCTTGATCTTTGGATTTTACCTTGTGTTCACCTAAATTAGTTCTCTTTATTATCATGGCTTTGGTTTATTTGTATTGGAAGATGATTCAATAGTGATGTACAGGTACCATGATCTTCACTTCTTGACTAAATATCTTTCTTTGTATTTGACTTGAAGATCAATTAGAAAGCTAGAAATAAGACCCTGATCTTCTGAATCCCAGTCCACTTTTTTGCTACTAAGTAAATTTTTCCTAAGGTAATTCCATGATCACCTTCATTGATGTCTGAATTTCTTCTGGCTTGTATCTCTCTAGTAATGCAGAAACCAGAGATTATGGTGTTTTCCACATGTTGGCATACCTTGTCTGTGAAAACAGGCAACATTTTTTTTGTGTGCGTGCTGCCTGATATAAAGATTTTGCTATGCAAAAGTATTTGGGGTATATTTGCTTTACCTCAAATTTAGCAGTGGCAAACGGAGAAGGCATTGGTTTTCAACCCAAATCCGTTTTGTGGGCCAACGTATAGTGCAGTTCCCCAAACAGTTGCAGTGATGCAGCCAAGAAGATAAAAATCTGTGGCAGAAAGGTGAGAGTACATGGGCTGGGAAGAGGTCAGGTCTTCTGAAGCCAGGTTCATTGCTGATGCCAAAGCATTGTGTAACGTACAGCTGCGTGCACAGGGGAGAGGGGGTTCACTTCAATTCCTGTTTTAGAATAAGCTTTGCTCTTTTAACGCTCCTTTCAGGATGCTTTCTGAAAAGAGCAGTAAATTCTGTCTCCTTCTCTCTCCTCTTAGTGTCAGTAGAGGGAAAAGTACCTTATCAATGTGACTTCTGACAGGCTTCAATAGTTTTTGGCTCTCAATGTGGTACAGATAACCAGAAACATTTTCGTTTCACTGAACATGGGGCTCAGGGGAAATTTTGCTCCTTTCATGTTTTGTGGTATTAACCAACACTGTTTACAGTGGATAAATTGAATTGAAAGCTTGTGGGTTATGTTTCTCAAGAAAACTATTTGTTTTCTTTAGTTTCATGTCACCTAGCATAATGTTACAAGGGGAATTTATTGTACTCCAGCACATGAGATTTTCAGGAAGCTTCACTTTGTTTTTACGTAGCCCATTGGATTATTTGTAGAGGTGAAACTTGTTCTGTGGGTTACAGATTTTTCTTGATGACTGGCCAAAGCCTGTGGCTGATACTACAACAAAAACAAATGGTGCACTGGGCCACCTTTCATTCCCACCCTGTGGAGTGCTCCCTTGACTTTACCTTTATTGCCACACACATGCAGTGTAATGTGCATAAATTACTTTAAAATAAACATCTCGGTATATCTTTCCCTTAGGAAAAATGGAGGTAGGAAGAGAAAACAATAAAACCAGGTATGTCTATTTTTAGTTTTAATGCAGGATTGGAATTAAGTAGAATATTATACAAGGTATTTGTAACAGTAGGAGGACCTGTGCACTTGCTCAAGCAATTTAAGGAAGGCCGACAGTTTCTCTGGTCTTCTATCCCCAAGATTATAGCAGTTAAAGTTTTTTTTTTTTTGTGGGCAACCTTGGATGTGTGCCCATACTCCTTCTTGCCAGGTAACTTTTTGAGCATTTTGTCATCTCTTACTCTGTCCCAATCCTAATCTTGACAAAAATCTGTGTAACATTAACCCTGGGCTAAGGAAATAGTATTCTCACAGCTTTTAATTGATTGCCACTGATCTGTTGACCCCTTTTTAATGGCTGGAAGATAAAATTAAAGCATGATATTGCTCTCATCCTTGCTGCCTGTTGAGGAATCAAGCAGAAAATTCAATTAGTATTCCAGCTGCCAGGCTATATTCTGTGTTTGTGATTTGTTGTTCTGCAAGTTGTTCCAGATCAGCATCAATTTTCACAGATTTAATTAAATAAGTTTATTTATAAATGTTTTCAATGCACATAGATGCAGGTTGACACTCAATAAATGGACTTTCCCAAATTATGATGTAGATATAGATGGAGTGAGCAAAGCTCTGGTTCAGCAGAGTCTTTTGAAGTGTTCATTAAGACAAATATGTCATATTATTTGGATGTAACTCAAAGTGCTTAGTCCTTGTGGTAACTGCAGTGCATCATAGAAGTTTCTGCCATAGGTGCCAACATCAGTGTCTACCTGCTGGTTCTGCTCCTGTGAAGTGTGCAAGAAGGTGTACACCATCTCTCATGAGATCAGCTTTAAATTAATTGACTGAGCTCCCTAAACCGCAAAGATGATTTATTTCCTGTATGGAAATTACTTTGTGGTATCAGGTTTTGTAAGAGAGGGTGCAATATTTCATGTCACTGACAGGATGCTTAGTACATTATTTTTTTTCTCCTTTCTTTGACTCAGGTTAAGAACTTGCTGGACATGAACGTCTTGGCCTTCATTCCGACCATCCTTCTTGGAATGCTTGGAGGTCTTCTGGGAGCTCTCTTTGTTTCCCTAAATATAAAAATTAATAAATTACGTATGCAGTTCTTTAATTCGATTCCAAAATTATCCCTTAGAAAAACAAGCAAGCTCTTGGAAGCTGTGCTCATCCTTGTAAGTAAATAATACAGTTCTTTTGATAATGTAATATTTACAGTGGCTAATGAAGGCAGGTCATAAATTAGCTGGATGGAAAAGTGAATCTCATCTGCTGGTACTTGATAACATGCAACAGAGCACAACAAACATGGATTTCCAAAGTACATATAGATATTTAATCTTGGTGGGTATATAAGATTGGAGAAGACATGTTTTGGGATTTTTTGTTTTGTTTTTTAATACTTAAAGCATTTTACCTATAGAGTTGCCCTCCCACTGCTGCTCTATCCTGATGATACTTCATCAACTTAGTGACACGTAGCAGTTATGTTGGTTATATTATTCACAATCTATGGAGGGCTGCCACAAATAGATTTTATCCATTTTCCCCTATTTTTCCTTGCTAGTGATTGATCTTCTCACTACCCCACATTACCTTGCTCATGTAGCAGAACCAGGCAGACATCCTCCTCCACAGCTCTGTACCTGGGCATTTTTTCAGTTGCTATGTTGGAAAGAAAAATTAGGTGACTATTACCATAACCATTTGTATTTTTGCCTTGATACAACAAAGGAGATCTTTGCCTGTTGGGAGGGGAATAGGTGCATGAAGAATAAATGTGTAGAGAGTTTAAAAGTTATGGATAGTAAAAAAAACTTTCTGGAGCTAACTGTGTATCTGGAGTCAGTTATCCCTAGTTGTTGCTGATGGAGGTCAGTCTGGAGCCTCAGATGTCCTGATAAGGCATGATGGGACCATTTTACATCTAGGCTTTGGAGTTTCTACTTGGCGTTGTATGGAATTGGGGAGAGTGATGCCATTGGAATGAAAAGTGTATGGTCAAAAGGTTCCTATATTTTGAACGTTTTCGTAATTTTCAATTTTATGCTTTGGTTATAATTTAAGTATGTTCTTAAATGTGGAGGAAGAAAACCTTAAGATCTTTTCTACTACACTTTTAGTAAATTGTGCAAATTTGGGTTTCTCTGCAGGTTTGTCTAGGAAATACTTGTTTGTCATAATTTTTCTCTTTTCCCACCATTCTCGAGGAAGTCTTTCTGCGGAGGTTTCAGACATTTCTAAGTGTTCAGATGACATTTCTTCATGGAAACCAGTGCATACTGAAGCCTCTTCTGCCCTCTCTTAGGCAGATTTGCTAGTATGTTTTATGCATGCTATATATATTTTGTATGTATACTGTTGTATACTTTCTCTTCCCTCACTGCTGTAGAGAGGGTTGCACAATTGTAGACCAGTGGGTTGGCCATATAGATGCCATCCTTCCACCAGCCCAGACATGCCTTTGGCAGCTTCTACTCCAAAAAGGACAAAAGGACATAAGCCTCAGGAAAAGCAATAAACCTGGCTTTTTAAATACAAAGAAAGAAACTTTTGGAGCTAAAAGTATGAATAACCATAGGTTGAGGCATATGGTCAGTTCTCTGCAAGCTCTCCACAGATTGGTGCAGAGATGTGCACATTTCCCATATGTTGCACTCTTCTCTGCAGAGTCAGAAAGAGGGCATTTTATTTAGTCCTTGAAAACTATGGAAAGTCTATGGAAATCCAGCTCTTCCTCCTCTGCCTAGTCCTGCTTGGAGCGGCATCCTGCTTGTTGGGTTCTCTGTTGGTACATCAGAGATGAAATCTCACCTCCAGTTGGAGGTGGAAGAGAAGGAATGCCAGTGAGCAGGCTGTGCTGGAGCAGGACCTTTCCATCGATGACAACTGGATTTTAGCTCCTCTTAGCGGCAGGATGTTGGCTTCTCAGTTTGCAGCTGCTTTTGTTCAGCATCTCGCTGAGGGGAAACACCTTGAGGAAGCTCACTTGAAGCTCTTAGCTCTTGAAGGAGTGGGTAAGGTAGGTGGGGAACATGGGTTTTATCAGCTCAAGGAAGACTCTTGCCACTGCCAAACCTTTTTCCGTTGTACTACAAATTTGCTCCCGGGTCTTGCAATGGGTTTGGTGCTTTGTGCTGCTGAGCACTGCAGCGAGACATCCGAACAAACACCCAGTGTTCAAACCAGCAGAAGGAGGCATAGAGTTCCCATGAGTGACCAAAGGACCCTTGTTTGGGAGAGGACGGGTTTGTAACAATTATTATTATTAAACAGTTTGGAGACGGAGATTTGTGTTTGACAGCCGCTTTCCCTACTGTTGGGAAAGGTTTGGCTTTCTCATAGTACATTACAAAAACCTTGCATAAGCAACTTAAACACATAAAACTCCTCATTACCTTTCAGAAAAAAAACCTAAACAAGCCACAACATAAGCCAGCAAGACTAAACATGTTAGATGATACTATAGGGTTAAACTTAAGATCAGCTAGGAAAGATTTAGTGTCAGATGTAAAGAAAATACCTCCTAAGAGTGATTTCACGCTGTTTAGGAGTGGTGCCTTACTGACTCCAGAAGTTCATGGAGCAGTTAGCACTTTGCCAGATCATACCTGAAACTGGGAGAACAGCATGTGTTTTGCGGGGCTGTAATGCTTACAAGAGCTTTCCTGTTTATATATTTTTGTCTTCATCTTTTTAAAAAACACTGGTTTCTTACATTAACTTTGTAGCATGAACTCTTATTCACACCGTTTTTCCTTTTTATTAGTTCTAGGAGATCCTGCTCAGGTCACAGTCCTTATTTTATTATAACTTGGCAAAAAAAAATGTCAAGAAAGAAACCGTTTGATCTGAGAGAGAACTATACAATTATTATTTTTTTCATATATATATAAACTCACATAATCATGCAGCTGAATGAAACTGTGTCACAGTGACTTTAACCAAAAATAATCTTGTATAAACCAGTCTGCATATAAACTTGGAAAGAACCCATCACGGTATCTTCCACACCCACAACATAACCCGGAGTACCATTCCTTTGACTGGAATTGAATATCTAATCTTCAGCCCATAGATTAGGTGAAGCCGTCTTCCTAAGTGCCCTTCTGCCCCTTGGCCTGCATTTGCTTCTCCTCAATTCATCACCTTTCTCTCTGTGAGGAAATCACAACGTAGATAATGTTTTGCCAAGAATCTGGCAGAGCTATCTTTCTTTTTCTAATTTTTTTTTATCACGTTGACTAATGCTTCTGTTCCAAAAGCTCAGTGTTTCCATGGGCAGGGTGAGCAATTTAAGAATACATGCTTATATACTTCTATGTTAAACTGTCAAAGCTTTAAAAGGTTACTTGAAAGGATTATTTTTTTTCCTACCTAGCTGTGAAGATAGGCTACTGCTTTAAACCACTGGCTCCAGGCTAGGTGTCCTTCTAGCTCCCTTTGGACTTTGGAAAAACTTGACCTGGGTTTGAACTGTCACAGAGTTAAGTTTTCAGAAACAAACCCTGACCTGAGCTTTGTGAAGACTGAACTACTCCCAGTTTCATCTATCTCTTGTAGACACGCTCTGCCCATAAGCTTATAATCTTTCAGATACAGGGAAACAAAGGCTTGAGATACGATTGTCTGACAAATTGTCACAACTGCACACAGCTGAATTTCAGCTTGAGGGTTTTTAGAAATGTGCTACCTGAGCTGTTTTATAACAATCCACAGAGTGCATGAAACCTTGTGCTGAGAAAATGCATTGTTGTTGTGGCTGGGTATTCCAGTAAGTTCTCTCCAGATGTCTACTGAAATATTTTCTAAATGGTTTTGGGGGTTATTTTTTGTGTGTGGCATGCATCTTCGTTTATTAACATTAGTTTTGCATGAAATATAAGCATGTTATGTTGAAAAGTATGCATAAATGAAATATGGTTATCTCATGTAAAAACTTCCTTTGCTTTTGATGACTGCAAAGCAGCCAGTGCTATGCTCTATTTCAAGCATTTTTTATTTCAGTCATTTTTACTTCAAAATGTGTATATGGAAAACTAGTAGAAGGACTGGAAAAAGTCCCTTCATCCATTAGGATCGCAATGTCTGTGTCTCTATGGTGTAGCATGTAATCTGCTGTAGGCATTATAGCCATCCAGTATTGCTAGAATGTCCAGGAGCTTCTTTCTGTTGATTACCTGAATAGTAGTCCTTTTGTAACATCCTCCTTCAAAGGGAAGCACCAAGTTTGCAAGTTCACAGAATCACAGAATGATATGAGATTAAAAGGTACCTCTGGAGATCATCTAGTCCAACACCCCTGCCAGATCAGGTCCACCCAGAGCAGGTTGCACGGGAACTTGTCCAGGCGGGTTTTGAATGTTTCCAGGGATGGAAACTCCACCACCTCCCTGGGCAGCCTGTTCCAGGATTCTGCCACCCTCAAAATAAAGAAGTTCCTTTTCATTGAACAAGACTGGACCCAGTACTGACTCCTGGGGAACACCACTTGTTACAGACCTCTAACTAGATTCTGTGCCACTAATCATGACCATCTGAGCTCTATTTTTCAGCCAGTTTTCAATCCACCTCACTGTCCGCTCATTTAATCCTTACTTCCAAACCTTACCTATGAGGATGCTGTGGGAGACTGTGACAAAAGCCTTGCTGAAGTCAAGGAAAATTTAAATTGAAGCAGCGGATTGTTTTTGACACATGGCATCATTTTAAATACCAACCAAAAAGCTAGGTCTTTAACACATAGATCCTGAGTCCTTGCAGTTCATGAGTTGCAATCTCAGGCCAGTAGCCTGCAAGGAGCAGTGGCCAGCCACCTGTCTACTGACTGCCATGGTGGGGAGGCTAGGCATGTGTCAAGCATCCACATGCTGCATGTCTTTCTGGAGGTAGCAGTGGTCTGTGGTGGCTACAGAGTTGGAGGCCAATTACCTAATTGCAACAGTTGAGTGCCTGAAGTTAGATGGGGTGAATCTGGGCTTTACTCATTGCTTGTGAGCAAAGGCTGATCTCCTGGGGTATGTGGACAAGACAAAAGGTCTATTTCGTTACAGCAAACTGCTCACGACTAGTGATTTTAGACTCTCTTCTTTCTGTTTTTGTCCATTTCTACATCTCACAATAGTTTATTTACTTATTTTAATGCCTGCAGGTGTGTACGACAACTGTTGCAGTCTACTTACCGTATTTCTTCCCTTGCACTCCAGTTATGAGTGTGAGAAACTACCAGCTGAGAAACAACTCAGAAATGTAAGTAGGGAGAGCCACAAGGAACATATCGATGTAAATACAATTATTAACCATTTCTCCCAGTTAGTTGTTATGAGGATTTGGGATGGAAAAATTCAAAAAATGCATCTGAGCTGAATGTTTAAAATTAATTCATGTAGAGACAAGAATCATACTTAATCTTTTAATCCTTGAAATTTACTCACACTTAAACTTTTCCAGTGAGATCCATTTGACATCATGTTAAATTAAAGGAAAAAAAGAAAGGAAGGAGAAAGAAAGAAATTAAAGGGAATTTAAAATTGAAAAGAGCCTGAAACATGGCTTGCATCATGCAAACGTTTTTTCAATTTAGAATCTTAATTTTGTTTTAAAAGTTGTATAGGCTTTATAGGTAGGTATGAAAGCCTATAGGACATACTGTGCTTTAGCTGGAAAGCTGGAACTGGAAAATGATGAAGAACCTTTGTTATTCTCAGCTTCAGTCAGATACTGTTGGCTGAGGGACGTGATTTAGTCAGTCCTCTATACAAGAACACCAATAGGTAACACATCAGAGGCACATGCCACTATAGCACAAACTGTGATCCAGGGACTTAAAGTGACAAATATTGTGTTAATAATAGCTAAGTGACTAGGGGTTTTATGGGTGATACAGTTGAAGACCCCTTGAGTCTGATGCAGGTTTTGTAGTCCCAAGTATCTTTCTTGAGAAGTACCTTTGGGAATCCAGAGGAGGTAGAAAAAGAATTGCTCGGATTGTCATTTCAACTCAATTTAATTTCACAGTCATTGTAAGTGGTCACTATTAACTTGTAGTTTTACAAATTCATAAATTTGTAAAATTTATGAATTCCTTTCTCCAAGTGCAGCATCATATATGTTGCATAATATGTACTGTAAAGACTGAATAACTTGTCATTGGTGACTGGACTCTGAACAGCTTACTTAAGTATATAGAACGCAGAGAATACTTTCCCATTCTTGACACCAATTCTAGAGTCATTTGACTTGCAATATGTGGTTCAGTATTGTTTGCTATAATTTATATTTACATACTGTTTACAAAAGCAAACTTTGTCTCTTACTTAGTACCAGGACTTGGTGACTATGGCTATTTGGATCACTACAGGAAAAGCCTTTTTCCTCAGCCCAACATCCTTTTTTATTTTAGGGACTAAATGCTTGAAAAATGTTATTTTTCAAAACAAAACTATTTTTGCTCTAAAAGAAAAACATCTGAAGCCACGATAATTTAATGGCTTTTTTTTTTTTGTCTGTCTCTGAATCAAAAATAGTCAGGCTCATCTAGCCTAGAGGCTAAACGGTCCAAATGCCAATTTTTCATTTGATGTGGTGATAAGTTATAAAGAGGTTGAAAATGGATAGATCTGAAGGGAATTAAGCACCAAAGTGTCCTGGATTTTGCAAGGCCACGCATATGCTGAAGGCAATGATCATGTCTCTACTAAGCTTGTAATAAGGTACAAGACTAAACGTGGAAAAGCAGCTTGTTCACTGTTCTGTTTTTAGAAATTTAAAAAGGGAATTATGATTGCAGTTGTGAGACTTTAGTTAGGATCATTTAGATTTGGCTCATCTCATTGTAATCTGAGATTCTTAGTTCTCCAGAGGCAGGGAAATATCGTTAACCTTTGGAGATCCAACAGGTTGGTAACAGGCACCCTTGCACTTAAAGATATCCAGTAAGAACTATATTACACCAAAAAAAAAAAAAGATGCTTAATTTTGTCTTTTATACTGATCCAACTTGGTGAAGTGTATATTTTTCTTCTAAACCATGACAGCACAAGAGCAGCAGCTCTGGCTGGGGCTGTATGTGGCTATGCCGGTATGCCAGCCCTTCCTTCTAGCATAGCTTATCCTCATAAATTTATACTGGAACAGCACCTACAGTAGCACTTCCAGCAGGTCTTGATATTCCTAGGAGAAAGGAGGAATAGGAGGCCGTGGGGAGGCAGGAGAAGGAGGTAAAAAAGCGATGGTCTTCCATGAGCAGGTCTGTATTCCTGCAGCACCTGGTGTGGCAGTGCGGTCCTCCCCTTGGCACCAGGGAGGGATCTCTCTCTACCAAACGTACTCCTTTCATAACTCTTCCAAATGGGAAGAGTTAATGGTACAAACCCCAGTGTGTAAACACGTCCTACATCTCTATTCTCTCTGCTTTGTTCTTCTTGCTCAACCATGTATTTCAGTTCTAAAAAACCTTTCTTCTGTTGTTTCTCTCTCTGTTATTTTGGCATTGCTGCAAGCTTCAAATTACCTCTCAGATGGGCTGGTTTTTGTGTGGCAGTCCTTTGCTGCTAGTAAAGACATTTGTGCAGAATTTGAAGCTTTGCTATAAGTGGGTTACACAATCATATGACTTCTAAAGCAGGATGGAGTAAATCATTTATTTTTAAAAATTTTTTTCTTGACCATTATGAATTTGGCATGTATTCTTGTTTGTGGGTTGGATTAATGTAAAAAGCAAATACAAGATTGGGAAGTATCTTGTGTTCCTTTGGTTGCCAATCTGGGGTCTGGAAGAAATTTTCTTGCACTACATGTTGGCTGCACTTTCAGTTTACCTTGTAGTTCTGAGTGGGGATCAGGTGGGTCAAACACCACAGATCCGTTCTTTTTTTCCAGAAACAAGAGTTCATACTGTTCCTGTTTAGGTTGTGGTGATGTCCAACACATGCTGGATGCTTTCCCAACTGGAAGAAGGAAGTCATACCTGCTGGAGTGCAATTGCTCCAGATGACAGAAATTGTGCAAGTGTCCGGGAAAAGCAGTGCCGTACAGAAAGGCTGGTCATGGTCAGCATGATACCTGGCATTTTAAGTTGCAAGATGTTGAAATAACTAGTGCCAGTATTTGCTGAATCACAGAATCACATGGGATTGGAAAGGACCTCTGGAGGTCATCTAGTCCAACCCCCCTGCCAGAGCAGGTTGCTTGTCCAGACAGGAACTTGTCCAGGCAAGTTTTGAATGTACCAAAGTACATGTACAAAGAATGTACCATCTAACCAAAGAAGAGCTTTAAGAACGTGTTGGACAAACATCTTTTAGGTTTAGTTTGGGTATAGACTGTGCTGCTGTGGAAGAAAAAAACCTCTTAAATCCTTCCTGCTCTCCATGGCCCTCTCCTGTGCAAAGCTTTCTAACTGCATCTGTTTACCTTGGGATGCTCTGCTCACCCACTAGAAGTATTTGTCAGGAATGATAAATTTTTGGTTTGCTAATCCTGTTTTATAGAGTTACAGTGGTATGTGCAGATGAGGAGATCAAGGCCAGGCTGGGCATTTTTAATCAGATTTTTTTTTTTCCTGATTTTAGGCAGTGTAATGTGATTCCTGGTTTTGGAAAATTTAGGTTTCATCAGCAGGAGGTTTATGCAGAGGAATATGAGCATTAATAAAGCAGATTTATTAGTTTATTAGAATAATTAATAAACTGATCTAGTAAACTAGATTTATTAGTTAATAAACCAACTTGATTGGGAGATGTAAGGGAAAGTAGGCTTTTTGTATAAAATTTATATCTAATAGACACATTCCGTATGGGCACTGAAATAAATTATATTCATTTAATACTTTTGTTTTGTTTTTAATATTTAAGCATAAATCAGTTCAAGAGGAAAATTTCAGAATATAGCTGTTCATCAAGCACATGGATTAGTCCAGATGGAGTCAGATATTCTAATCAAACCTTCAATCAAGGTAAGGGGAGCTAAGTGATTGATACCTGGGAACAAACTGAATTTATGTCACTTGAAATGATACACAAATATATTTACTCACAATGTAGGTTTTCTTCAAAGTAACGTAGTGCTCCCTTTCGAGGGATATATCAGAACTAAATTCTTGAGCCAAATATGTTGTGAAGTTCCTGAAAAGAATGGGGAAAAACCTGCTGAAGTAGATGGTTGCCTTTCTTTGGCTTAAATGGCTGCATTTTCTCCTTGTTTAGATCAAAATCACACAGACCAGATGGGTGGGACTGTTCCTTGTTTTCTTGAAAGTGCCCTAAAATCTGAAGCTGACATGTAAACTCCAATTAACTGATCTATGTACTTTGCTAATTTTTTAACAGGTTTAGGCAAATGAGAACTATTACAAACTATTTTTGTAAAGGACCCTTTTAATGTTCTGTCTCTTCCTCTGTGTTACAGCTGCTGCACTTCTCATTGAAAATGGGAAACATGGGATCGCGTATCTTTTCAAACGTGGGACTCATGAAGAATTTGGATACGCATCCCTCTGCACTGCTTTGGCACTTTATTTCATCCTCAGCTGTTGGACGGCAGGTTCTGCTGTTGCCAGTGGCTTGGTTATTCCTATGCTGTAAGCTTCACCCCTCTTAGTTTGAGCTTCCTATACAAAAGGCCTGTGTTGAGTAGCACAATCTGAATTGTAAGCCTAAATCTTGGCAATAAATTGCTTGGAGGAGGTTATATAGGTGGAACAGGATGGTTTGCTTGGAAAGAGATGCTAAAATTGTGGAAAAGAATGAAGAAAAATCATCTGAGAATAGCTATGGAAGGACCATAGCCAAAACCCTATACTTTCCAAGTATAGATCATGTGAATCCTTTGGGGACCCAGAGAGAGTCCTGACTGTTGGCTCCGTCTCTGTAACTGTAGAAATACAGGTTCAGGTCCAGATTTCTCATCTGTTTCTTATGCACATAATAGCCTGAATCTTAATCTTGGACATCAACACCCTAGACTTTGGAGAAAACTGCAGTTAGGTCTTTTATTGTAATTTTGGAAAGCTGTGGTAGACTAGAGCAAAGTTCTTACAGTAATGTTGAGAGGTTTAACGTTCTGCAAGCAAGGAATCATGGCTGGAGAGTGGGGTATCCAGTCAAATACCAAAAAAATTCTAACAAGAAATCATCGTGTGTATGACCTTCTGCCTTTGCCCTACCCCTGAGTATTCACCTCTTACCTTCCCCAAACTGTTGTCTAAATCAATTTTTAATATGCAGTGTTTGCTGAAACATGTCATACTTGTCTGAATAGATATTGATAGTGAAGTCCAT
The DNA here is from genome assembly GCA_004320125.1 of Scolopax mira. Taxonomy (NCBI): domain Eukaryota; kingdom Metazoa; phylum Chordata; class Aves; order Charadriiformes; family Scolopacidae; genus Scolopax; species Scolopax mira. The sequence continues at coordinate 140,898 of BJBW01002234.1, read as the reverse complement.
CAGCCAGCTCCCATGTTTCTGACCCAATAACCTAAATTTTATAACCATTCTAGGACTACTAGAACTGCATCCATCAATAAAATGAATCAATTGTATGAATAAATAGGGAAAAAGCTGTGTAATGGTGCAAGATGATGCTCCCCAAATCAGATAATATATGTCGTATATATGGCCATTGTATAAATAATAATAATTTACCATTTCTGTAAGGAGAATGTCTGTACAAATACAGCTCATTGGCTGACACTTGGATCTGTATATTTTATTTCTTGCATATGGAATGAAATCCTGTGTCTCATGCCAGCAATTACATGCCCAACTGTGCTAAATTTTGTGTTTGCTCTTCAGTGTTAGCATATGGTTGGTTTGAGGACTCCCAGCTTCTCTTCGCAGCTTCATTACTGGTTAGCTTTGGGCAGGTCATTAATACCTGTTAGTCCATTTTGACCACTTATTATAGGGCTGTAATACTTTAGTTGCCAGGTTTATGGGGTGCAGGTAGCCTGAATTCTAAGAGATTATATAAGGCTGGAGCTCTAGAAATATGGGCTTTTCGTGTGAAATATCCCAGTGTGTACGTCTGCGACCTGTACTTTTGACTGTATTCCTGTAAAGTTCATTCTCATTTGGCTTTTGAAGAACACTAAAAAGGACGTGCTGATAGTCCTTTTTCTTCAAAGTATGGTACATATGGCAGCTTTGGGCTAGTGACTGGCACTACGGATATCCTCATGCTAAAGAAGGATGCTATAGATTTTCTTGGGAAAGGAGTTGCTATAGAAGATGACAAAATTACGTGGGATCAGCAGAATATTAGGAGGAGCTTGAGGAAACACTATCCTTGGCAAGAAGAGTGCTCTTTTTCTTCTTGCTTACAGGTACACAGGGGCTTTGTACGGCAGGATAGTCGGCTTGATCCTTGTTTCTATTTTTGGTGTTCAAACAAATGAACATGGAGCATGGATTGATCCGGGCCTCTTTGCTGCCATTGGAGCTGCCTCCTTTTTCAGCGGTGTGTCAAGACTAACCATCTCCCTCACTGTGATAATGGTAAGTATGTTAAGTGTTTAGGTGTTTGTGTGGCCAATGATGAGTTGAGCTTTTGCTGCTGCAGCGAAATGAACCATGGAACCTCAGGTGGTGTCCCACGCACATTGAGCCACAGAGAAATAACTTATTGGCCCAGCCATTTCTAGCTTGCCTGAAGAAAATTGTTTTTTGTTTTGGTTTGGTTTTTTCCCTGAGACCTTTTATTTGTGAAGTGTAAGTTTGGAAATAACACCTTGAGAAATCTGACAATCTCTTTTTCTATTATTTAGATTTTGTGGGGTTACAGAAATTATAATGGCATCAGTGGTTCACAAACAAGAAAGCAGAATGTGCTATGTTTTGTTTCTTCTGGATTGCAAAAAGAAATAGTAGATCACACTGCTTGGCTTGGGAATTGACTTCTGGGGGTACTGAGGGCCTTGTGCAATGCACCTTTTTATATTAGGGCCGAATAGAGATTTCTGGATGGAGTAAATGAAGGATTTGCAGTAGCATAGGCAACTGATGCAATGGGAAGTCTCCCCAGGTCTATCTGGTAAATTTATACCTTTATAGATTTCAAAAGTTTGAGATTCCCTTGGAACACATTTCATATTTCTGTTTCCTGCCCCTGTCCTTTTATTACAGAACATTTTGAGTCTATGCTACAACGCTTTCCAGGCAAACCTCTGAAAGAGAAATTATTTGCATGTAATAGTCTTATAATTGGAGAGGATGTTCTTTGCTCTCCCTGGTTGCAACACCTGGGGACGGTGAGTGAAATTTGGCTTAGTCAACAGAGAAGTGACATTGAGTTCACAAGGGGGAAGCTTTCACCCTTCCACGGCAGGACATTCAAGCCCCGTGAGTGTTACTGTGTGTGGAAATTTCACCCATGACTAAACCCAGTCTTGGCTCCCCAGCTGGCTTTGCCCGAAAGGCTCTCACTAAAATCTTTGCAGATGTCAGAATTCACCCGGAGTGACCAAGCAAGGATTTTCCCTCCTAGTATGCCGTTGCGCAGTGTTTGATAAAGTAGCTGTTTATTGGCACTTGCTCTGAATTGGGTTCATTTTAGTCATAGGTTGTGTAAATTGTGTAGGAAGCTTTTTTTTTTTTTTGATGTTTTAGCTTGGAAGGCATTGGATGTGCATAAAAACTTCTCTGTTGTGAAATAATAGTTTGATTATGGAAACACTCCTCCTTCAGTGTCCTCTTGGTACTTTGGCACTTACTTATCCATTAAGTAAATAGGCACTCTGCTATTTTTGCTTCTATTATTGCTGTTATGCATCTTTTAGAAGTTACTGTGTGATTTGTTGGCCAGCTGTAAGACTTAAAGGGGAGAAAGTTGGTGCCTGAATGCTGGGTGTAAATTTTTTGAGAGCGCCAATTACCACGAAATGTAATGTCTTTTCCAAAGTAGGCCTGAATTTTCTTGTGATGGGTCAATACATCTTAATTTAGGTATCATTTCTAAACCATTACTTTATGGTGTTGCTGCAGAATATAAGTCCTTAGTGGCAAAAGCAGTTAATTGACATCTTCCTCAGCTTTGTGCTCATGAGGCTGTGCTTCATTGCAGGGAAGTAAGATGTGATTATGTGCCAGAACACTTGCTGGTCTTGGATGACAGAACTGTATTTCATTTGACTCTAGCAGAGAGAAAAGCCTACATTTTATTTGCTTCAATTTCTCTCTCCCTTCCTCATTACCTGCACTTTTTTTGTTTGTTTGTTTTGTTTGTTTTTTTTTTTCCAAGTGCCTCTGTGACCATGCATGTATGGCACATGCGAAACAATAGCTGGAAACTGTTAAGAGAGCTGTAGGAAACTCAGTTGGAAAGGCACTAGAAAAATGATGAGGATTGCATTGCAATGTGTTCTGAATTCCCCTAGGTGTCATGTTATAACTCTTCTGCGCCTCTCTCTGCAGACGCAGATTGAGTTCCAATTCATGTTCATCCAAGATAAATAGCTGCATTGCTTGAGGAAATATTAGTTTTTGAGGAGAAAAAAGGTCTTGGACATGACAATGCAAAAACATAATTAAAAGGTTGTGCCCTCAAACTATGAAATGCACATATTTTTCCTATATTGTCTGATGGGTTCAAACAGAATTGAGAATGTTTGCTTTGGCTTTTCACACAGCCTTCCATTTGGAAACAGTTATGAATGTGGGACTTGTAGCGAACAGGTTTGTAAGATGCTTTTCTTTTCTTTTTTTTTTTCTTTCTTTTTAAAATTTTCTTTCTCAGGACAGACCCCACAGGCATCTGCCCACCTCTTCTTTCTTGGCTGCCTCTTTCTACCCCCCATGCTGACACTCGACCCTCCTCCTCAGCTCTTTGCGGCAAACGGTAGATGTGGTGACATTTTCCTTGGCAAGTAGAAGGACCAGCCTTATGACTTGCCTTCCCGCAGCCTTCTGTCTCCCACGTCTTTTTAAGTGTCATGTGTCCTGGGCTTGCTGGCTCAGGGCGCACTAGATGCGGGAAGAGGAACAGCATCTTCCTACAGTGTGTTTTGTCTCTGGGTAATTCTGTATTTTCATTGTTCCTTTTGTATTCTTACCACTCAATAACACTGCCTGGCAGGGGTTAAAGAGGAAAGGTGGCACTGGACTAGTATAGGATTAGTGTTCTTGTCCAGTACTGGTTAAGGCCCTCTGTCCAAACTGAGAGAAGCTTGATTTACACTGATTCGGATCCTTTGTCCCCTGAGTTGCCTGTCTTTCTGTTACACAAGATGGAAAATAGCCCTGACTCTCTCCCCTTTCTCGCCTGTTCTGTTCAAACAGAATTAAAGCAATGTATCAGTTTATCGGCCTAGCTGATTTGTCAAAAAAAATCTCTTCTGATGGATATGGGAAATAAAATTAATTCTGAAAAGGTTCAGTCTAAAACCCTTCCTCTGAGTGTGAAACACTGTTATACCAGGCTTTTGGCAGATGTAGACTAAAGGAGAAAATAGACTATTCCTTAGGATTTGGAAGGGGAAATGCGATGTCGTTATCTAAACCAAAGGAAAATCTCCATCAGGGATTAAATCACCTAAGGTCTGTCCTCTTGCTAATGGCGAGTGTGGCTGCTGTGAATGAGTGGCTTGTGCAAATGGCCACCGTGTTGGTACTGAATGAAATAAAATGACCACCTGGATAGGGGTTCAGAGCCTTATTAAAATTTGCTCATTGATGTCTGTCTGAGTCTGCAATGCCACAGAAACAACAAGCTGTATGTCAAGTCACTGGGTTCGTAAGACAGTATTGAAGGCTCAGACGTGATGTTTGCTTGGGCTTTCTGCTCTCTGGTGCCCAAATTGAGACAGGCACATTGACAGGGCACTGGATGTAGTAAATGACACTGCTGTAAGTCACCACTCTCCTATGGTTAGGTAATTAGGTATATTTGTTATACACAGTCCATGAAGAAATGAAAACGAAGATTTATTTTTTGCATAGCCTGGATACCTCAGTGGTAAAGTACAGTTCTGGCATGCTTCACAGCAGTGCTACAGGTTGTCTCGAATTAGTGCAATAAAATAACTGTGCCAGCAGGTAATAACAATTAAACCCTAATCTCTCCCCTCTCTGTATTCCTTCAGCACTTTAAATTTAGGCAAAATGTGCTCACCTCAAATTATAGGCAGGATGAATTATTCCAAATGCTGTGGCTGCCCCTCTCGCTTCCTCTGAGAAAGCAACTCTCAAGAAATTTCTGATGTCCTTTCACAAGAAATTTAAGTAGAGCATCAGCTGTGGGCACTTACCGTAGACGACAGACACATTTTGTTTTACAGACGTGATGTGAGAACACGGCAGCCAACCTCTCAATCCAACCGACTGGGGGGGAAGTTGAAAGAGGAGCAGATATGAGATGTTAGAAAAAATAAGCACAAGACTTCTAAAATACATGTAAAATCTGATACCCAGTGCAGCTTTTTCATGAGAGAGGTGTGTTGCTCGGTAGTTGTAGGAGGCAAAATGCTGCATTTTCAGCCATTTACCATCATGATGATGCAAGCAGGAAGGATGGTTTTGAAAATGTTGAAAGAAATATAAATTCCGAATCTCTCCTTGTTGGAGTGGAGGTGTCAGATAGCATCTCATAGCTGGGGCTTGGGGACCAAACTGTGCAAACAATCCTGGCTGCCCATGGCATTGCCTGTCTGTGTTGCTGCTAAAGAAATCATCAGGGGAGCAAGAATTCTCAATAATTTAAATCAAATTTCTCCTAATTGAGGCCTGATCTAATGGACGATAGCTCTGTTCTCCAGGTGAAGATGAATAAACTGAACATGAACTGGGCAAGAAAACTGTGATATGTATCACGCTTGCATTAAATGTAAATGTTAATAGGTGTAAATTCTGGGATTTCTTCCTGTCTAGTGGGATGCCAGAAAAAAGTCTGTATAGCTTTCCCTTTCAGCGTGCTGGGATTAATTGGATTGTGTTATTTTCCACTTCAGCTGGTTGGTACCCAGTTATACCTTAAAGAATTTCTGTGAGTTTCCCCTGCTCACCTCTGCAAATTATTAATATTGTGCTCTTTTGGGTGATTTTGGGGGATATGTAATTAACTTGCATGCTGCTTTTCTTTTAGTTTTAGTAGAAATGCTGGGTTCCTCGGTGAAGTGATTTTCCTATCATGCTTTGCACTTCTGTCAGAACTTAGAATCATAGAATGGTTAGAGTTGGAAGGGACCTTTAAAGATCATCGAGTTCCAACCCCCCTGCCACAGGCAGGGACACCTCCCACTAGAGCAGGTTGCTCAAAGCCCCATCCAGCCTGGCCTTGAACACCTCCAGGGATGGGGCATCCACAACTTCTCTCAGCAACCTGTTCTAGTGTGTCATCACCTTCACCATATCTAATCTAAATCTCTCCTCTTTCAGTTTAAAACCATTACCCTTTGTGAATGACATTTCCTCAGTTTTCAGGTCCCTCCTGCCTGCTTCCCCGTTACCTGTTGCTGTTTTACTTGGCTGCTAGCAGGGTCTCTCTGAAAAGGGAGGGAGAATGGCTCTGGTGGCACATGTGCCCCTTGTCATGCAGGACAGCAGTGTCAGCTTGCCTTGGGCAGCCTCCACCTCCATTTGAGTAGGGGCTGTTTCTGCCACCAGGACCTCCTGCTTTTCCTTCTTCCCTTCTGCTCCCTGAGGTGGAAAGTAAGGACGGAAGCAGCTCATGGTATGAAATGGTTAAATGGTTGTCTTGTTTGTGAGTGCCCAGGAGTGGTGCATAGGCAACAAGGAGAGCCTTCAAAGAGGCTGGATGTTACTCAAGGAGGTGCTCTGGCAGAGCTGGCAGGGCTTAGAGGTACAAAGGCTCTTCAGTGCAAACTGTGCCTTATAGGAGACTTGTTCGTGTACTTGCAGTCTTCTCAGATCTTTCATTAGTAAGAGGAGGGGACAATTGACATGCCCCTTTAAACAGCTGCCTTTAAACCACCCTTAGCTCCCAACTACAGTGCAGGTGCTTTTCTGTAATGCACAGTTTCCACCTAATTGGTTTTACATTTTTTTGGTGAATTATTAAATGCACAAAATGAGTTCTGGCACAAAGCTGGGTGTGTGTACATGAGCCCATGTGTTCTTCCCGAAAGGAGGAGCAGCTGACCCCAAAGTGATGGGGCTGAAGAGCTGTGGCACTTTTGTGCTCTGGGGTGGGTTTCTGAAAATGGAGGCTCTTGGATTTCAGTCCATCACAGCTCTTCAGGGCAGGTCCTATGGCATGAGGAACTACATGAAGCAGGATATTTTGCAAGTTGTGAAATAAAATGATTGTATCAGTCCTTCTGGTCTTAAAAGAAACCAGTCTTGTTTTCAGCATACAAAATGTGGTGTAACATCTGACTAGTTGAAGAGAAAGGGGTTCCTTTCCAAACTTGTCATCCGAAGTGCAATCCTCTCCTTGATAAGGATCGTAGTGCACTGAGGTGTGAGGAGAAAACTTCTTTGAGTGCTGAGTAAGCTTTTGGTGTACCAGCAAGCAGGAGAACAGGCTGATTTGAAATGCATTAATTTCTTGTCCATGTGAAAAATCTTATTGTCAAATAAGATCAATATGATTTTATGGTCAAATACAGCAAAATGTTTTTCAGTGCCTAACTTTGTGGTGGGAGTGACTAAGAGCATGGAAGTCTGCAATAGCTTATTTTTTCAGCACCACCCTGGCTAAAATGATTTCAAAAAACTCCCTTCAACTTTATTTTTGACTGAAAATGAGGCCTCAGATTTGTTTTTACAAAAAATTTGGACACTTCATCAAAAAGTTGAAATCTGAAAAACAGAAATAAAGAAAAAAAATATTTAAAATTTCTTTCCGTAAGCCTTGTTGTTTCATGCTAGCATTTTTCTGTAAGGAATGAAATATTTCCCATGAAATACCAAAGATACTTTCCCGGTGTATTTGAGGGAGGAGTGGGCAATGCACAATGCATCATGGGAGATGTAGTTTAATCTGAGAGGCCAAGTCGAACCCAAGTTTAAAATTCTCAAGAGATGCCATAAAAGCATTCCAAATGAAAGCTTTTTGGGTTTAAACCTAAAGAATACTGCTCTATAGGGATAATAAACAATTTGTCATGTCAATGTAACATTCTGTAAAAAAATGTACGCTTATGGGGAAAAATGAAAGAAACCCCTTTTTCTTTATGGATGGTAGTTTTTGTGAACTCAGCCCAAGAAAGTCAGAACAAGTCCCTTCTGATTCATTCATTCATCATTTGAAAGGAATAACTGCAACTATGGGAGTTTGTTAGTCTGTAGGTAATTCACAAATTAGAAGGGAGTCTAGCTTTATCTCTAATATATCTTTCAGCTTTGGCACCAGGTTTTTATCAGTAAAATAAACAGACATGACTGAATTGTACATGGATTCAATTGGCATTGAACTTTTAGAAAGTTCAGTTGTGCATCTGAAATACTGAAATTGAGACTGGATTTCTGTTTTAAATACACACATTGGAAATTAAATTGTAATATGAGAAGATAACATTTTTATATAGTCATTTTTCTGGCTCTAGCTTTCAGTAGCTTTAAAGGTATTTTATAAATAAAGTGATCTAGTGTATTACAATATGCAATTGTACATTTGGGACATGTAAGACAAACCTTAATGAAAGTTAATGAGAATTTAATGTGCAGAAGTTATTTTTAATTCACAGTATCTTATCTGTTTTTAATTTTTTTCAAATTACAAAATGCAGTTGGGCTGTCTTATGTACTAATTCTTTGCCAACTTTAATTTGTTTCCAAATTAAAGACATTTTTCAGTTACACTGTCATGAAAAGCATCTGAAACCATTAAGTTTTGTTATATTTTTAGCTTTAAAACCTTCAGAACGTTGCCAACAGTGTTTTTCCCAAATTTTGAGAAAACTATTTATCTCTGGGACAAAAGCTACCACAATAAGCCTATCTCTTTTCCAGTCTGAGAAGTCTATTATCATCTTAAATTAAAATTTCCATGTAACTGGATGCTCTAATAAATGGGGGCTCGGGGCCAGAAGTCCCTGTTTGATTCGTGGACCCAGCTGAAACAGAAGCAAGCGGTTACACAGCCCAGCAGATGCTGGGTCTCAGATGTAGATGGTCAGGAGCCTCCTACTGCAGGTCCTGAGAGAGGCAAATCCCTTAGGAAGAGCATGACCTCCTCCTCTGCTCAAGATGGGGAGAACAATGTGTTCTGTTGTTGAAGTTTCGGTGTTTTCCCGGTGTTTTTTGGAAGAGGAATAAGACTGGGTCCAGGACATGCACGCAGTGGTGGTGGTGGTCAGTGCTGGTGAAAGGTGTGTCACTGTTGTGAGCACGACTGTGTGGAGGCAGGCACTGAGGAGAAGACATGAATGCATAAATGTATTGCAGAAAAGAGGAACATAGATGGGCTAGCCAGTGGGATGTGTCCTAATGATGGGTTTTCTCTCAATTTGAAATATGAAGGAGTGATGGTGGAAAAACTCTTCTGTGCCTGATGACTGTGTCTGAGGAAAGCTTACAGAGCCAGACCTGAGCTGGTTCCTTGCATATCTAAAAGAAAACAACCCACCCTAAACTGGCAGTGGCCACGCAGGTTGTCCACCAGTGAGTTGTGCAGCAGCAGGTGACTTCTACGGTTGATGGTGCAACTTGTGAACCAGCAACACCTGGCTTTAGGGAAGGATGAAGTTGCACAGATGCGGAGATAGCTGGAGTTGCAGTTGGCTGGTGCTTCAGAGTATATTGCATGAAGACTGACCACAGGTTAACTCTGCTTAAACTGCTCCCATCTCACTCTGCTTCAGCCTAACCCTTGTTCAAAGGAGAGGTCATTTGGGAGGCTCAAGTCAAACTTTTTCCTTTGTTCCCCATGTTTCAGAGAGTGTGTGCAATACAAACAGGCTACCCAGAGAAGTTGTGGATGTCCCACCCCTGGAAGTGTTCAAGGCCAGGCTGGATGGGGCTTTGAGCAACCTGCTCTAGTGGGAGGTGTCCCTGGACGTGGCAGGGGGGTTGGAACTGGGTGATCTTTAAGGTCCCTTCCAACTCTAACTATTCCATGATTCTGTGAAAGAATTGACTGTAAAAAATGAATACATCCTTGTCAGCAGAGTTACTCAGGAGGGTTACTCAGCATCGAGTTTAGCTTTGGTCAGGATTCTCCACACGGCCACAGCCTTCATTTTAACTCCCCACTTTTAACTCTCTCCCAGGAGAGACTGACACGTGGTTGATTTTCCACCTGATTTTGGTGGGGAAAAAAAAATCTTTTGCAGAAGCTGGGACAAATGTGTAGTATTGAAGATTTTTCACATCATGTTTCCTTTCAAAGCAGGCAGAGGAAGTGCTTAATTATTTGGAAACTCATCTGGCAGGTTCTTCCCAGTGGTAGGCTGTTTAATGCATCAGCCCGTCATACTTAAATACTTTAGGGCTCACTTAACGTTTTTGATTACACCTGAGATGGTTCACAGGAATTGTTTTGACAGGGCCTAATTTTCTGTTACTAAGATGCCTGATTTTTTTTTCTTTTTCTAATGGAGAGTTTAAACCCTAGTCAAAACATTTGTTGAGAATCTCCAAGCCTACAGTTATTCCTACCAGGGGAAGCGTTTGCTCCGCTTACGCTGCCTGTCAGGAGCAGCCTGGTGTGCTTGAATGGTATATTTATTTCGGAACCTGATTGCAAGGGATGTCACCTTTTTACAGAGAAGGGGAGATGCAGAGTAGTGTTGTACTGATCCTGTTCTTACTCAAATTAATCCCAAAATAATTGGAGTAACAATGCATAACCGGCAAAGGCAAACTGTTAAAAACATTAAATCCTACTATTTTCTGTTGAATTTGCCCCAACTAGGGGGAGAGAACTGTGTGTTTTTTGGCAGTAGCTTGTCTGGAAAATGAAATAAGTGAAACTGTATTCTCAGGGAGAAGGACAGGGAACGGTTTCAGGACTTCAGATTTCATAATGCACTTCTTTAAGAAACTAGAGGCTCAGGGAATGAATACCTACGTTCATTTTGAGAACAACAGGCTTTTGTAAGTTTTCTATTCCGATATTTAAGGTTTCATCTCTTACTGAAGTTAAAGCTGAAATGGGGTTTGCATCCTGTGGTGTAGAGCATTTGTCACATAGCCTTGGCAAATCCACTGTCCAGTCTGCAGCTGTCTGTAGCCACGGGGCTCTTTCTTCTCCAGCCTTTTCTAAACCTCAGGACCTGGGGTCATAAGAATCATGGCATTCTGGAGAATCACTTAGATATGTCAGAGATTCATTGGAGTTGTATATCTTATTTTTAAAAAATCCCCATGATCTTATTTTAAAAAATCCTCATGAATAACAATTGAAAGAATTCTGTGATACTGTGGGTTAAAAAAGTACAAGGTTGCTTAGCTGGGTAATTATACAATACAGTGCTTGTTTTGAAAAGATGTAATATGTGAGCTTGCTGAATGTTTAGGCGTATTCAGCAACATGCATACACAATGCTGCTATTTTTATTAGTGGAAGGTTCACTTGACACAACGTGCACCAGCGTTACCTTCCTGAGACACAGATTTAAGTGGCTTTGAAACCTCCTTTCAGGGTTTGGTGTCTGCTATGTATGTAAGATGAAGAGCCAGATTAAAAATAAATAAATAAATCACTGATAGATATCTTTCCAGGGGATCTTGGCAAGAGTCGCTGCTATCGCCTATACTGTTTCCGATATCACTTGCATCCATTGCCACAACCTGTCAAAACAGATGTATTTATAGGCCTTGAGGGACTGAAATAAGAAATCAAACATTTGCATAGCGTCTTCCATCCAAGTTCCCAAGGACTGAGGCTCAAAGGATATTGACATGTTTCCAGGCATTACTTAGCTGCGTTGGGTATTTCTACGTTCTCTGTAGTAATCTCCTGCTGCTGTACTAGGTCTTGGAATTAGAAAAAAATTGCTCTCTCTTTTAACAAGGAAATCATCAACAAAATGCTGGTTGGCTTCAGAAAAACTCACACAAATATTTAAATCCACATCAGAGAAAACAGGGATGAGATCTCACTGAACATTATGAATTAAGGTAAATTAAGAAGCAGTGCACAAGTGCGATTAATTAGAACTATTTAAGAGAGAAACTGCTTAAAGAGAAAAAGTACGTGCCCTGTTCTAAGATATTTTTTTTTGTGCTCTGTCTTGGCATTAATTAAGTTCTAGGAAGCTAGGAGCTGCCTGCTGCTTGTAATGGCCTGGAATAGTTAATGGGGTTGAGCTCTGGAAGAGGAAAAATCCCACTAATTGTGCAAGCCTCCTGGCACTGGGGTTTGGCAGGACGTCCCCACGGTGAACCTACGCTGGGTGTGCCTCCCTTTGTAGAGCGTGATGCACGGCTTCGTGTGCCTGAGGCTGCAAGAAATAATCATTTTCAGCAGTGTGAGGGAACTTGAATGCATAACTTTTCGGGGCCAGCATGACGATCGTGTCTTCTTAGGAGATTTATATTTACTGTATTGCAGCATCCCACTTTTCCAAAAATTTCCAGCAATGATAGTGATGAGTGATAAGGAGATACAGTAAAGAGATTTGAGTTAATGGATGTAGTCCTAGGACTATAAAGGTGAAGTGCACAGGAAAGGAATGTTTTTCACTCAGTTTTAAAGAGAGAGATTAATGGAAGTTCAGGGAGGGAGTATTCAGTTGGATCGATATGTGAGGAAGGTGCCTCTTTTGGCATAATCCCAGATGAAAATAGAGGACTGTGTGATAACAGCATTTCAAGTCATAGTTTGTCAGGACATTATTAAGTGGGAAGTAAAGTGACTTAAATGTTCAATGCATAGGTTGCTAAGGGCCAGCAGATCATAATCCAGAGATTAAAGAAATTGAAATGCAGATCTGTATTGTTTATGAAATGGCTGTGACAATATAAATAACTTAATCCTGGAGATGTAAATTCAATAAACTCCTATTCTCAAGAAAGCTGCATGAACTCTCAAGAGCTGCATGAACAGCTCTTTTACTGCTGTGAATAGGGAATTGTTCTCTCCTTCCCTTCTTTACATCAAGCGATCAGCTTGCAACCTTATTGGCATTTTCTCCAAGAAAAAAAATAATCCAAAGTTTTCTTCTTGCTACAAGCCTTCCACCCTTTGAAAATGTTCTGTTGACTGTGTTCTTGGTGTCTTTAATCAACAGTAGCAAAAATTTTAAATGAGAAGTTCTGGTTGTATGTGAGAGAAATGACAGGTGCTTTCCTGGGGGACTGTGTCCGCGTCCACAAAATCTGGTGTCATAGAAACCACGAAACTATGGCCAGAACTAGTGTTTTGTGCCAGCTGCAGCCTCAAATCCAAACCTGTTGGACTTGGCTGGTAGTACCAAGACTTCATGTCCCTTTTCATCTACTCCCTTTTAAAACTCGCTCTCAGACATATTGTCTTGCACCTTTGTCCAGCAGCTGCTTGTTTTTTCCCAAATATTTTCCAAGTTCCAGGCTTTTCAGCTAAGAGTGTATAACCTTGCAAAGAATGAAAAAAATATTTCTTTTGGAGAGTTTGCTTCTCCCAACGATGATGGTCTTTATATCATGGGAAGGAAGAAGATTCTGTCTTCTGTTTGTTTGGTTTGCCAGGCAGCTCTTCTATTTGAACAAATCTTGAAAAATGAATTTCACTGCAAACCACATTCTTTTTTTTTGATGATCTCTCTCTTCTGTATTTGCCATTGTAGGCTGTAAGTAGCAAGGGAGCTCTCTTGCTAAATGGCTTTTCAGTAGAAGAAAGAAAATTGATTTGTACTATGTAGCTGGTTGAAGATCTTTTCTTTGACATTATTGGAAATATCAAGGGTTTAGGGAATATTCACTCTATCAGCAGCCTGGCGTCTAATGAGGATGTTTGGACTCAGTTCTCTGAGCTGGGGTGAAACCTTTGAAACATGTTAACCACATTTTGATTGACAAGTGGAGTTGGGCTTTTAACAGTGAGCTTTAAGTAAACTGCATCTTTTTGAATTTCCTGGGCAGCTGCCTTTCTCGCTTTGATGTACCGTGCCTGGTGATGCTGTTAATGAAATGCATAATTATGTGTTATATAATAAAACAGAGCTAACATGAAGGTGCCTAATAGATTATAATGATGTGGAGGCCTGAGAAACTCAGGACCATGGGGGTTGTTGAAAAGTGCCTCTGGTGACGAAGAAGATATTTAAAGAGGTTTGAATAACTGTGCTAATAAATGAATTGTGGTCTGCGTGCATATGTGTGTAAACGACATTTTTCAAGATTTTGTATATAGAGACAATATTGGAAAAAAAAATAGGTGCAATTTACTCGGCTGCTGATGTATGAAGTGTCAGCACCGAGTGCTTCCAGCGCCTGTAAACGCTGCTGGCTTTGCACAGAAGGGTGCCCTAGGCAAAGACATTTTTGGCACAGCCTGCTCACCCGTAGGATCAAAAGGAAAAAAAAAAAAAAAATCTGGCAATATGCACAGAGAGTAAATTGCATCCTAAAGGGCAGCCCCTAAAATGCAGGAGGCTTGGAATGAGTATCAATAAATGAAACGTCACGTTTAATGGCTGAGGAGTTGTAGGCGTTTGGTGGCTGCCCCCAGCTTCCCTCTTCCTTTCTCTGCTTTTGTCATCTTTATTTTATATTTCTCTCTGTAATACTCTGTGTTATTTGTTCCTTTCTTAGAGTCTTTAGGAACTGGTTTGAACAGGTAGGTATTTTTAGAGGAGGGGCTAACCTTCCAGCCCTGTACTCTTAATGGTGCTGGGCTTACTTGGCTGCTGTTCTGGGCTTACAGGAGCCTGTCTGCTGGGAGAACTGGTATGCGGGGAGCTCCGGTGTGAATTTACAGCCTGCTGGTTACTTGGCACTAATCCCCTGGGTAGATGCTTCTAGTACCTACTGCCAGTGCTTTTTGGGAGGGTTAACTGTAAGAGTGCTTTCCCGTGAGTTAGGCGGGCTCCTTTTGGAAGGTGAATTATGTTGTTTTTCACTTCCCAAGCACCAAGGGTCCCCTGGGTGGGCAGTTCCTGGGGAGTAGCTAATACACAGTAAATTCACACCCAGGCTCACCCGGCCATAACTTCCTCACGCAGCCGCGTCCCGGGGCTCTGCACTTTGTCTCTCTCGGCAGGGAGCAGATGGCCCTTCTCTAAAGAGGGAATATTAGTAAAGCCTTACAAAGAGCACATATATGTGCGTGTGTAGGTTTATGTGTGTCCATATGTTTATACAAGAGGACTTGAATCTGTTGCAGTTCATGGATTAACTTGTGCTTCCTTGATTTTTATCAAGATACCCTAAGGAGAGCATTGCCCCTGTGTTGCCACCATCCTTGTCGATTTAGCTACAGGTTTTGATGAATTCTTCCATTTTCTTCTGCACTAAGTGCGTCATGCTTTTTACCATCAATTTTTTAATAAAATTTTTGGTTTAGACTGTGCTTCGTGAATAGATTTATCTATAATTAGTGTACAGCTTCACCTTATCTTAAGGTCACATAATGGGTTGATTTTTTTATGCAAAGTTTTCCTGAAATTTTATAAATTTTCTTGTCTGTTTTTCATGTTTGTGCCTCACATGTATTGTTGACTTCTCAGTCATCTGCAGATCTGCTGTTACGGTTTTTTTGCTCTAGTGTTGCCTATTTCCAAGAAAATTTCATATCGTGAAAATTGCCTCTCCAATCTGCAGTGAGAGCTCAGGACAACTCCACCAGCTCTCTTTTGGCCAAAGCTTCAATTTACTCACATACAAAAGATATTGCTCAAAATGCTTTTAACATGTCTTGCTTTAATGACATGCTAGCCATGCTAGCCTGCCAAAGATCAACAGCGTTTCTGCTCACCAGGCATTAACTCCTGGAGAAGCGAAGTCCCACGCTGAACCCAGAGGCACTTGCTCTGAGCCTTCAATGCCCTGTTGTAGACATGAGCCATCGCCCTCTTCCTCCCCCCCCCCCACCCCCCCCACCCCCCTCCTCCAAGACCCCAGCACTCAGGAGGGTGCTGCAGGGCCTGGGGAAAATCAGCACAAGCCCCAGAGTTTCTCAACAGCAGATGTAAAATGCCGCTGAATGTTTACGACAACAAAGGATGAGGGCCCCGGGTCAGGCCAGCTTGATTGTTCCTGCTAGAGGATGGGAGGGCAGGAGGAAGGGATAAAATGGGATGAAAAACAAGGAGGGGAGACCTGGAGAGCCCCTGGTTCCTGTTCTGGCTCTTCTGGAGATACTCTCTGTAGGTTAAAGCAACCACTTGAGAGAGTTCTTTATAGAGTTTGAGTTTCAAGAGTTTTTAAATCTAGAGTGCTTTTATAGCTTTTTAAGAGCGTTTTTATATTGATTTTTAATGCTTGTTTTATTCCAGAAGAGTTCCCCATAGCAAGAGACATTACAAAAAAAGCCCTCAAAAAGGAATCCACAATAAAGGAGTCTCCATCTGTGTGAATGAGCCGCAGCAGATACGATGAAGCAATTCTTAAATTCCCACAGTTGCTCTTTTCCTTTCAACTGACAGGTTCCTGGTGTTTTTAAATAAAACAGTTGAATACTAGGTTTAAAGAGACATTCAAAGAATGCTGTGGTGTTATTAGAAATCCCTGGCTATGTCCAAGCAGACAGGACAGTTGCAGGACCCTGTCATACGCAGCTGACCGTGCCGTGTGAGTCCCTTGTTGGGATATACTGTAAATCATCCTGGATGTTATCTTTCCAAACATGGAACAGAGACAGAAGGAGGGTGAAAGTATCAGCCTGGATAAATTTGCTACAGCTTATCAGGCAGAAATGTGTTTATTGGCATTCTTTGAATGTAGATTCTTGGAGTATTTGCCAATCTCCAGCTAATGAGGTCTATTACATGCAATTCAATTTGTCCAAATTGCAGAGAAGTTTCTGGGCAAAAGTGTTTTGAGGAAAGTTTGCGTATTTAATTCAATTGCTGGTGAATATCCCTTTTTAATAGGATGCAATGATAGGGAAAACAGCGGGAAGTGAAAGGAGGTAGCAGTTTTTTACTAAAAAGTCTTATTAAGGTAGCATAACGAGAACATTTCTGTGCAGTCATTTTCACCACAAAGAATATTTAGCTTTATTGTGAGTTGGGCATAAAGAGCATTAAAAGTACACTCACATTACTTTTTACTTTGTGTATGAGGATTCGCTCTGAATCCTTTATTCAAAGGCAGTGGTATGATGTGTTTTGTAAAGTCACTGCCACCACAGCTGTCACCCATCTGCAGCCCAGAGAACAAGATCATCCTACCTTTGTGCAGTTCTGTTATGGGGGCCGTGTCCAACCACAGAGGCAAACCCAGATAGCTGGAGGGGGATACTATATGTTTTGCCACTCATCTGACCATACCCTCACGACACAGGCAGAAAGTGCAAGGGTAACACCTTAGGAAAGGTGTTTTAGCTGAGATACCATAAGCACCATGCCTTGTACTGCCGCATGTTGCTCAGCAGGGTAACTGATGTTCCTGCTGCTTGATCTCCTGAGCTGGACTTCTGCTGAAAGCTTCTTGTTCCCCTTTCTGGCATCCTTCAAGGCAATGTTTGTACAAGGAGTTTGTTCTGTCAGGAAGCAGCAGTACGGGAAAACAATTTTATATCTCCTGAGCTCAGCAAGAAAGAAAAAATATTTGGATTTGTTTGCATTTTTTAATATTTGTCACCATGCCAAGCTATTTTAAGCAATCTGGCTACTCAATCTCTATTTACCCTCCTCTGATACTTCAAAATTATCACAAGCCACCTGAAATATGGGAATCAGATGTGAGTTTTAATGTAAGTGCAGTGCCTCAAGCTGGTAGAAACGGGAGGGGGAGCTGTCACTGCATCAGCCAAGACTCTCTGGTGGAAGTATTGATTGATTATCCATCCCTGGGAAAGGAGGGGGAGCACCCTTCCACTTTTAGCAGACTGAATTGTTTCCTGTTCCATTGTGAAAGAAATGTGCAGTCCATTGTCATTGTCTCCAGGTGTAAGAGAAGATGGAAAGTCCTTTTTTTGCTTTTCTCCTTAGGTAGAGATCACAAATGATGTCCAGTCCTTGCTACTGATAATGCTGGCTGTCATGGTGGCCAAGATGGTTGGTGACTTGTTCAATGCATCCCTGTACAGTTCCCTCCTGAAGCTGAAACTCATTCCCTACTTGGATGTGGAGCCTTTTGTTCATCGCAGGAGAAAATGGTGAGGTCTCTTATGCTGCTGATCTGTAAGTTTTCAGTGTTAAGTTCTGACCAGAGACTGTGTGGCTTCTCTGAGACATGGAGCTTGGAGGGACAAAGAAGTAAAAGGAAATCCTGATCTTGAACAACATCTCCACAGTGCAATGTGCTGTACAGCTACAACAGAAGAGACTGCCTTTCTCTTGAGTTTATGGTAGGATCTGAATTACTAGTGTCACCAGAATCCTGAGATGAGTAAGGGCTCTATAGTGCCTAGTTAGATGCTGTTTATTAGTGGTCCATTTAGTCCAATGGAGAGTCTACTAGAGGTTTTCAGAGACAATTGTGACTCTTTCCTGTGAGCAAATGCCATAGAGCAAAGGGGCAACAACAGAGTATGCAGAGTCCCTTATGTTGGAGTTTGACTTACCCAACTTCTAGGTTACTACTCAAGGATTCTTGTATGTTCGGTACCTTAAGATGTACATTTTCAGGCAACTATTCCTGTATCCAAGGATAGCAATTTAAGACAGGTAGGATGAATTGTCTTCTGAAGTGCCTCCACTGACTATAGATTAAATGAATAGCTTGGAAAAATGTTTATTTTTAAACTTACATTAATCTAACCTGTCCTGTGTATCTTCCAGTGTGTGAGCCAGTATCAAAAACTTAAGTCTGTTCATGGTTCATGGGGATTTATAACCAGTAATAAGAACCGTTCTCTCTCCGAAGTGTAAGTGCTGGGTCTACATTTATCTGTAGATAGTGAAAACTCTGTACTATTGTCTTCTAGAAAGTAATTAGAAGAAATGCCAATTCTTTGAGATATTCTCTAGGAATGAATTAGATAATGTAGTGAAGAAATAGAAGGAAAAAATATTTATTTATTTATTTATTTACTATAGAAAGACTTTTTGGTTTTCTTTTGGCATATTTGGGTATTATATATCCACAACTAAAGTAATTTGCAGGACATTAGCTGACATTTCTCCTTGTATTAAGGTCTACTGGACAATCTCTGGGTTTCAAATGACCCTGTAGAAGAATAAAATATTGGTGACTTGTTCTGTCCACACTTTATAACTTTCCTCCAAATGTAGCCATATCTGAAAGTTTTAGCAGGCACGTTGAATGCTGGGTATAATCTAACTGCATTTGACATGAAAGGAAAAAGAGCCAGCACTGTGGTAGGAGGAAATAAAAACAATCTGTGACATTATGGATGACTTCTATATGTACCATGGCAGATAAAACAGAGGGAAAGAAGTCATAAAGTTTCCCATGGTATTCTACTTAGACGACAAATACATGGTAAGAATTATAGCCACTTTCCTGGTTCAGAGTGAGGTCCTATTCCCTCGAAGGACAAATATATATATATATATATATATATATATATATATAATTTTTTTTTTTTTTATATATAGAAAATTTCATTTCCCTCCCACTCATTTCCCTTTCCTCTCCAGGAACATTACAGAAATTTTCTGGATAAATTGGCCACAGAATATACTGATACTCTAAAGCAAAATACATAGTGTCACAAATTGGTAAAGATTTTATAGCTAGACACTTCACAGGCTGCCAAGTTTTAGTCTAAATCCTCTTAGACATAGTCTGAATAGGCTGATACACATCTGAACTGGCAGATGGAATTGCTAAGTTGCTCTCCATCATGTTTGGGAAGTCTTGGCAGTCAGGTGAAGTCCCCAATGACTGGAAAAAAGGGAAATGTCACAACAGTTTTTTAAAAAGGGTGAAAAGGAAGACCCTGGGAACTACCAACCAATCAGCGTCACCTTTCTGCCTGGTTAGATCACAAAACAGATCCTCCTGGAAGCTATGTTAAGGTATATGGAAGACAGGGAGGTGATTAAAGACAGCAATATGACCTGATTAACCTAGTGGCCTTCTACTATAAAGTGACTGAATCAGTGGACAAGGGAAGAACTTTGGATGTCATCTACTTGGGCTTCTGTAAGTAAGTCCTTTGATACAGACAGGCACAGTGCCATTGTTGATAAATTGGAGGGAGATATGGATTTGATGGATGGACTATTCCATGGGTAAGGAATTAGCTGGATGCCCACATCCAAAGAGTTGCAGTCAATGGCTTAGTATCCCAACAGAAATCAATAACAAGTGGTGTCTCTCAGGAGTACATGTTGGGACTAGTACTCCCAGTACCAGTACCAATTAATGTCTTTATTAATGACACAGACAGTGGGATTGCACCCTCAGCAAGTTTGCAGATGACTACTCAGCAAGTTTGCAAGCTGAGTAGTGCAGTTGAGGGAAAGGATGCCATCCAGAGGGACCTTTGACAGGCTTCAGGAGTGGGCCATTGGGAATCTTGTGAAGTTCAAGCAAGTTGCACCTGGGTCAGGATGATCATATTACATAGACAGTGTAATGAATGGATTGAGAGCAGCCCTGTGGAGGAAGTCTTAGAGGAAGTCTTGGTAGATGAAAAATTATATATGAGCTGGCAACATATAATGGCAACCCAGAAAGCCAGTTATATCCTGGGCTACATAAAAAGAAACACAACCAGCAGGTTGAGGAAGGTCATTCTCCCCCTCTACTATGCTCTGTCTCATGAGACCCAGATCCAACTCTGGGGTCCCCAGAATAAGAAAGACATAGACCTTTTATAGCAGGTCCAGAGAAGGGCCATGAAAATGATCAGAGGGTTGGAGCACCTCTCCTGTGAACAAAGGATGACAGAGTTGGGGTTGTTCAGCTTCCCCATTCAGCCACCTTAGACCTCCAGGATTTGGACTGATCCCTAGATCTGTTTTATAGCTTAGGCATACCAAAATCTGAATCGACTCAAGGGAATTCTGCATTTATAATCTGTCCCTTGAAGTCAAAGGTGTCATAATTGAGACAAATTATGAAGCCCAACATGCAATCTTGCAATCTTTATAAGAATTCTAAACTCAAGTTCCTGTTACTTTACCTAGCATAAGAAGTACACAGATTAAGGCAAGACAGTTAAAAAAAAATGTTAGTCTCTGTACATATTTCCTTATCTCCGCTTCCTTATCATTTTGGAGCATCCTTGAAACTTGAGTCAAAGTTCTACATAAAAGTGCCCGGCCATGAGTTTTCTCTATTTGTGTTTTCCCTGTGGACCAAGATTTCTCTCTCACTGGCCGTGCAGCTAACGAGATGCTGTGGGAGCCTGCCTATCTGCCTCTCTAGTCTTTCTTTTATCTCAGAATGACCACCCAGAGTATGTGAAGCTCTGCTGTTTTTAAGTTCCACTTATTTGCTGCACTTTGGGAGTATTTTTTATCTTCATATGCCTATACCCAGATGTCTTTTTGCACAGGCTATCCTCTTTCTCTTTGTGTTGTGTCAGATAGGTTGAGGGTTTGCAACCGCATTATTGCTGCTCTGGGAAACTGGGCGGCACAGTTACATGTGTGGCAGGTTCTGCATCCTCTTTGTTCAATATTAATTATTCCACAAGATCACAAAATGTTTGAAGTGTGCATTTCTGGATTCCCCAAATCATAACAGGGACAGGGGTCGGCTGTGTAGGAACTGGTAGCTAGCGTGTGTTTATAAACAGGTGATAAATTGTATTTGTGTATGCAGAGTGAAAGACTTGGATAACTAACAGCTTGCTAAAGCCACACAATTTGGGATCCTTCTTCAACTGAAACTGAAAAGCCTTTGGAAAAAACAGTATCTGTTTGGTAGCAGGGAGGAAAAAGGAGAAACTCAAGAGAACGCATGTTTTTAGGTTCTTGGCACTCATACTGCTAGAGAGACAGCACACATCTTCTCTTTCACAGTTCTTCATCAACAATAAGGATGAAAAGACCTCCTGTATTTGACCATTTGTTGATTCCTCTTCCAGGGCTGGATGGCATACCCAGGGGGAAGTTATGTTAGACACTGAATTGAGAAAATAGCATTTATATGAACAAGGCGGGAAGTGGTGTTATGGCCCAGATCCACAACAGAATTTAACTCCTAACTGCTGCAGAAATCAGTTCATTAAGAAGTTAAATTATGTACACGCTCATTATGAAGACATCTCTGTAAATACTGTTATATGTGAAACTGGTGGAAGTGAGACCTAGATCCTCGGTGATATTTCACTACCTAATTCTTACTTAGGCACTGGCATCTCTCGATGCTTTACTTCCTTTGGAGCACAGAGTCTTGAGATTTGTTTTCTTAATACTCATTATATTTTTGGAACCTTGTTGATCACCCTGGCTGTTGTATTCTGTGTGGTGGTTGATAATGCTCCAAACACAGCTGTATCTAGTACAGGGCTGCTACGGTGCACCGTGATTTCCAGCTACATTGCACACCACTGTAAACACCCCCCTTATAAAATCTGGTTCACTGGAGCACTCAAAGCTGCTGGCTGCCAGGGAATGTTCTTTAATGAGGGTAAGGAGTACTTGAACACATCTACGACTTGGCAACCCTTCCTGCTTTTTATAAGCTACTATACACTTCAGAGAGAAAATATCTTAGAGGCTACTTTTTAATGGGACAAGTTTACTTAAGAGTTGAGTGGAGCTGGTGCCAGTAGTTCTGTTTTGTTCTAGCTTAATATTAGCCTTGTCAAAGTTCTTACAGCGTCTCCTGGGTGTTTCTGTATTGCATACCATATAAAGCTGTTTTGGGGAGTGAAGAATTTTGGCTGGAGTATATATTATAGTGGTCTCATTATATATTTTTTAAAGCGTATCAGAGGTGGCCCTATATTAAAGATCCATGGAGCAAGGTTGATTTTTTTTTTTCTTTCTCCCTTCTGATTTTGCCTTAGCCCACACCACAGACATTGGATCCATAATTTGAGCCAAACCCAAGTTTGAGGGTTATTTGGGTTCCAAGGTCCTGGTTTGGCCTGTTATAAAATTTGGGGTAATTAAAACTTTTTAGATGAGGCTTTGGATTTTGAAAATCACCAGACTTTATGGGAGGAGGCTGTTTTTGGTTTGGGCCTAGACTAGCAAATACTACACTGAAAGATTCCTTATCCATCTTGCTGACACAAGTGTTCATTCAAAGACAACTTACTGAGATGCATGTGGTCCGTCCTGTCTCACCTCTTTGAGAAAGAAGCCGGTGTGTTTCATGGTTGCTTGGTGTTTTCACCCTGAGAGGCATCATTGGGTGACTTGGCAATGTTTTCCCATCAGAGGGCATCCCACCCATCTTTGTAGAGTGTTTGTGGTGGAAGCTGGATCCCGTTCTGGCTGCACAAAGGAAAAAGGGAGCTGCTGTAACAAGGCCACGCTTTGTCTGGGGAGAACCCTGGCTACTACAGAAAAGATGGAGGGAAGGTGTTGAGATGTGGGTGAGATTTATTAAAATTACATTTGGGCTTTGAGTTTCCTCTATGTCAGGCTTAAGAAAACATGGCAAAGAACTGTTTTTAGTGCCCCTTTTTTGCCTATTGTCCTCCTAGGTTTTGAGTTTGGTGTGATCCCTTTACCTGAGCAGCAACTGTAAGGAGCCATAAATAGTGGTATTGACCCCCTGACAAAAATGCTGTGGCAGAGCCAGGTGTTGAATTATGCACGTTACATGAAGATGTTGCAGCATGGCTTTGCCTTGTTTTTAATGTGGGGTTGGTGGTGATGGTTGAAAAGACTTTTTGCTCCCTCCTTCCCCTGTACCAGGTCCTGGAGATCTCTATTGCGTTGTCCAGCCTGTCTCTCTTTGCAATCCTTTTAGCCTGGGATGAGGCTGATCCTCTCCTGCTTCATTATGCTTAGGCCTTCATACCATGCTTGGCTTCAAATTATCGAGGAATGCACCTAAAAAAAAAAGGAGGTGGAGACTTGATGCAAGTGAGTCTGTGTGAAGAAGGTTGTCTTAATCCAAACATGAAACATGGTAAACTTCCAGCTGGGCAGAGCTGCTGCTGTCCATTAACCTCAGTACTTACAATATTTACATTATTGATGCATTTTTTGCTCTATCACAAGTGGTGATTAACTTAGCTGTGTAGTTTTCAGGAGATCTATTTATCTCTCCCTATAGGATTTTGGGGAAAAACAAATCTCAGTAGCACCTGAGTGATCAGCAGAAATTATCTTAATCAGGCTTAATGTGACCTTTCAGCCCTAATCTTTAGAGACACAAATTTTCTCAGAAAAATTTAATGTTAAATTTCACCCAAAATTTCAAAATTCTGTATGAAGTGATTTCAATGTCAAAATTTGAATGATGTCTCTTAGGAAAAAAAAGTCCATGCAAACAGTGTAATCGTATTGATACAAGTCTTCATGTGAGATAGGAAGGGGATGGCTCTATGGAGGGAAGCAGGAAGCTGAGGGGTTCTGTTCTGGTTTTGGGTCTGCCCCATTTCCTTAGGTTGCTTTGGCCAAACCAATTTCAATTGTCTGTTACAAAATGAAAATAGTGCCTATATATGTTCTGTGGCTTTTGGCATCTATTGTCTTTGCCAAATATTGTCAACTTCTTAAACAAAAGGCCTTATGTAAAGGCAAAATTTATTGTAAACTCTAAAAGATCATTTTCAACCTGCTCTAATGTTGACTTCAATGAAGCTGCTACCTAAAGGTACTATGTGAATCAAAATGACTTTTTTTATTTAGATTGGTAAAACCATATAAAAAGATGCCCAAGATTCTGGTTGCATTACTGCTTATTTTTAGAGTGGAATCCGAACAAATAAAACAAATTAAACTTCTCATGCTACAATAAATTCCAGCAGATATAACCCTTCCCCCAACCTAAAATAAACCTTTCCCACCCATAGCTGCCATTCCCTTTCCTAAAATGTCCAGGATGAGAGCTGGGGCTGGCTCTGTGCTCTCAAGGTTAGGAGCTGCAGGCTCACACAGAGCAGAGGATGAGGAGCAAGGCTGGAGCTGGCGGAGGAGAGGGCTTGCAGGGACCCAGCCAGCAGCACCCTCCTTTGTCAGAAAGGGCTGGAGGCCGAGTAATCGCTCGCTGCACTTGGAAGGGTATTGGTAGTTAACTGCAGTCCTCATAACCAAGTGTATACAATAGAAGCACGAATACAGAAAAATAATGACAAGGATAGCAAAGACGAGCCAACAGGCTGTCCGACTGAAATCCTCGGAGGAGCCTGTAAATACTTTAATGTTTACACAGGGCCTGTATATTTGCACAATTACCTTTCCGTGAGCCCAAAATGTTTTACACTGGAATGCTTTCAGGCCCTAAGAAATTATATTTTCTGATATGTCTGAAAACTGCAGGCTCAGCCCCGTTTTTTTTTCATGGACAGTTGAAGCTGGATTCCCCTCTGTCCCCAAATATGCAAAATGTAAATGGCAAGTTCTACTGAAATTGTATATTGATTGTGATCACAGTGTGTGAAGAAGAAAATGTTTAGAATTTACAAGTGAATGTTATACTGTAAATTATCAGATATATACAGCCACATGATCTGCTTTTATTATAATTCAGAAGTGGTGAGAAAAATGGCATTTCATTTTTTAAGGAGGGAGAGGACTTATAAGAAGTTTGAAAGGCTGGCTTGGTGCAGTTGTTCAAAACCTCATGGAGAAAGTTTGAAACCATAAAGAGGTGGACCGTAACTACTGAGTTTTGAAGCACTAGTTCCTATTGCTAGGAATCCATTTCCTCTGGTTTCTGCCACAAGGCACTTCTCTTACCTGTCCAAAGCAAGGTCCGTGTTACAATGGGAATGGGACTGTCCTAGGGTTGGTAAACCAGCTGCAAGTGTTGGGCATGCTGTGACAATGGGTGGGAACTGAACCTGAGGTTCTCATTCTCGCTGTGAGGTCCATTGTGAATCGGCTAGAAGGTCTGTATCCTATAGAAGGTCTAACACAGATCCCTTTGCTCACGGAGAAGTCTTTCCACGGATGGCTTACCTGCTGCTGCAGCCTGCCTGATTTTGAGGGAGGGATAACATATCCATGCTGACTTTTGGGTGTGTTTTCCGTTTCTGGGGAGTCCCATGAAACCAAAAGAAGTGACTCCTGCACACTTTCCACCCAAGGAAAGGAGCTGGAGCAGCATCTGGAACCCATCACCTGCGTTTCACAGCTCACTGGTGGGCAGCGAGTGAGCTAGCCACTCCGGCTCCTCCAGGCCCTTACGTAAAACATGCACACAGCCACTTTCAGCCGTGGCAAACTTTAAACAGCTTCTGCTGGCCCAGCCAGGAGGAGGGTGACTCCCTTTTTGGCTCATCTGGCAGGACAGGCTGCCTGTACAGGCGCCACCACTTCCTTCAGATGTGGCAGCGCGCAGGTGAGGAATGGCATCCTGCCGTCGGACGGGGGTATTCCACTAATCGGTTAAGTCTGCTCTGGTGCCTGGACACCACTTGGCAGACACTGATAGTTTCCACTTAAAACCAGCCAACCCCACCAGAAAGCCAGCTGTGCTGGCAGAACGGCCGATCTCATGAAGATGTCATTGAACCAGCGTTTGAACTCATTCAAGAAACAGTGGGTTTGACTCGAAGTGGGCTGAGACCCCCCTGGGGGCTTGTGCTGAGTATGGGAATACAGACATCCATTGGTGTTAGGGTTATGCCTCGGTGTTCCTGAGTTGCACGTGAGGATACCGTCTTCATTCCGGCGCTGGGGACCGCTTCTAAGCTCACCTAAAGCTGAAAGGGATCCTCTTTGCTGTTCGCTTGTATGTCACTCTTTCTGTTCCCGTGAGTGTTGCTCCAGACTCACAAATACTAGTAGCTTGTCACAGCGGCTGTCGTGATGGAAAGAGTAATTTATTAACAAAGGGGAAACAGATGGCATAAAATACTTTAATGAATTTCAGCATGTTTGAGAAATGAAATACTCTTTCAAAAAAATAATACCGCTTTCGCAAAAGCTGTTAAATGCTATTTCACACAATCACAAGGGACGCTTGTTCTTCAATACACCGGGTGTACACAGAGCCACAGCAGAAATGAGGCCAAAAAAAGGGCCCAGAATGGAGTAGTTTTATGAAAGGCTATAAAGCCATGAGCATAGTTTTATTAGCTGCTGCCATTCAATACATGGAGTTGTGACAGCAGGTGAATGGGAGATGAAAGCGACAGCAAACGGAAAGAGCCTGAAGAAACTGAGTCTTAGTGTTGGGGATAAGGAAGGAGAGAAAAAAAGCAAGTCAGACACACAAAATCCCTTCCCAGAATTTTGGTTGCATATCTTGACGGTGTTCCATTATAAATATACTGTCAGGTGCAGAGAGATCACCACTCATTTTCTGGAAGAGCAGATAAGTGATACCAGAATTTATGGACTTATGTTTAGCTGGGATGTAAGTACAAGCATATTCTCTGCTTGTAGTGGTGGTAAAAAACCTGTACTAGACACAAATGGTACTTAAAGGGCAGGGACATCAGTTAAAAAAATATTTTTTAAAAAATAATACATATACGCAGAATAGCTTATAGTTTTTTAATGAAAAATTAATTATGGTTCCCAGTGTGCTTGTGGTGTAAGAAATGGTCTACCTTTTGTTTAGAAATGGGAACGTTGAAGTTTTTTGGGTTTAATGCCTTCCCCAAGGAAATGGATTGTACAGCTATATTGAGAAGTGCCTTTGCTTGAAATTCTGGTTATAAGTGTCAAAAACTTCTATTTACTAGACTGGGAACAGAATATAATCTGTATCTCCAGATACTCAACATTATGTTTTAATAACCTGACTACGTTTTTCCACTAGAAAGTCCCTGATTCTCAGAGGGACTGAGCAATTTGAAATCTTTTCCTATTTTTTTTTCCCATCCATATTACTTTAGTTTACTCATTTTGTAATCTGTCAGACCTAAATCTTTGTACCTCATTTTAACTAAAAGGCCATCTGATAATCCTTGTCCGATTATTAAAATGTATATTGCTGTCACTGTCCATTCCCAAGCATCCTAAAGCCAGCATTTTTAATATACTGGTCGGTGCTTTCTTGGACCAGGCGGAGTGGAAAAGCTAAGGCAGCTGGTACAGTACATGAGGGTGGAGGCCCTGAATGAAGCTTTTATAAAAACTGTCTCATAGGAGCTTTCCTCTCTTCTTTCCAGTTTGGATTAGGTTTTTTTGGCAGATGTTTGCGAGAAACTCATCATGTCATTGCATTCAGACTGTGAGAGCCAGCTTAGTATTTTGTGAATTTCCCTTGGAAATTGCTCTGCAATGATCTATCCAGAGAACATGCATTTCCCTGTTTGTTTGGTTTATAGTGCTCAATTTACTTGCTTCTCTCACTTTATTCCTGTAGAAGTTTGTTTGAAACGCTTCTTTGCTTCTTTGAATTTAAAGAGTTTGTCCTGGTGTCATTTTGAGAAATTACTTTTGTTGCCTCTGGTTGGTTCTGGTGCCAGGGCAGATGGATTTAACACAAGCTTTACTTTTCTTTTTTTTTTTCTTCTTCCCTCCCCAGCTCCCCACCTCCCCGGAAAAGATTCCTACAGGCTCAGATAATAATTTGGAAAATACAAGGATAGCTGAATCATTCCCATTCTGTATACAGTAATAATAAGCAGTATGTCCACCAGGGTTAACCCATTAGACATCAAGATAGCTTTCTCTCTGTGCGTATTTATACACACATTCATATGTGATCTCTCTGGAGACGGGTAGGTGTTGCTTGTGGGGGTCCTCCTTCCCTGACCATTCATCCGAGCAGCTTTGGCGGGAGGGTGTTTGATCCTGACCCCCTGAGACTCTGGATGCTGCAGCATCATCCTCCATGTCTTGAAGAACCCAGGTGAAGGTTCAGATCACCCATGGCTGAGGTGAGAACCCATTTCGGATCTCTCACATTTCCACCAAATGTAGTCTTCTACAGGCCATGTCTGTTGGATGCCACTCTTCCATGGCCACACACTCACAGTGCTGTTGATACATGTGTAAGGGCTGAGAGCAGGTGCTTGCCAGACAGCTACTTGTTTGGGCTGAGACATTTCCACACACATTACTAACCACCTGGGAAACCACAGTTCTGAATAGAAACATCCAGTGAGTTTAGATGCCTTCAGGTTTGGGTGGAAGTAGTGGTACTGTCAATAGCTCTGCATGTTTAGATGCCTGTACCCCCCTGACATGGCTAAAGTAGGCTGCTAGGTACAATTTGTAAATTTGTCTTTGGACTTTCATGGTGAAAACTAAGTCAAGAACTACGGCTTTTATGTTTTTACTTGTGGTTCTGCCTATGGTGTGCTGAGGCTGTAGTTTTTAAGCTGCTGTTTGAGTAGTTCTAGCATGTGGATCCACTCATGCGATCCTTTGTCTGCTTACCCCCAGGTCTCATGCACAACCTAATTCATTTTGTTTTAAAAGCAAATGCCTGTGCATAAACAGCTACGTCTATACAAAGTTGGTAGGAGCAGTTATTTTTCTAACTTAGTAGTTTTTTTATACTGAAAGAGCTGGAAAAACTTCATGAACGATAAAAGAACAGAGAAGCCAGCTCTTGGCAGAACCCCCCCAAACAGTCAATGCACATCTGCCCCTCTCCCCTTCACCCCAGCCCATCTCTTTTCTGAAACACAAAGGCTTTCTTATCTGTTTCCTTTGTTTCTTTTTTTTTTTTTTTGTTCTGCAATTTTTCAAGCATTAAGGAGAGACAGTTTCCCAGCAGATTATGAGACCATAATGTGGAAATCCATTTGTCTTTAGCATACAGTAGTTTCTAAACATATATAACTTTCAAATCCTCTCTGGGAAAGAAGTGGCAGAGACATTCAAGTAACCCAAACAACACATTTCACAGTAAGTGCTGCACTATCAAAGGGCCTTTAGGCTGAATAGCTAAATGTCCCCTCGTTTAAGGATATTGAGGGATGCCAGGATCTGGGGATGCTGGGAAGCTTGTCATCTTACAGTCAATATAAATATTTGTAGATATACTGAAAGGAGACGGAACTGTGCCAAACTTTTGGCTCCTGGTTTAACTAGAAGAATTTCTTACTCAGTTTAGGGTTCAACTAAAATAGAGCCAGCAAGGAGTCACAGGCCTTGTCTGCTATGCAAAGTGCCACAGAAAACTGATTTTAAATAGGTCTAATTAAATGGAAGCACATCATTAGCATGCATGTGCTTACTTCAATGCACACAGTGATTTTATTGATCTAATTTAACTTTAAAACAGTTTAAATGTATCTATTTCGGGGGTTAGCACTGAGTGGAGCAAATCAATTTTAAAAATAACTTAAGTCATGTCCTTTTCCAGTGTAAGGAGGTTTTATAGAGCTTTTTTTTTCCTTTTATTGATCTCAGTGGTATTCTGTAAGCATACTTAGAGAACCATTTTCTTCATAGAATTCACTTGCAAAACTACCGAGTTCAGTCATCTGCACATGATTAACGTTTCTGTAGTGTGTGTATATATATACTATTCTATTATATAGTGAGACCAATATTGGCATGTAACTTTTGGATAAGCTTTTTCGTAGTTGGCTTTTACCAAATGTCTTGTTGAAAAGAAAATTAGTGGGCCTGTGGCAAGTATGTAGAAATCTTTTTAAATAGCTTTTTTAAGAAAAAAAAATCGGATTTAAATGTAAGCAATCTCCTGCAGTGTTGTCAGTTTATTCACAATGGAGTTTCTTTAAAAATGATAGAGCAAAAGAAAGCTAATATGAATAAACTGTATTAATAATGTAGTAGCAGCTACAAGGGCTTCATAGCAGTGTGGCTGGTTCTGTACTAAATTTAAAATTATGAAACAAATCTGTTCGTTTTTTCTGGCCAAATAAAATATATTTAAAAAAAAAACACCCCATCCCAGAAAATGCATGAATAGTAGAAACTATAACTGAATAGCTCTAATGCTTGGGAATGTTTATAACACAGGTAAGTAATTTAACTACCTACAACCTGATAATGTTCCCTTAAGTTAACCAGCCCACCCTCTCAGTTGTTTAGAGTCCTGACTATGCTCAGACTAAAAATCACCAGGAGCACTAAGCAAAACCCAAAACAACCTCCTGAGAAGTATTTATACAAGATGCGGTGGCCGATTTGGGCAATAAAACAATGGTTTACAAGAAGCCCAAATAAAACCTAGAGCTGTCCTGAGGAGGACAGCCTGTGGTGAGTCGGTGGGTAAACATTCTCAGTGCAGGAAGAGGAGGACGGGAGCAACGGCTAAAAAAGACGAGGGCAAGTCTGGGAATAAATCCAAGCAAGCTGCACTGCCTGTGCTCTCCTGCACCTTGGTCCTGGGAGCGTGTTTGAGTTAGGATTACTTTCTCTCCCACCCCCCTTTAAGCCCTTTTAATCATTTGAAACTTGCATAAAATATATAGAGTAAACCCCATCTGAAGAAAAGTCCTCTTGTACTGCATGTTGTCTAAGGAAACCTCCATGTTATGATTAGATCTGTTATGGTTAGATCCTTAACAATTTATTTCAGTGGGAAAACTTCTATTTGATTTAATAGCAACAGGGCCCGAACTGCATTTCTATGAATCATTTCAAGACAGTTTACCATTCAGGGATATCGGCTTCTTACCAAATGACCGTCTCATTTAGGTCATAAGGCAGATTGTCTTCGTTCCATGTTATATCCAGTCTCATGGATGTGCTCTTGAAAGGAACCTGAAACTTGGATATCAAAACTTTGGTGAAGTAACCTTAATGCTCTAACAAGTTACGCTAATATAGTGAATTACATTTTGGTAGAAAATGTTCTCACATGTCCTATAAAAGAAAAATTTATGCTATAGCTATTTTAGTAGTGTGGCTATGGCTCTGTGTCTTTCCTTGAGGTAAATCTAAACATGTGAGAAAGATCTACTTGATAAAATCCAAATGCAAGTAACTTTTGCTCTTCCATACAACAAAGGCATTTTCAAAATGGTAAATGAAATGTCCTTACTTGAAACTGCATTGTGAAAACGAGGGTGGTGTTGCGTAAACACAAGCGTGCAGCAGAATGGCACTCACCAGGTAAGGAAAGCACCCTTGGGATACATTTGGGCAGGCTCTTAGTTGTGCAGAAGGGACCCACCAACGGGAGGGACCCTGCCTGCAGGGGCTGATGCCTGGGCATGGCATACATTTGCTGTCTAACTGGCCCGTGGGCAACACTGCTACCTGGAGGGCTGTGAGCAAAGCCTGGGCAGCTGGCATGACTGTTGTTGGACTAGTGCACGTGTAGCTGCCTGGGATGGTTTTTAGGCTCTTGTTCACTATTTGTACTCTCCTTCTGGCACTTCTGTAAGTCTTCATTGCCACCTTTGGATCTTGGATGCTGCTGGGAAGGCTGATCCTGGTAAAGGTGTGTTATGTACTCATTTAACAACAGCCTGAACCCCCAGCTGCACAGATGGATGGGTCTCATGAGCATGGTAGGTTGTGGGTGGCAAATGGAGATTGCCATGATGGGGAAGGCTGGAGACCTGAGACTCCTGGCAGTAAGAAAATTGTTCCTTCTCCGCTTTCAGGTCTGCAACTGCAGAATAGGTTTAGTGCTCTGGTAGCACATAGATGGGGACACGTGATTTAGTGACAGCAGCCATAGGTAAGACACATAATGCCTTATTTGCTTCATTGTCTAGCAACAAGGACTCCTGGGTTTCTGAATTTAATTTATGGATTGAAGGAGAGCTGCCAGCAATAGCTAAGGAACACGTGAAGGAATAGTTGTGAGAACTTGACCTATAGACCCTCATGGGACCAGATAAGCTGCATCCAAGGACGCTGAGAGTGCTGCTGTCTTTTATCTTTGAAAGGTTGTAGAGACTCAGGGAGATCCCCAATGATGGCAGAATGGCAAGTATTGCACCTGTGTTCCAAAAAGACCAAAAGTTCAGCCTGAAAAACTACAGGTCAGTCAGCCTCACTACAGTCATTTGGAGGGAAAATCAATAACCTGTTCCTCTTGGAACATGTTTCTGGGTACACGAAGGAGAAGGTGGATATTTGAAACAGTCAGCATAGATTGACCAAAGATAAACCATGCCTGACTGACCTATTGCCTTCTATGTAGAAATCTGCTTTGTGGATGAGGGGAGAGCAGTAGATGTTGTTTACACTGACTTTAGAAAGGTTTTTGATACTGTCTTGCATCATATTCTTGTGTCCAAGATAAGGTGTTACAGTTCAGAGGCTGTAACAACCAGCCTGAACAACCTGGTGGTAAAAGAACTGGTTGGGTGGTTGGTCTAAGAGGGTGATATAAAGGATGATACACTGCCTGGAGGCCTAACAAACAGAGCACTGCAGAGTCTATCCTTGGACCTGGCCTGTATAACATTTTCATAAATGGCATGGAGGAGACAGTGGAGTGCACTTTCATCAGACTTGCAGATGTTTCCAAACTGTGATGGTCAGGGCTGGACCACTTGCCCTGTGAAGCTGTGGATTTGGGCCTGTTCAGCTTAGAGGTGAGGAGGCTTTGGAGGCTCCTAACAGTGTGCCCCTTTCCCCAGCCCTTGCCCCATAACTATTGGAGAAGATGGAACCATGGTCTTCACAATGGTGCGTGGTGGGAGGACAAGAAAGAATAGGCCCAAGTTGAAACGAGATGCTTATACTGGATATGAGGAAATACCCGTTCACCACGAAGCCTGCCAAGGGTGCTTGCGCAGCCTCCATCCTTGGAGGTTTTTAAGACTGGAGAAGGGCCCAACACATGCTTTGAACTGACAGCTGAATCTAGCTTCAGTAGGAGGTTGGACTACAGAACTCTGAGATTCCTTCTGACTTGAACAATCCTTGATTCTTATGATCCTATAGATACAACTGTAGTTTGGCTTGGTGTTTTTCTGAGACGCAATATATTGGTAAAGGCTTTCCTTAGCCAATTATTAAAGATGCCTTGGCCTTGTAACAGTCTTCCATATAACAACTCTTTTGTCTGTGTTTCTTCTCTACCCCCAAAGTAATGTTAGTCTTTACAGCAACAGACAGAAGATTAATTGAAAGAAATATCCCTGACAATGAACAGTGAATCAGCACCAGTCCTTAGTGTGTTCTTACATCTAAAAAAGCTGACTTATGATAACTCAAGGTCTATAGTTCCTGTAGACAATACAGATGCTTTATAAATCCCAGACAAAGCCAAGATCACAGAACCGTATAATGCACTATCCTTTGCTTTTATACAAATGACTGATTTGACAAAACCTAAAGCTGTTTCATGGACTTCTGCAATAATTTGGAACATTTGCTTTCTGTGCAACACAGCACAACTGTAAAGCTGTGAAGATGGAAAACCTACATACTGCTATAAGAAATACACACTAGAAACTGCTGGAATGTAACTGTATTTGTATTGCTCCTATTTAAAAATAATTCAAGCTTTGTACATATTTCATGCAATTCAGGAATCAGCTATTATCATTAAACATGTTTTCACATCATGCTAGGTCCAGTGCTTTTAATAGTAATACAGTGTACAATATTTTTAGACAAAGCTTAAGGCAGGCAAATACAGATTTTATCTAGCCTATGGAGATGGAAAAGAGGCAGAGGATGAACAGGAATCTACTCATTTAGGAAAAATAAAATTCCTCTGGGGGAGTGTTTTATCCAACAAACAGCCACAGCAGCACAGTTCTGACAGCAACATCCTGAGCAGCATCTATGGTTCCCACTGACAGTTCCATTGGTGTTCCATCACTTGTACTGGCAGCACTCAGATTAAGAATGAAGAAATCCATCTCTGGGATTTTTAGGTTTTGTTTTCATTATTTGATACTAAATTCTGCACTCAGTCATTTTGATTTACAAGATAAACTACCGCTTATTTTAACTAAGAAGCAAAATGTGGTTCAGAGTGGTTCATTCTTCCATAAATTGGTGGGTGTTCTGGTCCCTTGAAATGTGGATCCGTAATAAGATGGTGTTCCAAATTTTCATTGCCTGCAGTCTGTTTCATATAACTGGGGATGGGTATGACGCGATTCGACGCATATGAGACTGCTCTTTTCCAGAACTTGTTTAAATCCATCCCACTTTAGAATAAGAAGAGACTTGTTTCACAGCTGTAAGGTGCCATGTATGAAGTGCATTGTCATCTCAGTTCAGTTACTCTTAGGCAGAGGGTCACATCACAAACCATTGGAATAACTGGCTTGAAAAAATAACCCTGTGTCCCTCTCAGGAGGCAGGACAGTAATTAACAACATATGGTAAGAGTTGGCTTTACCACAGGGATGAAAGGTACATTGGTAAAACAGGATGTGGGCAAACTTATGCTCCAGTTGTCTCTGTCTGTGGTTTGTGTCAGTCTCTGTCTGAACAGGAGATTCTGGCTTATGGTGTATCCAGATGATATTCAGAATAATGAAGTTGGTTTTTTTTTTTTTTAACTAGAAGACACAAAACAAGATTAAATCTAGAGCAGTTAATTTACTTCAGCTGTAAGAATCTGGCCTACTGTAATTCCATAGAAGGTATTCCTGAATTTTGCAGAAAGTATATTTTTCATTTCACCCTACTGTCAGAAATAGTGGGTACACACGTTTTAAAATTTTGTATATTTGTATTTCCTGAAACTTTGCCTAGAGCCTGAAAACAGTTAGAAAATACTGGAAAATACATTTATGATTTGTAAGCTGTCTTTGAAGAGGCTATCTTTCTAGCTGCTACTGCTGCAAAAAAAAACCCTATTGCCATGATAAGCATAAGCCTGAATTTTTCCACAGTGCTTAAATTTAAACTATTTTATATCAGTCAGAATTCCAAAGGATTTCAGCTCAGATTAAAAATCTTTTTTTAATGTGAAAAGTCATGAAAATTGATAAATGAGTCTTGTGATATCCTGCCTAAGATGACCATGCCATGCATATGGTTGAATTTATCATGTATCTCACACAAAGAAAGGCAATGCTTGATAAGCAGTTTTATTTGGTAATTACATTTATTTTTTTTTTTTTTTTTACATTTGCAAGTGAAGCAGATTGATTTCCATCTTGAAGTAATTTACTAACACATTATAAACTCGTCAAACACTAACGTGGTACAGTGTGCCTCATTTCCTGTTTACTAAATAATCCTTTGGCTCTCTGCTTTGTGTCTTTCAGGTTGAACCTGGAATTGTTCTCTGCCAGGGATGTTATGGAGCCTGGCGTCAGAGTCCTTCACCTGAAGGAAAACATTGCCTCCTTGGCTCGGCTTCTTGCAAGTACGAGCCATGGCGGATTCCCAGTGGTTTGCAGGCCCAAGCCAGACCATGCAGAGGTGTTCCAGGGAACTATTAAAAGGTAAAACTGATATCAAATTGATGTCATGTGATGTTTCTGGCCGTTTAGCAGATTATTTTTTTCTTTAAGCGTCTGTTTGTGAAGATTATTTGGAATGGATATGGAACTTGTTCCTACTTTCTTTAGCATGAACAGCAGGTGGCCTTTTAAGAAAGGACCTAGGTCTTTTCTAGTACAACATTATCTATTGCATCAGGGTTTTATTGAAACAGCCCCAATGAAACGATCTTATGGGAACTGTAGAAAAAGGGAAAATTGCCTTTCAGACCTTTAAAGATTCAGTGGAACAGTAATTTAAAAGGATTTGAATCTAGTTACTCATGAAACATCCCATGCCAATTCAAAGCTGGCCCATTCTTTCTTCCCATTTTTTTTCATTTTATTAGTGTGTGCTTTTACAGGAAATGAGTTAACATAAATCATATCACAGACGAGATAAGCAACAAAGTCACTGGAAGTAACATTCTAGGGTAAACAAGAATTAGGCTAAAGGAACCCTTGCCATACAGAGGACTCTCAAAAGGCATATAAAATCTCCTGATAAATGAAGTATTTATGATACTGTATTTCATACGACTACAAGAGTGAATTCATCCTTTCAGGAAGGTATCTTAAGACTGCCCTTTGAATCATGGGTCATGAGTGGGAGAGACAGTGACTTAATTTCCACCTTGAGTATCATAGAGGAAAGGAGAAGATGCATATGCAACTCCTACTGCATGGGAGTTCACTCAGCAAGCCCCATGAATTATGCTTCCAATAACTGTAACGCAAACACATGGCCAGCTTGGCATTGTAATATCATCATCTTTCATAATTTGCATGGTGCCTTTTGTCATGAATGACCATAGCATTCTTACATCTTTTCTTGTAGAGAATTTTTTCATCCACTAATGGATTAATGCCTTAACTGCATGGCAGTTAGGACATATCAAACAAGGATAAAAGTATTTTCTTCTGTTGATCTGGGGTGGGGAAAAATGTTATCTGTGCATCATCAGTGGAAATTTGGTTAGGACTTGTCTGCTTTATAACAAATTTTCAAGGATGAACCGCTGGCAGCTGGATCACAAGAACTTACCTCATAGTGATGTGGTCAGCTGCCCTTTTGGAGCACAACGACAGGAAGGGAGTGAATGTTTAATAAAAATTGTGAAATTGCTTCATTGACAAGTGAAACAGCTTGTATGAGCCTTTTAGGAAGAGAAATATCTGCTTGGAATGAGAATTGTACAGTGGAAATCGTTAGGGTCACAGTGACCTGCAGGGGCAATGCCATCAATAAGCGCAGTATCATATACTTGTATATTATATGCACACTTGTTTGTTCATGGTGATGTTATCATAATAAGAAGTGTCCTAAGACACTGAAACCTTATTTTCTGAGTGATATTCTGCAGTGTGCGCCAATCTGAAGATATTATATAGCATAAACTAGTGTGCTTTTAGCTCTCAGCTGTCCAAGGCAAGAAAAGTAGAAAGCTGCCTAACAACTGATACAAAGTTCCTTTTAAATTCGTTTTCCTTATTAATTTACCAAATTCATCATTTCCTTATTAATTCACCAAATCACCTTGCAGTGAGCATCCCAGGATGCTGAATTTATGCAAATATGGTTGTGCTTTGTAATTTATGTAAATATCGTTGCTTTGCTTAAGAGCAAAGCAAAAAGCAGGGACAGAAGGCTGATCATTAGCATATCCCCAAAAGAGGCATCTTTGGAGAAAAGCTGATGTTCCCTGACAATTCTGGTAGGTTTGTGGTTTGCTTAATCCCCAGAGCTCTTTTATGATACATTATGTTAGAGCCTTAACAGGGATGAATGAAAAAGTTTTTATTTCCCTGTCACTTTCATTATAAACGAGCTGTTGTTAGACTGTTTTGAGTCAAACTGAGATAATGTTTTAAATGGCTTACAAAGCAGCAGCAAATTTTTCTTTTTGGCCAGTGGGTAGCTCACTCCAGTGAAACCTATTCAGAGAGGTTGTCTGTGAGCAAGCATTGTGTTCTGGGGTGCTCTGACAACAACCCTTCTTGCCCCAGTGCATGCCCAGCAGCCCGAGTCCTTGCCTGATGAGTTCTGTGTCCCTTGTCCCCAGTGGGGACCACAGGTGACTTTGTCATTCAGCTTTTCTCACCAACAGCAGGAAAGGAATGCTCTGCAGCCATCCTCTGAAACAAGCCTCCAAAAATGTGATGTGTCATGGAATTAGCCTGTTCATAACCATAAGTAGTTAGGATTCAGGTTTTCCATCTCACTCATAAAATTACAGCTCTCGCAGCACGTAATGGTTAAGACCAGTCTGAGAGATGCTGTGAACTCCTTAAAGGAGAAGGGTACTGTTCAGCCTCTTAGGAGTTCCCTTATGAGAACCCTATGAGTTCCAATGCAATCCCATGTGGAGGTGACACTGCCTCAGGCAGAAAAATGATAAGTTGCTTTTCCGTCTTATACATCAACAATCTTAAAGTGGAGGATATGTAGTTTGCCTGGCACATTTTTTAAAAAAAAAGTGGATTGGGGAAGAGGCAAGAATAATTGCCATGATGTTTTTCTTAAGAGTTGCCTTGGGCATTATTATTTGTTCTTGATTATTATTTTTTTTCCTAGTACAAAAATGTTTTAAAAAGGGGGGAAACAAGCAAGGAAAGAAGCAAACTGTTTATTAAGCTTGCATGAAGGCAGCAGCAACTCATACTTTTTAAATAATGTTTCTCATTTATACATGTTTTTTAAATAATGTTTCTCATTTATACATGTTTCTGTACTGTTTCTTCTCATGAAATAAGCATGGATGAAACACCGTAAATTTGGACAGAATGTTGAAGTTATTCAGCACCTGCCCACACTTGGAAACTGTAGTGATGACAGTTGCTGTACAAGGGCATAGTGTTTTTATGTATGTTTTGTAATGATAATTCTGACCCTTTGAAGAGAAAAGGTCGATGTTAGCTCTTATAAAAGCAAGGAGTTGGCTGGGACTTGCATGGGCCTACAAATGCACCTCAGTGCCGGCCTGTAGCAAACACCCAGATATCCCAATTTTGTTTTAAAAAACCCCAAACTAAAAATACCAAACTCTAAAATCTTCCAGATCTGCTAGATGGGGCCAGATTTCTTTCCTAATCTTTGTGATCTGGATGGTTACCCACTGGGGATCGAGGTAAGGTCGCCAAACGCTTTTTTTACATGGGTGACCTAAATCTGGAGCTTTTATCTTCCCTGGTTGAGTGAGCAGTAGAGACTATAACAAAAGCGACAACTAAAGAAAACTCCTTGGTTTTAAAATTGTTAAAGAGGGAGCAAACTGTAGCTGAGAAGCAAGTTTCCAAAACAAAGATCTCCTTAGAGTAATACTTTTGACACTTTGCCATAAGCAGTGCTCTGTGCATGCCTGGGAAACCCTTGCAGAATTCGTCTTGAGGAACGCGTGGCCGGCAGACCCGATGCACGGCATTGAAGGGGGTCGTCAACTTATGGTGTGCAATGCAGAGAGTTGAGGGACTGACTTCATTTCTCCCACAGTAATGATGATACTTGCACATTGGAATAAAACAAGCTATTCTTCTGCACTGCAGCTGAGATGCCTCCCCCATCTGCCCCCGGCGGCTGGAGGAAGGGAGCTGGGCTGTTATTTATGTGATAGCCCAGAGTCTGCTGAGAACTGTAAATGTCATGCCTTAAATGGCATGCCCTCCCGGCTAGGTGGAACTCATTCTTCAGAGAGACCTGAGGATAGGACCACTGCCTGCCTTCCCAGGAAGTTTCTGCCAGAGACACTGCGTGAGGCTGTAAATGCATATTGAGGAGTTGTTGGGAGGTCCCCTGGCTCTCTCTTGCCTTGGCTGCTCAACTCTGTGGCTCCAGATACTTCTCCAGTGGGAAAAGATAGAGTTATGCTTCTGCCCAATTTCTGTGAGACCAAAACTGAAAAAAGAGCTCTTTTTTTTCACTTCCACATATGTTATGATGTACTGGTATAGGGCCATTGTGGGGCAATGAAGTGGTTCTTTGACATGATGAAGAGATTAGACACATCATCACTTGTGTTTTGCTGCTCCATCTTCTTTGCCAGAGGTTATTTTATAATGTAAACCACAGCAGAAACAGAAGACATGGAGGATTTGAGGAGGAAAGCTGTAGGTAATGTGTTTCTTTTCCCTGGTTGTGGACATGGCCAGGATATGACATGGAGGATGATGATACCTCATGGTCATCAGGGACATCTTTGCTGCCACATTGCGCATCCTCCCATGTGTGATCGCTTCCCTCCTTCTCTGGAGACATTCAAAACCTGCCTGGACAAGTTCCTGTGCAATGTGCTCTAGGTGGACCTGCTTTGGCAGGGGGATTGGACTAGATGATCTCCAGAGGTCCCTTCTAACCCCATGTGATTCTGTGATTCTGCGTGTGCGACACGCATGTACTCTCTGATTTCATCTGCGAGAATGGATGACAACGTGCTCTCTACATAGGTGCTTTTTTTTTCTGAGACACTATTTATCCCATATTATAGGTAGTTTTCCTGCATTTGTGACAAATACCCATGTTCCTCCTAGGGACTGTTCTGATGTTGGTGGTTCTTCTTGGCTTTACTTAACTTTTGTCAAGGAAAATGAAGGAGCAGAATTTCGGTACTGCAGTTAAATCCTCCCAGTACTCACTGAGGAGAAGCAGGTGGATGCTGGTGTCTCGTTAGGCTGGGATCTGTCCCCTCCATTTCCTTTGAGCAGAAGTGGTGCAGAGAGGCAGAAACTGGAACACTGCCCGGCAATTTTCATTTCTGCCTTGGACACAAGTATGAGACAATTTTCCTGGAGAAACTACTGGGCTGACGAATACCACCGAGTAGACTGTTTGGGAATTTTACCATAACAAATATTCCATTTTGTTGATGTCTGAATCTCTTAGATTCAGCTCTCCTGTCATAAGGCTAAAGGCTGGGTTCCCTCTTTTTGCCTTTGTACTCTTACCTACACAGCTGTTAGCCATTACTTTGCATTTTGTTTGTCTATCTTTTAACTGAAGTAAAAATTTTTTTTCCTTGATTTAATTTGATTGGGAGAAAGTAATTTTGCAGAAACCACAACATCACAGACTGTAAGAAGACTGTAGAGAATATATCTGTCTAAGCAGAAATGGGTAAAACTTGGTTTTCTGCTACTTCTGTACAGGATGTGACATTGCTGGGATTGTGCCTGCATTTTTGTGTGTATTTTTTCACCTAGGAAACCCCATTTCTTCCCACCCATCAAGTTTACTGAAATGTCAGCATTTGTGGTTGATGGAAATTCTTATTTTTGTGCCAAAAAGAAATTTCAACAAAAATATAATCGGTAAAGTTGTTAAAAATTCCTGTAGTTTACCATGTTTGTTTGAACTGTTTTATTGCACATTTTGATATGCTATATGGGAGTGTAATGACTACATTTGAGCTTTACTCAAACTGAGCTTGTATGACACAAGTGAAGTGTTCAGAGTGCCCAATTCCTGTTTCCGGAAAAAAGTTGGGAATCTAAGGTCGTTTCAAAACATGGAACGTAGAATCATAGAATGGTTAGAGTTGGAAGGTTCCAACCCCCCTGCCATGGGGAGGGACACCTCCCACTAGAGCAGGTTGCTCAAAGCCCCATCCAGCCTGGCCTTGAACACCTCCAGGGATGGGACTTCCACAACTTCTCTGGGCAACTGTTCCAGTGCCTCACCACCCTCACAGTAGAGTATTTCTTTCTAGTATCTAATCTAAATCTCCCTTCTTTCAATTTAAAACTG
This sequence comes from Scolopax mira, assembly GCA_004320125.1. Lineage (NCBI taxonomy): Eukaryota > Metazoa > Chordata > Aves > Charadriiformes > Scolopacidae > Scolopax > Scolopax mira. Next base: position 99,289 of record BJBW01002234.1, on the reverse strand, counting down.
TTGCCCATCACTGCACTCCCTGACAAAGAGTCCCTCTCCAGTTCTCCTGTAGGCCCCCTTCAGGTACTGTAAGGCTGCTATAAGGTGTCCCCAGAGCCTTCTCTTCTCCAGGCTGAACAACCCCAGCTGTCTCAGCCTGTCCTCATAAGGGAGGTGCTCCAGCCCTCTGAAGACAGACTTTGTGCCCTAAGTCAGAAAAGAAATATATTCAAGAGCTGTGATCTTTGTGGAGTTGAAAAGTTACTTTTTGAGAACATTTCAGAAATGTCTACTGACTGAAAAGCACGGCTTCCCATTTGAAGACACTTCAAAAGGCCTAATATTCTGGAAAACAGGTTTCATCCCTTTTAAAACAAAGCTTAATTACTTCTGAAGGTGTTGGTCTGAAAGCAGAATTAGAGCCTGCTGCTCTGCTCAATCACACAAATATCTCTGAGTTCTGTGAGCTTTCCTGTACGACGTGGGGCTGGTGGGATCTAAGCTGCAGGAGCTGGCAGAGCACGGCATCACCGCTGCCACTCTCCCGGCAAACCCCATGGGACCCCATCATCGCTGGATGTGGAAACTTTCTTCGGAGGGGCTGGGAGCAGTGTCGAGAATGCCCGGGGGGTTTCCATCTTTCCACTTCAGAAACTCAGGGGAGATATTAAGCAGCCACTCGTTTCAGTAGTGACCTCCCTGCTCTAATTCTCTCGCCCGAAGGATGTCCGTGACTAATGGAGCCGAACTGCCGGAGAGCTGCACCTGAGGAGGAGGATTTCTGCCCTCAGGTTAGTCCCTGGGCCAGAGTCAGGAGAACTGCCGGTGGAGGGAGCCAAACTACATTTCTCTTGGCAAGATTAGATTGATTTTGCTGCTGGTCCTGCTGCGCCGCGCTCTCTGCTACCTCAGTGGCAGGTACGGAACAGCCTGTACTCACAGACCTCCTACTCCAGGGTCCTGCTTTAATCGCCCGACTTCTAAACTGGTACGGGAAGGGAAATACTCTGCTTTCCCCAGTCAGGCGACATGGCAGAGCAGCTGTTCCCAGTAACCATAATGACACTATTGCTGAGACAAACATTTTCAGGATGATGCATGGGAACAGTAAATCCAAACCACATTGTTTAGCTAACGCATGCTTTCACTCCACTGAAGGGGAATGTCACATAACTGAAAGTAAATTGAAGAGATCGGAGTTTAGAAAATATGACAAAGTTGAAATCTTAAAGCTGTATTACATGGTAACGTCCGTTAGCAGAGAAATCATTGATCCAAAGTGATGTGTGTGTCTGTATTTTATGGCAGTTTATTAGGTCTGACTCGCCCCTGGTCAGTCCAGTGAGCAGGGACTGTTGTGAATGGAATGCTTTCTGCCAAGGGCTTCGCTATAGCCCAGGACAGCGCATCGATACGTGCCCTGGGAAGGGAGATCCATCAACATACCATAGAGATGTCAGGCTGTAGGTATGGTTCCCTGCGTTTTTGTTTAATCTGCCCTCCCAGTTGGGACTAATAAAACACTACTCCCAAGGCGTGTGCATGCAGAGAGTCTGCATACACTTGTTTAATACGGCAATATCTTTATTTTCCTTAGCAAGTGGAGAAGTACTTGCCTTCAGTAAGCAACGCGGTGCAACAGCTTAGGGACAAATGGAAAGTTAAAGAAAAATTGAGACCCAAAACATTTAATTCATAAATTAATGACCGAGCTTAGTGATATCTACCTTAATATTGCGACAGCCTTTGCTGCTGGCACTCTTGAAATAACTGATACGGACTTGAAAGCTTCTTGGAGAGCCTTTTCCTTCTGGCACTGTTGTGGAGAGGTTGCTAAGTTTAGATCACAGGAATGCAAAGTTACTCAATCAAACACAGGAGTCTGCAAAGTTCATGCAATACATGGAGATAAAAATGAGGTTTTATTTCTTACTGGTGGATCACGAACAGCTTTCCCCCTTCCTCCTCCCTCTGGCTTTGCTGTAAGTTCTGAGCAATGGTGACTCTACCAGGCCTGAACAAAGCTAGAAACGCTGTTGGCAGTGGTTTGAAGGCTGCACCTAAACTCAGCCAGCAAAGAAGAGAAAAAAGGGGAGGGGGAGCACGTTACTGACCTGAACACTATTTTTAGGTGTGCAGATGAGGGAGCTGATGGCAATATCAAAGTGCTTTTGTGATTACTTGGTTTTCATGTGAGAGGGTAGAGCCTGTCAGCACATTGTTTGTTTTTACTGTCCGGACTTCTGCTTTTGAAAAGCTGATCCAGTTAATTTCAATGATACACTATGCAGTAATTTTGCCTATTAAAATAAATGGAATCCAGCGCTTTTAACAAAAGCCTTTGACGTTATGATCCTCCCATGTATTGTCAGGGTCCTGGGGCATTGCAGCTCATGAATAACACAGATGGAGGAAGGTTTATAGAGTCTGTGTGGCAGTGGTTTTATTCCGTATCCAAAGTGCGAAACTTTTCTTCCACAGAACATTATATGATACTTTTAAAATTAGTAGGCCTGCTTGGCCATACAAATAGCTGTGCAGGTGCTGTAGGACTTTGTGATGAAGTCCTTTGACGAAGTCCAACTGGAGTGCTGCTGTGTGCTGTGTGCTAACTCAAAAAGCTAAATTGAAAACGTATGCAGCCTCGATGCAGCATGTGGGTGGCTTTTAGGCAAGTGCAGAGTGTTGTTAAATGTCGAAATCAAATATAGGCATGGGGAAAACTGGTGTGTGAATGGAAAGACTGATCACATACTCGTCCTGTTGGTTAAATGTGTGGTAGGATCCTCTGAAATTGGAAATCTGCCTGGTAACAAGCCAGCTTGTAGGGAAATACAAATCTGATCCTAAGTCTTCATCCTTTTCTAAAATTTATCCTTTCTTTAGGTTTGAAAGGCTAAGTTTGCATTTACAATTTATTTACAGTTGCCTTTGTATTTTCATGTTGAGGCTGTGGACTTACTGTCTGCTTATTCACCCTGATGATGGTACCCATAAAACCAGACCTCTGGCAACTCAAGTAATGAATATTAACCTCAAAACACAGCTCCGAGGTGGAAGAAATACCTGTTTTGTAGATCTGAAAACTGAGGTACAGAAACTAAACATTTATTCAGCATCCTTTGAAAGGCTTTGACATGGACACATCTTTTTCATTTTTGTTCTGGAAAATCTCAGTCCAGTACTTGATAATGAACTTTTTATCATCTTGTAGGTAAAATGCCAACATTTCCTGCAAAGCTTCTTGATTTGAATAACAAAATATTAAGTAAACAGTAAACAGATTTAGGCTGCCTAACTAACCTGAAACAATCCTGTAACCCTGACATTTTGCTGTGAAAGACGAAGATTTGGTGGACTTTAAAACAGTTTCTGGTATGTGATAATCTAGTCCTTATCTACTGTCTAGATCACCATATGCAGAATACTCCTTTTTACCAGTTAAAAAAAGGCACAATGCTATTTGAAGTCAAGGAAAATGCATTTAGTATACTAGCAGTTATCTTATGAGCATAAATTAACAACTATTCTTAAATAGAATTTGCATTTTACAGGGAAAAGTTTCTCTCATTGTGCCCTTTGGGAAGCATTGCATATTTCTGTTAGAACTTCTGCTGAGAGCAAAGCAAAGATCAATCCCTGCAAAATCCGCTAAACACTCCTTTCATTTCGACCGCTGTGAAAGTTGTAGGTGCAAGATATTAAGTCTTAGCTGGGGCAAGTTTTTGAAACCTTGTTGATATTGTAAAATAATTTACACCAGCCAGATGTCGTGATGAGAAAGGACCGTGAAGGGTTTCAGGGTACTGTATTTGGTTATTTTCCTTTGCAATTTATTGTCCCTGTTACTGTTCGTATGTTATCATTTTTTTCAAACTGACTAACATCAATCAAAATTTAACAATTGATGTCACTGTGTTTTAAACAAGTCTGAGAGAAGCCTTGAGACAGTAGATTTTTAATGCATGGAAGGGACATTTATTTTATTCTGCTCTGAACATAGTAATGACTGGTCCCCACTGAGTTGGATATTGGCCAAAACATCGGATATAATCAGTTGAAGATTAAAACAAATGCAGGTACCCTTAGTAGATTAACGCAGGAGACATAAGGCTAAAGCGTTCTGAGGCAAGCTAAAAATGATGCTTTAGGTTCTCTAATCCTCTCTCCTCCCCCCAGCCCACTGTGTAGCTATTTTATCCATTCAATTTGGAAAGAATCCTGCCCTCTGTGCTTTTGCCAGTGACATCACCTTTTAATCTTCCTTCTGTTCATTTGCAGCTACTTTGGAGCTGCAGTTTCTTTCATGTCACTCCCCCAGTATTTAGAATTTGTAGTTTCCTCAGATAATTGGCCATCTTGACAAGACGAGTGACACAATCAGCTGTCAGATACTTTTCATTCCTGATTTTCATTCCAAGTCTGACATGTGGATATTGGGATAATAATGTGTTATCTTAATTAGGTGTATCTTCATGATGCATGTTTTATAACAGATAGAGCATATGAAACTACTGCAATGCTTTGCCAGGGTATCTTTGAAATGAGATTCCCTACTTAAGGGTTTTCTTCCTTCTTAAATAAATAAAAAGTAAACGAACAATTGCAGAGTCCAAGTCTGAATCCTAGCACTTCCTGTTAAACCTCACAAAATAGTGCAAGAAACATGTTTGGTCTGCTTTCTAAGGTTTGATGATGTGATAGGAAGGATGTTGTATGTAACATCAAAGAGTGGTGTTGTTATACCTCTGAAGCATGACTTCTGGAAGTCCAAGTGAAATAATGTATGTTCATTTTTCTCCTGAATATGGCAGTTTTTAATAGGCTTGGATTCTTATCAGAAATATTCATTGTGTTTGCATGTGGTTTTTTTTCTGACTAGCCAAATTTCTCTCACACTTCCCAAAGCCCATTAAGTGACTCCCTGCTGGGTTTAGTTAAGAGTGGTGCCGAGCAAACTGCAAGCTGCCAAAAGTGGCCAACAAACCACTGGTGATGAGCAAACGTTTCTGCTCTGTTAGCTCATAGTCAATGTTGCTGATTTTTTAATTCTAGGCCATGATGTTCAAGTGGAAAATAGTGAAGTCTGGACTACGGACAGGCCTGAATGGTGTTTTGGATGTGAACATACAGAGTCTGGCAAAGGATCAGGGTGGATCATAACTGTTGCACTTGATGTCTATATAGTCATGTTAGGATTAAAGCCTTGAGAGTTTTCCTGGCCCAGTAATCATCATCTTTGAAATCGATTTCCTGGAGCTGTGCGTGATGATTTCAGAGCGGAATTTAGATCTGTGTATTTATATCTCACGGTACAGACCTGTTTGGGAAAGACCATGAAGTGTGAAGCTTCAGAGCGCCCTGCAGAACAAAGTGTGTAATGCATCAAATGTAATTCACAGGGCTTGACTGGATGAATTTCTTCTCCATGTCCTCTGCTGTAGTGAATATGTCATGAATCTTTTTCTCTCCCAAACGTAGCCTGAGGGGAATAGATCCTGCCTGTTGTAGTATGCCTATGCTGTTCTTTTTAGTGTGTTCTCATGATTGTCCTCAAACCTAAGTCCATTAGTTGTATATATGACATGTCCCTATGCTGGCATGCACATTGCAAGAGGCTGAGGGCAAGGAGATTTTAGGAAAATCAAAGTCAGATATTAAATGGAGAGAAATAAAGTTTCAATATTTATGAAGGATACTGAATACCGTGTTTATCCTGTGAATGGGACATGCTTTAAATGTGGGAGAAGATGACAGGCTCCTTCTATTCCAGTCATTTTCTTCAGAACTATTTTGGTTTTTCTTTCCCCCCATGTTCTTTACACTCAAGTCTTCATCTGTAAAAGGATGATACCTATATCCCAGCCACATACTTATAAATCCCACTGAGAATCATAGAATCATAGAATGATTTGAGTTGGAAGAGACCTTAAAGATCATCTAGTTCCAACACCCCTGCCATGGGCAGAGACACCTCCAATGGAGCAGGTTGCTCAAAGCCCCATCCAGCCTGGTCTTAAACACCTCCAGGGATGGGGCATCCACAACTTCCCTGGGAAACCTGTTCCAGTGCCTCACCACCCTCAAAGTTAAGAATTTCTTTCTGGTATCTAATCTAAATCTCCCCTCTTTCAATTTAAAACCATTGCCCCTTGTCCTGTCACTGCACTTCTTGACAAAGAGTCCCTCTCCAGCTCTCCTGTAGGCTCCCTTCAGGTACTGGAAGGCTGTTATAAGGTCTCCCCTGAGCCTTCTCTTCTCCAGGCTGAACAACCCCAGCTCCCTAAGCCTGTCCTTATAAGCGAGGTGCTCCATCCCTCTAATCATCTTTGTGGCCCTAGAATCTTAGATGAGAAATCAAGGCTGCTTCCGCATTAACAAAATATGGATTTCAAGACTGAATTTACAGAGCTGACTGTTTCAGGAGAAAGGGAACTGCTCTGCAATGCTAACCAACTCATGGGAAGTAGAGGTGGTGGGATACTTTCCTTCAAAACTTTGCTCCCGATCTGAACTAAAATGTGCAGATAGATGCTCCCAAGTATCTTGTTATTAAGTTGGAGAAAAGGTGGACTATATTAAAGACCTGAAATGTGTGAAACTCCAGACATTGTAATATGTCATATTGGAAACTAGATTAATGTTACATCTTTATGTGTGAGAGCTCAATGGCATTTCATAATACGTTTTTTTTTTTTGTGTGTGTGTGTGTCCCCAAGTCTTTATAGTTTTGATCCAGCTTCATAAAATGCAGGACAAAGAAGTACAGAATGATGAAGGGGAGACTGTTTGGAAAGAAAATAATAGAACAGCAAACAGCCTGCTGGTCAGGGCAGCCAGCGGGAACGGGGGGACCTGGTTGTACAGATCTTTGTTTATTCAGCATGGAACCCCTCCAAAGGGAGAACTTAAGACATGCCATGTGTAGCCACTAACGTGCTCATTATGAAGGAGAGTGTGGAGAAAGGGCTTGAACCCGGTTCTTCCATATCCTGTCCCTAGGGAGGGGCACTAACCAGCAGCTTTTGGAGCTGGCAGGCAAGTCATGTTAGTGTAAGTCCTCTGCTGTGGAGTGCTAATCCCAGTTTGAAGCAGACTAATCTTTCCCAGGAGACATTATGTTAAAACTAGTAAATTCCTAAAACAAGTTCTGTTTTGAGCAAATCAATATTTTTTAATACGGACATATTTATTTGATATATTCCCAGCTTAGGCTTGGTGTTCCAATCACAAAAGGCACTTTGTGCCTCATTAGTATTTCTCTGACGCCCTCATGAAGGTTGTGTGTCTGATTGTTGCACATCTTTGCACTACTGTAGTAGCTCCTAGTTGAAATCACACACCAGGGCTAACATGATACTAAGTATGTTGGAAAACAAAAAGCTTTGTGGTGGTCCCCAAGATGTTTGTTATCTAAATACAAGTTAAAAGAAGTGGAAGTGGATAGTGTAGATGAAGAGTGTGTGTGTGTAAGCAATGAAACACTAAGAAATAAAGGATAGTTTGTAATATATTGTTTGTCAAGGCTTTTTATGTGTGGTGCAGAAGGGAAGTTTTGAAATGATGTAATAATTGATAAAGATATCGGTTTTTGCATGACTAAGCAAGAATATTAAATGTCTTAATGAAGTCTAGAGTGCAGTATTGTGACAGAAGTTTTCACTAATGATTTAAAAGATGACATGGATTTTTGTCAGATCTTGTGCTTGGATGTAAATTTTACTTAAAAAGGATGTGGGAAGAAGCAATAGTCTACCAACTTATATTCAGATAATATTATTTGCTTATTAGTTGCATTGTCGTGTTGGGTGCAAACTAGACAGTGAATGAGCTATTCCTGTCAAGCAGGTTGATTTAGGTCAAGAAGAACATGTAGGATGTCCTATGCTCTAATTAGCCAAGCCTAAACCAGAAAACACCTGTGTGATGCTGCTATTGCTGGTGGAAATATAGGAAGGAGAAATATGTGGTCAGCCCATTAATACTCTCCCATCATATATCTGATGGTAAAGCATTGTGTGATTGCTTTTTAAAATTTGGACTTCATAATGACCATAGTCCTCTTCTCTCCCTCTTCTGCATCTTATTTCTTTGTTAACCTTAGGTTAGAGCTGTGCGTGCTGCTGGAGAATGAGCACATCTTTGAACCAGAGACGAATGATGATATTTTTTCCTCTTCTCATCCTCTCTCCTATGAGAAGGTAACCTCTTTCAGTTCTGTCCTTGTTTAATAAGCGTCTGTATTCGGTGGTTTAGGATGAGCTCTCCATGAACAAAGAGGTGATACAATCATAGAATTGTCTAGGTTGGAAGGGACCTAATATATGTGGTTGAGATAAACAAGTGGTCAGGTATGATTTAAATTAAAGGATGACCAGAGACCTTCCAGGGATAGCAGAGTCAGAAAGTTGTGCAAGACTGCTGGCAAGGAACTTCCTTGCTTTGATAGGCTGTTCCAATCTTCTCTCTCTCAACTTCTCCTTGGATAGCAGAATTATTATAATATTTAATTCTGTATGGGGATAGCACCTCTCTGAATGACGAGTGTTTATAAAAACTTTCAAACTTGAAAAGCATGTAGCATTCTTCCCTTTGACAGATGACTAAAGGATTTTTAGGAATAGTAAACATTAAGTGTGGTAGAAGAAAATCATGTGTTACCAAGGCAAGACTAGCAATGGAGGTTTGTGCAATTTATAGAGTCACAACTGGAAAGTCAATGTATATTAATGAAGCTTGGTCTGCACATGGACATCTGGCTGGCAGAATGATGTTGGGAAGAAGCAGGACAATTACATACGGGATGAGGTGCCAGGATACAAACAGGTACTCCTATGGAAGAGGGATGAAATTCAGCTGCCAGTTTTGTTGCGTTTTTTTGCACTATGCTGTCATGTAATTACCACTAAGTGGGTGAATTTTCACAGCATGAAAAACCTCACTCCTAAGCCAATCTAACTTACATTGCCTTTATAGAGACTAGACACTAAAGGAAAAAAAATCCTTTTGTAAGTAAAGAACGCTTTATTTGAAATAGCTAATTGAAGCCTTACTGGCAAAATAATTTGCAAAGTTTGGACAAGCTCTGCCAGCGTAGCTCTGCTTGAAAACTTTCTCTGAAGAGTCAGACTGGAAAGCTTTTGAACCGTGGGTTCTAACGTGCAGCGCAGAAGGAAAGAGAAATGGATTCTTGCCTATTCCAGATAACAGTGGAGAAGCTGCCCAATCTGTCGCGCCTAACCATGCTGCTGAATCGCTACGCTACAGATCCCCAGTATCAGCAACTCTTCATCAATCTGGTAAGACTGAAGCCAACTCTAAAAACAAACATTTCCTCCATGAACAATGTGTTTGTTATATTTTCTCATTTGTTTATGATGGCTGTGTCAGCCGCACTGGTTTACATAAACACTGCCAATCCTGGGACGTTACATTCTCAACAAAAGTAGCTGAGTACAAACAGCATTCCGAAGTTTTAATTCATATTGTATAAACATAACAGATGTTGATAAAATGAGCCAAAAAGAAAATACAACAAAGGAGACCATTTCAAGAGGACTTTTGATTAAAATACATTCCAGATTGACAAAATGATACAATGTTAATGGAATAGATCATTTAAATGTCATTATTTGGCTCTTATAGTCCTATAAAGCAAATATAAAGCAACACTTTTGAGATTTTAGGCTCCATTACAGTACAGTGCCTATACATCAACTTATAAATAAAGCTATATTTCTTTCCCCTTTCCTTTTTTTTTTTTTTAATCCCTGCTATGACATTGCCACATTTATTTCCTAAATACTATACTAAAATACTGGGTCCAAAAGCAATAATGTGTTTGTTATACTGAATAAGGCCTAAAATAAATATGTTATAAACAAAATAAATGTACTTTCTGCCTTGGTGAATTTCCAGTCTACAGCATTGAACCTGAGTTGGGGGGACACAGGGAAATCCAAGCCAGAGAACCTAATTCAGATGGGTTTTATTTAAAAAGATATAAAATCTGCTCCTGTTCACTCATGTGTAAAGAAAACAGGACTAGGTTTGAGATACACCTAGTCTGAATTCCTTGCTTTGAGAATAGCTAGAAAGAGTGAAAAGTTTAAAAAACCCACAATGCTTCTAATATCCCATTATCTAGTTTGGTTTAAGAGTTTCCTTTTAATAGATGGGAGAGTCCGAGGTGGAGTTAGGATGCATGGCATTCCCAAGTTCAAGAGGAGGTCATACATGGGCGTAGAAGCCAGCTCAGCTGAGACCCAGTCTGGTGCTTGCATCATTGGGCCATGCAACTTTTTTGTTATGGGAAACCTATTGTACTCAATTAGGTTCCACATTGATATACCTAACTTTTGAGTACCTTACATGACATATGAAGCACGAAGTTTAGTATTTCTTCCTACAACTTCTTATTATCACTCATGAAAGCTTGTTTCTGAAATCCACAGAAATATCATAGAATCATAGAATTGTCTAGGTTGGAAGAGACCCTTGGGATCATCGAGTCCAACCATCTACCCTACTCTACAAAGTCATCCCCTACACCATGTCCCTTAGCACTGTAATGCTATTACACTGTATCCATAGTGAAGTTCTTGGGTTTAATGATTTCCTGTTCCACAGCAAAATTATATGTGGTACAGAAAGAGGAAACCTTTCTACCTTTTAATTTTTTTTCCTCCTTATGTGTTTGAATGTCTTGTCAGACCTGTAAATAAAAGAGGGAGGAGAGACTTGTCACTTTATACTGGGCATTTATTTGTATTATTTTATGATGTCTTTGTTTCATTTTTCCTCTGTCCTGTAGGACAAGAGGAAATGGCCTCAAGTTGTGCCAGGGGAAATTCAGACTGGCTATTAGGAAAAATTCTTACAGTGAAAGGGTTATTAAGCACTGGAATGGGCTGCCCAGGGAAGTGGTTGAGGCATCATCCCTGGAGGTATTCAAAAGAGGGGTTGATATAGTGCTTAGTGACATGTTTTTTTCTTTTTGTCAGAGTTAGGTTGATGGTTGGACTAGGTGGTCTTAAAGGTCCCTCCCAACCTAGACAATTCTATGATTCTGTGATTTTGTCTGGGGAAGCATATACTTGGAAGTGTAATACACATATTCTGACAGAACTGGCCAAGTCACAAGAAGGATAGTGTAGAAGTGTGAAAAGTAAAAACTTAGTGAACACCTATATAAGCTATAAAGCCCAGCTCGGTTACCAATAAAACAGTCTTTATCTCTGTTCCTATCCAGAAACAGTTATACCCCTCATAGTTTTCAGTGAGCTGAGTTAGTACTTGCAGGCCCTCTTCTCAGAGCCATATGATTGTTTTCTTTGTCCTCTTCCTCCCAAACTATGTTTCTACGTGAATTGACTTTTATAAGCATTTACTGCAAAATATTACAGGATGTTATAAATGGCTGTGTAATGAGATAGCAGCTATAAAAAAAATCTTAAGACTTAGTAAATATTGGGGTCACCGACTATTTCCAAGTAAAAACTCAGACCATATCAGTGAGGCTTAACTTTGCTTTTCTAGCCTGTGAGATTTGGGTACATTCCAGTCACAATAGCTTATTTAGAGTGAACCTGACCATTTACCAAAAAAGAAAGTGTTTTTTTACTATGGTATTTCCTGATGTTTTAGGTATAATGGGGAAGAGGGAGAGAATAACTAATGCTCTTACTGGCTTCTGTCCCTCAAGCCTCCTACCTCTCTCTCCTTGGCCTTCTTCCTCTGCCTCTCCTTCCCAGCCCTGTGGCTAGGGATACACCCATGCTTTTGTGTTTTCCCTGTCTTCTCTCTTTGCCTCACAGGAGCCATACATAAATAAATCGGCAATGTCAGTCCAAGCTCATTTCTCCCTGCAACGCACCTATATCCTCTTCCGCACCCTGGGGCTGCGCCACCTCACGGTTGTTGATCAGCAGAACCAAGTGGTTGGGGTGATCACCAGGAAGGACCTGATGCCTTTCCCACTGGAGGAGAAGCTCAGGCTCCAGCTGGCACCACAGCTCTGATGCAGGTGAGCAGCCCCTGGATTCAAAGCCATGGATGCGTTCTTAGGCTTTGTGGCTTCTTTTTGAGCCCATGTTCTTCTTCAGGAAAAAAATAATCAGACCTTTTCCACTTGATTCTTTCTGGAGAAGAGATGCTTAAAAGCTGTTGTATCTAGACATGTGGGATTGTAGCGCAGACCTATGTCTCTTCATCTGTTTGGTAATTGCAAAATTCATTAATTTAAATGCTTGTGAGACAAAATAAGAATTCATGTATTTATGGAAGATGTACATAAAATCAGATGTGAAGGATGCTTTTGTCACACTGTGTCTATGCCTCCCAATGAAAAGGTGTCATATGACCCTTAGTAGCAAAATTGTGTCTTTCAGTGAGGACTAAATGTTTAACCTCTGAGTATCTGCCTGTTAGGAAGGAGAATGTTTCCATATCAATGGTTTTATGTTGAATTATGCATGTTTAACTGAGAGGAAATACCACCTTGAGAGGGAGGGATCCCTTGAAAGGAACAAGGGATCAAACTTTCCTATTGGCCTGTGTGTATTAGAAATTGAAAGGGAGAATTGTATGCAAGAGAGATATTGACTGTGGGGCTCCTGCCAAATTCCCATCACAATTCTCAGTAGGAGAAACTTTACATGCTTTTCTGTTGCCTACGTTTCTTTATTTTCTGCAACCCCTAGAATAGGCTCTCATTCTCTCCTTCCACTTGACACATGTTAATATTTTTAGTTAAGTTCATGTGCACTGAGGTACGGGGCAAACTCTAATAATGGGTAAGCAAGATGATAAATTGTGCGAGTAGTTTTTGTGTATATAGCAGCATATTTACAAACTGAGCACAAATGAAATAATTCTTCATGATTTTGGAGTCATACAATGTTTGAAGCCTTGGAAAGTGTTGTTTGTTAATAAATTAATGTGAACCACTTTTTTGGATAAAGACACTTTCAGATTTCCTTCTATGACTTTGTAATTGATGTTTAATTTTGTTTTGTTAAATACCAGAGGGATTCCCACAGGTTTGGATATTAAAATCAAACATGTATGAAGGAATCCACCACTATTACTGTTGTTATAATGAATAGCAAGGAAAACTAGTAATAATTTACTGGTTACAAAAACTTGCCAAAATTCCTGAAAGTGAATTTCTGGTATTTGAATCACACAGCTTTGAGTCTCCTATGAATCAAAGATTTGTTGGTTTTTCTCCTGTTTTCCCTGTTGGATCTTGTCTTTATTATCAGTAACGTTGCTTTTGTAGCACCAGAGAGAACGCACAGCACTTTAAAACTGTCAATGCAAATAGCTGGCAGCCCAGGAACTTAAGGAGGTACATGAGAAAGGCTCTTTAAATGGTCACTTAAAATATGTTGTATGCAGGATGAGAAATGCTTTGCAAGTCATCCATCCAAGAGACATGGGGGTGGATGTTTATTTAGATCCTGTTAGAGTTAATAATCTTTTGTTCATCAGTTCACTAGTAAGGTCATTGTCACTATTGGTCTATGCTCACTATACCTGAGAAATGCAAAGGTTTTCTTGAAGGAATTAGGGTTTGTATGTGAGCAGAACAAGAGATCTAATCTAGAAACCCCTAGTGATTTCCCCTTAAGGCAGTGAGAATCTCTTCTTCTCTTGATAACCAAATCTGAATAATCTTGCCATGAATTTGCATTTTTGGTTCAAGGTCCGTTGCTGTTTTCCTTTTCCTTGATTTATTAAGTACACAAAATATCACCCTTCTAGGACCCAAGTAATTTAATTTCATCTTTGCTTCTAGTGTCTGTGGCTAAATGACTCAATACAAACTGTAGTTGGGGGGTACTTTGCAGAGTACGAGGGCTGGAGACAGCCAGGATATCTGTAACTCATTACGCAACTTTGAACTAGGCCCTTAAATGTTTGGCATATCATTTACCCTGTCTTTAAAGTTGGAACAATAATATGAATCCACCATAGTTACTGTGAAAAGTAAACGTCTGAAAAATATTATAGGAATATAATTTATTTATAACAATATTTTGTGCAGGCCAGTTATAAAAAGCAATGCAAGATTGCATTGGGTTTTTTTTCCCCCTTGTCCGTAACAAATGTAATTTCTAAGGAAAAGTTCACACAATTTACATGGAACTTCTTGTGACTGTGTTGTGAGCTGGATGGGGGATGGAAGCTGCATTTTTCCACACTTTTTATTGTCTAGTTCCATAGCCAGATAAGGGGTTTTTGGTAACAGATGTGAATTCATGAAGACACACCAAACAAGCAGCTCCCTTATATTCTGGGCTCTAGTGTCAAATCTGTCTCATCACAAACCATAATAGCATAACACATATAGGAATGTGCAAACAGATGAAAGTTATAGGAAGCTTTTCATCAATATGTGACTCACACAATCCTTACAGAGGACAGATCACTAAGGAGAGGCAGTAACAAGCGGACACATTGTTTGACTCTTTGGCACAAGGTACTTACATTTTTCTTCTTGTCTGCTTAAAGTGAGTGGTAAATGTTCTGCTATTTCTTCATATGACTTAAAATAAAGTCTACGTAATTAGAGCAAATATGCTGGGTTTATATGAAATACAGTTTGTTTATGAATTTTCACTATTTCTGAATACAAATCTCTGTGATAAAGAGCTTCACAACAAAATTAAAGACACTGGCATTATTTTTGGTTTATTCTATACATCTATACCTCTTTCATCTCGCCCTGCTTTATGATGGTGTTTCCCTTCTCTCTTAAACAGAAATATAGGTTAAAACACAGGCAGGCTGAACTGTAGATCTAGGTTCAACTTCAGCGATGCAAGATTCCCCCCACTCAATCAGAAGAAAATGCTTTCACATTAGAAACATTACACCACCTGTCCATTACACATCCATTTGAATGTGCACAGACTATTCCGAGAAGGTTTTTGTGGTATGCAGCTTTAATGTATGGTTTTAGAGGTACCCTGTAATGTGCATGTTCTTATGCTAATGTATGTAACATTGGTGGTGTTTTTCCGGTCATGTGATACTGAAGTGCTTTAGAGTTAATTGCCTAGTGATTTTAAACTGCCTGGTTTATCCTGCTGTGGAACCTTTTAACGTTTTCCTGTTTCCCAATTATACTTGCTTACATTTTTTAAAATGGGATGTTGTCCTTTAATCACATTTACTGGCTGACCACAAACAGAAAAGCCTGAAGGAGGGAAGACAGATGAAGAAATTGCCAGTATATACTTGATACAAAAATGATGACTTTAAAGACACAGGAACCTTGCTAAAGGTACTAGTATGGGATATGGTCTATTTTACCTTAAGGCCTTGAGTCAAAAAGCTAAATGGGAATAGGAATGTAACTAGCCATAGTCTGTAAGAGTAGTGCCTGGAAAATCACTGATGAATAAGTGCTGCAAAATGTTACTGTTGTCTCTGCTGCCCCTTCTCACAGAGCTTCAGCTAACAGAGCTGTCAGTGTACCTCTGGAGATCGTGAAATCACTTAATGAAATGAAGTGTAACCAGCTCTTTACTTAACTAGTGGTTAATTAAGTGTGACCATCAAGTGATGGGAACCATAGTAGTATACAAGGGCATGCTTGTTCATTCCTGAAAGGCCTATTAAAGCAAAAGGAAATAGGCCATCAGCACAGTTGTCTGAATGTCTAAGGCGGTGCGGCGTGGGAATGTCAGCATCAGAGTTCAAACACATGAGGAGTTACTGCTGCTTACGCGAGGTACCAAACCAACCAGAATAACCTACACTATGTGATTGTAATCAATGCCCAACACACTTCTGAGGGCCCAAAGCAATGAAATGGTTGACTAGCTTGCAGTATCTCATTAAACTGGTGAATCTCGCTTGGCTGAGATCATAGATTGTGTGTCCATTGAGCCCATTCCTTACTCCACGCCAGAGAGAAACTATGAGGAATTACTAGTTTCTGTAAATTTTATTTTGAAGGGATTACAAAAAATAATCTACATTTGTGTGCAGTTTATATTTGCAAAGAGGTCTGTAGGTGTGAAGTCCCACAGTTTCTGCTGTGATGTTGCTATAGTGGAGCTGAGATGTGGATATGAAGTAGCCTACTGAAGGTTGGAAAGTGATCCCGTGCCAAATCCAGATGGAGAACTTCAGACTCCCTTTCTTCCCAATATCAATCTCTTGTAAAGTGAACACAAAAGCTAGCACTAAGAGAAGGCATGACAAGTTGTGTGACTCGCATGTCCTCTCACATTTCTCAGCTTTGATAGGTAGGAGAGAAGTGTTTCCAGCTGTTGATAAGGCTGTCCTTGGTTTATGGAGCAAAGCCACCCATGCAATGTACCTACACAGGACGCACTGTGGTCCCATGTAAGTGCTCTCAAGGAGAAGGCAATGTGGAAGCCTTCCGGAGATGCACCAAGTTCTGTTGGTCATTGTGGTTATTCACAAAAATAGAATCATAGAATCATCTGGGCCAGAAGGGACCTTCAAAGATTATCTAGTCCAACGCCCCCCGCAGTCAGCAGGGACATCCCCAATTAGACCAGGTTGCCCAGGGCCTTGTCAAGCCTCACCTTGAATGTCTCCAGGGAAGAGGCCTCTACCACGTCCCTGGGCAACCTGTTCCAGTGCTCCACCACCATGACATGCCATGACATTTCTTTATCAGCTGGATGGGTTGGGTCTTTGACAGAAATATTTCTTCTACCATGTTTTTAACGTGAAGAACATCTAAAAACATCAGCTCTTTCAATCTGGAAAGCTGTTTCACAGAAGAATTTATGTTGGAGAAGTCCTCTGGAGGTCATTTAGTCCATCCCCCTGCTCAGAGGAGGTCTAATTTGATCTGGTTGCTCAGGGCCATACCTAGTCAAGTCCTGAACACCTCCAAAGATGGAGAGCCACATCCTCTATTCCAATATTTGACCACCTTCATCATAAAATATTTTTCTTATATTTAATTAGAATTTCCCATGCTTCAACTTGTGCCATTGCCTATCATTGTGCACACACGAGAAGAGTCTGGCTCTGTCTTCTCTGTAGCCGAGGTCAGGTAGTTTCAGGAGTCAGGTCTCCTCTGAGCTTTGTCTTCTCCAAGATGAATAGGCTCATTTCTCTATGCCTCTGCTCATATGCCTGTGCTCCAGGTTCCTGACCAGTTTGGTGGCCTGTTGCTGGATTTGCTTCAGTATATCAGTATTTTTCCCATACAGTGGAACCTTCCCACCACCCCAAAACTGCAGCTTCAGCACTAATTAATCTTCTCTGTATCATTCAAATTTTAGCATATGTGCTACCAAAGAGAACATGATTTCCTTAGAAGGTAAGTTAGAACAATGAATGTTTTAAAAAGAAGTAACTCGGAGACAACAGAAATGAAAAAGTTTTAACCTATTTCTGCATTTCCCCCTATTACCCACTGTGTCCTTATGTTCTTGGCTTTTTCTCAGCACACACATTTCAGTGGCTTTCTGCACTGTAAGCAAATCTTCACAATCCCCTTTCAGCATCCTGGGAGAAGTATTTACCTCAGCTTGGGCCCTTGGTTGTGTATGTGTCCTCTGCCTCTGTCAGAGCTTGCCTGTCTCTGCTTGTGTTGCAGGCTTCTCCTCCCTGTGCGTTTCTCCACTCTGTCTGACCTGCTCTGCACTCCAGAAACTTCCCCCCCCCCCCAAAAAAAAGTTGCTCAATTTCTCTTGGAAAAGCACAATTTCCTCCTCCTTCCAGAAGATGCACCCTGATTGAGTGCAGCCACATTGTGCTCTACTGTTTCTTAAAAGGAACATACTGCCTATTAGCACAGAGTAACTCCAAACGAAGAAATTAAAATTGTACACTCAACGTGTTAACAGAAACATCCACAACATTGTTTTGAAAAATTATTCATTAGGGTCTGGCTGTGATTTTGGAAATTACTCAGGGTGGTTTCCTAACAGTCAAAAAAACGTAAGGTGCGGTGTATGAGGCTTTGGGCTTTGGACATCTTTTTCCACAACTCTCTACATTTCTCGGTGAGAACATACAGCTCTTTTGACAGTAGGACTTGGGTGGGCTGACGGTTGCTGGATGCTGTGATAGGAGGTTGGCGGGACACAGAATGATAAACTCACTTGTCAACAGCCTCCCTAGCTTTCTCAGGAGGACAGGCTGAGCTTTGTACCCCTGCCTCTTGTTTGTCATATAGTCCCTGGTAATTTCTCTGCCATGGGTTAATTGATTCTGTATTGTTTGCTGATGTTATTTTTACATTTGCTCAACACAGAACCCTTCCTGGCTGCAGACGCTCAGTTTCTATCTATTTTTCCCTGCTTCGTTATGCCAGAAAGAATTCTCCATAGATTGCTTGCATATTGGTGGCAATGGAGGTGGAAGACCAAAGAAAATAAAGAAGACATCCGCAGAGGGTCCTTCCAGTGTGTGGGTTGGAAAACAAGGCTTCAGGCATCAAAAGAGGAAGCAGACCTATGGTAGCACCTGCATACAGTAAGGTACTTTCCCTGGAAAACAGCTCCTGGCATAGATGGAGGCCAGGTCAAAGGGCTCTGTAGGGCCCTTTTGGCCTTTGTGCCTGCATTTCTTTCTTGCAAGACCAAATTATTGCATAGGGTTGGTGTTTCCCATGGCATAGAGTTGGGTATATGGATCAGTAACCTAAAACTATGTTTGGATACTGCAGGCCAGATGCCTTAATGCCCTATCAATTCATAGTTCATTTGTGTCCACTTTCTCTTTGATATCATGAGCATTTGCTGCTTCTCTCTCATGCAGTATCTTTTTATTTCCTACTAGCTGTATATTAGTTGCAAGGCAGTTTATTAATGGCATTTTCATAGAATCACTGAATGATATGGGGTTGGAAGGGCACTCTGGAGATCATCTAGTCCAACTCCCCTGCTCCACCTACAGCAGGTTGCACAAGAACTTGTCCAGGGGGGTTTTGAATGTCTCCAGACAAGGGGATTCCAGCACCTCCCTGGGCAGCCTGTTCCAGTGCTCTGCCACCTTCAAAGTGAAGAAGTTCTTCCTCATGTTTAGATGGAACTTCTTATGTTCAAGTTCGTGCCTGTTACTTCTTGTCCTGTCACTGGGCACAACTGATACGGGGCCCACTGGACCCATCCTCTTGACATCCACCCTTTAAGTATTTATAGGCATTAACAACATTTTTCGACAATGAATTTCACTCTGTTATTTTCTCTCCATATTTCTGCTTTTTTGTCTTTTATAGTTTGTGGGGCATTATTTCTTCATGCTGCCTATTGCTTATTGCTTTACATGGGAATTGCAGAAATTCAGGAAATTTTCCTTGCTGAAATTCAGAGCCTGGATCTTGGCATAGAAAATGAATCACTATTGGTCTCTCCTTGCTTTTCCTCGTTAAAAAATAGTTTTCTAGACTTGTGCCACGCTTTGAGTTCTCTTTTTACTTTTGAAAACAGAGGGCTCTGAATTTCCATCCCTTGGCACCACAGGTGTGGTCAGATGGCTTCCTTCTGAGTCCTTTTGCTTGCTAACGACTACACGGCTCCAGCCTTAGAATACAGAATATACCTCCTTATACCTTACCCAGGGCAAACTCACAGCCCAACTGGGATGAGGTGTCACCTAAGTGAATTTCACCTATTTCATTAGTATTTTGTACATGTTTGTGAACTTGAGCAGGGCTGTGTGAAGGGTGTCTGCAGAAATCAGACACCTTTCACGCAGATCAGGGGCTACGTGCAGTTTTTCCTGGTGATTTATGTATTTTAAGATTAGAGCTAGCATTTTGCAAAATGCTGTTTGAAGTTGTTAATTAGGTTTGCCTGACCAGACTAAAAGAGACAGAGCTAATTGGTTAAGATTATAGCTAAAAGATCGTGACCTCTCACTGTGAAATGTCTTAGTGCATGTTCTTGTTTAGGTCTGTTCTTCCGTTTTTTTTGAGGAGGCAGATAAAGAATGCACCGTATCGCTGAGATAGTGAGGAATACTTTTTTATCATTTGGGAGTAGCATCCCTATCTCAAATCCACTCTTGTTAAAGGGAAGGGTTTTTTACTAAATACTTCTGCGTTCATTCTACTTGCATTTTTGACAGGCAGAGTATTATCAGGTGAGTTTTCAACTTTTTATGAATCAAACCTAACAGGAAGCTTTTTCATAGCACTAGAGCATCCACAGGTACAAACCACCTTAATCAACTCTCACAATCCATGCAGTTACTGGCAAACCTGAATCATTTTATGAATAATTTTACTTGGATCTTAGTGAGAAAAATGTTCATGTGAACACTATGAGCAACAAGTTTCCAGACAGAAACATGGAGAAGGGGGAGAGTATGTATAGACAGAGTCTGTGGGGGCCTGTGACTTCATCACACTTCACACGATAAGAGGGTTCACTTCAGGAGCTGGTAATGGGGACGGAGACTTGAAAGGCCAGGCTCCAGGAAGCGGGGATGGTGAGTCAGGAAATGGCAGCCTTCCCTCCGAGTCATCCTTGAACCCCTGCCCTGGTGTGCTCACGGCAGGAATCGGATTAGTGGAGATGCTTTTCCTTCAGATGAGGTTTCAAACTTGGGTCATGACCATTTGATGTCAAGTGTAATGTGCTGTTTTTTCTCAAAGAGCACGGATTTCGGATCCTGGTCTGATCTCCAGTATGGCTGCCTGTTGTGCAACCGTTCCCTCTCAGCAGCATCCGTAGATGCACCGTGTCTCCTTCCTGGCCCCGCTTTCCCTCTCCGGTGCCCTAAGCTCTGTTATGTGTCCATCTCACGTCTCGACAAAGCCATGGCTTAGCCCTCGTCCCAGAAGTTCCTTGCACGGTTGCTAAATAGCTGAAATTTCCTGTTCTACACTCATTATTATCTATACCATTTGATGGGGTGGCCAGGAGGAGGGGAGACCTCAGTTAGGGGGGTGAAGGGGACTCCCTGGTGGTTGCATGGGTGCCCGGGAGGAGGGTTTGCTGAGGGCTATGTAGGCCCCCAAAGGTACCTTAGGCCGCGCCGCATCCCTACCCGCACCGCTTGTAATTAAAGGCACGGAGTTAACGCTTTGTGGCCAATTATGACCCTACAGGAGGCAGGTGGCACCGGGGGCTAACAGGCCGACGAGCGACCTCAGCTGAGGGGGCAGGAAGGCGCCACCTGTTTCCCCCTAGCCCCGACACCCCTTCCCCGCGGCCCGGAGCTGCCGCTGGGCCGGAGGGGCCCCTGCCCTCGGCGGCAGCGGCCGCTAGATGCCGCCCTGCCCAACGGCTTGGCGATGGCGGCGGCGGCGGCGGCGTCTCGGCGGGGCCGCTGCTGCCCCCTCGGCCCCGGCGTGGCCGCCCGGAGAGCGGCCTCCCCGCCGGCTGCGCCGAGCCGGACCGGGCGCTGGCGGTGCCGCCTTTCCGCCCCGGGGAACGGCGCAGGGCCTCGCAGTGTTTTCCGCTTGTCACGTTCGGTTTCTCCGTTGTGGCTCCGGGCTGCAGGGATGGAGCCAGCCCCCGGGTGGGGGTCAGGGTCGGGCCGGGTGAGGGGAGCCGGGGCCAGACAGGGCCCTGGGATGGCCAGGGCGAAGCCAAGCCGGACCACCAGGCCTGACGGGTCGGTGGGACAGGGCCATAGTGGGGCTGGAGCCTGTGACAAGGACTGAAGTTGGGAAACGGGGCTCATGGGCCACGGGCAGGATTGGGGGTGGCCATGGGTGAGGCTGGGCAAGACCATTAAATTCAAGCACTTGTGGCTCTGGTGGGAATTCATCAGGCTTCTTCAGAGAGCAGAGTTGCCAGCATGGGGGGGGCTCATCTCATCATCTCATGGTGACAGAGGGGTGGGTGCCAGTGACTGAAACCGAGCACTCTGTTCATTAGAGGGCCATCTCCTCTGGAGACATTCAGAACCCACCTGGACAAGTTCCTGTGCAACCTGCTGTAGGTGGACCTGCTTTGGGGTGTGTGTGTGTGTGTTGGACTAGATGATCTCCAGAGGTCCCTTCCAACCCCATATGATTCTATTATTCTATAATTTTCAAACGAACAAGTCAAACTGGAAACAAGCAGCCCCTCAAATGGATGAGGGCAAATAGTTTGGATGTTAGATTTTGGTAGCAATTAGCTACTGTTGCCCTCTTTTGAACCTTGCGTCTTTTGGTTTTCCTTCATGGAAAGTTCTTGAACTGTGTGGTCCTTTTGATGGCGTGCATGGTTTCCAGGGGCAAAATCACCTGAAGAATGCAGCTCGGTGCTGTAGCAGCCGGCTGGCTCTGTGCATGCATCGGGGAAAAAGTCAAGAGCAGTTAGTCCACGCTTCAAAACTGGTTCTCGAGGAGGCCAAGGCCACTGACATTTGGGATTATTCATATTTCAAAACCACTTTGCAATATAAAATTGTTTGGGGGCTAACGGAATATAAACAACTGTCACATCTAGTTGGTTTGGGGTTTTTTTTGGGGTTTTTTTTGAGGGAGAGGGTTGTACTGCTTAAAAATTGCCTACCACTGCTAATTTAGCATCTGTGTGAAATGCTGTATTGTCTGGACTCCTGTATTTGCAAGCAGAACAGATAACAGAAGTGTAAGTGCTTCCTGCACAGCTTCTTGGCTGCGACCTGGACCGACCCCTGGAACAGCAAGTAGGGGTGAGCAGTATTGGCCTTAGAAGCTTTCTTCCATTATCGCTGGAACCTAGCAAAACTGTTTGGCTTCTCTGTGAGCTTGCCACGTAGTTCCATCTATAATGTAAACATCCATCTACTAACTGCACTGAAGCCACCGTGCAGTGGTGGCTATCATATGGCAATAACTTCGGTTATTGCATGTCTTAACCAATATCCTAGATGCAGGAGATTCTGAGTGCCTTTATCCTTGCTTGGCGTTCCTGGGTTTGGACTGGATCCTTCTCAGCTATATGTTTTTAATCTCTCACAAGGCTTTTAAATAACCCTCAAGAGTGTGCTGGAAGTTATCCTTCTACAGGACTCAAGTAGATTAGACAGAAACATTGAGTTCATTGGATTGCTACGGATCCATTCAGTTCTTCTTTGCATCTCCTGTCCATTAGTGTCTCATCTCTAAAAGACCTTGTGATATCAATATTGACAGGATGCATTATGCTGTACAAGGTTACATCTTAAAATCATAAAAACCATGAAAAGAGGACTCCCAGAATAGCATTACAAGCAACTGTAATGGGAGATGAGCTGAGATCTCTCAGAAGTTTTTTCTGTCAGCATGGGCATGTGTGTCACTTTCAATGTGGTGGTAGGTTATGAGTGAACATACCTGTGCAGGAAAATATACCATAGACTTGGAAATGTTTGTTTTGGAAAAAGAATGCTCTTCATATACCTTAGCCTGCATTTAGCAAACAAAAGCTCTTTTGGGCACTCACCAGACTTTCTAAAGTCAAATGGGGATTTCAAACCACTTGATCCTGCAGAACAGGCTGTCTATATATATGAAAGTTTATTCTGAAGGTAGAGAAACAGCCTCATTGAAGAGATGCTCATACAGGTGGGTAGCCTTCAAGACTTTCGAAATTTGGGATTTATTTGCCTGAATACCCCAGAAGTGATCTTTAAGTTCTCTGTGGCTCATACAGGCTGTCTGAACTCAGGCTGAGGAGAGGAAGCGATGAGCAGGTTCACTTAAGACAGAGCTTCCTGTTTTGCTTTGAACAGAAGGTGTTTAGAAAGACCTTTCTCATGTTCTGCCGATCCAAGTTGAATTCAGTGACTGGGCAAAAACAGGAGAGAAAATGCTGGTTGTGGGATGGTGGTCTTGCCAAACATTTTCAGCCTCCAAGGAAGGCTTATTTTGGCAGAACGTTAAGCGATGCTTTTCGTGTTGCTTTTCCTTTGGGGAGGCTGATGGGAAAGATGCTCCTTCTCCAGGCACTGAACTATAAATATTTGACTTTTATACAACCAAAATGCCTCTGAGTAGACACAGAATAAGTGACGAAAAATGAGCTTTTACCAAACCTGTGGAATTCATTTGAACTTTGCCAGGTGTTTCGCTGTAAGACTGTGAGGTCCCATATTTAACAGCTCATATATTTTGCCAATAATATGTGAAGTGTTTCATTATCTTATACACTGTAGTTGGCACACATCAGTTTGCAGACAAAGAGCAATGGTTTATGATATTTGTGGATTCCATGTGCTGTTGTAGTTCATGAAATGATGTGTGGTGTATGATAAGACAAGTATATAAGAATGAAAGAACTTATATAGCAAATATAAAATACTTTCAAGTATATGATAAGTAAAACCATAAATTGCTAAGTAACATCAGTATTTTGATTTTTGTCTCCTCTTGTAAATGCCAGGAGTAGAAAACAAATAAGAGGCTTGCCTTCAGCTCACCCAAGATGTTCAAGGAGTACTTGGGACAGTTGAAGAGCTAATTTATTTTGATGCTGCAAAATAACCAGGCTTTTTTGGGTTATTCATCCTGAAGGCCAAATTTTTCACACATTCACAGCTTAATTTAGATGGACAAGCTTACTGGACCAACTGTGTACTCGCACCAATTTCCAATATCCAGTGAAGTGTTTCAATCAGTATTGAAATAATTACTGCAAGATTCTGGTTGAATGAAAAAGTCTTTGTGTGTATTTTTGTCCCCTTTGGTGTTTTTCTCCGTTTTCTGAGTTTTAACCTTTCCAGAAAAAAAAAATAAAATAAAATACTGGAAACTTTAAGCAACTTCTGAGTAAATCTCTGGTTGAACAGGTCTTCAATGCGTTGTTCTACCACACAGTGATGTGTGGAAACTTCTTTACGTCTAAATGTTTTGCTGAGGTAGGGTTCTAAGGATGAAAAGCGACTGCCTACTTTCACACCAGCAGCCCCCCAGGCACGGGAATGTTGTGTGTCGCAAGAGTGGCGACGTTTGCTGTGGCAGCTCTTTGCAGCAGCCTGTGTGGTCTGCCCTCCTGGCCTTAGCAGCCCGTCTGGAGAACTGGCAGGAGAGAGCTGCCCGGGAGACCTCTGTCCCTGGGTGAGCTCTCTGACAGCCCACCAAGGAGTCGCGGGGCTACCGTACAGCTGCAGTGAGCAGGGCAGCTCAGGGGGATCTGCTGTCCCTCACCAGTTGTAAGCCTCCCCAGAAAACCACCACCAAGCCCCAGGTATCAAGAAGAGCGGGGATGAGAAAGAATATGGAGATCAGAACCGGGAACTTCTCGCTTTCCTGTCTTCTGTGAGGGCTTCGGCTGACTCTGGTGCATTTGTGGTGGTTCTGCTGGTGGTTAGGACATCTGTCAGATGTATTTTCTTTAGAGAGCTAGTGAACCTTTATGTGTGAACAAGAAAACACATCATTTTTCTGATGCTAAGTTTCGATATTTGTAATATTTTTTCCCTCGTTGTGTTTTAGGAGCATAGAAGATGATTTTAATGATTTTTTCATTATTATTTCTAGTGCATTTTCTGTGCTGTAAACACTGAATGAATTAAAAGGCCAAAGACAGTCCCATCCCCTGTGGGACTGGAGTCCAGTATTTGCCACCTGACCAAAGAATGATTAGACCAGTCAGTGGGGAAGACAAAGTGATGAGAGGACATGGTAGAGCAACCTGCTCTAGTGGAGGTGTCCCTGCCCATGGCAGGGGGGATGGAACTCGATGATCTCTAAGGTCTCTTATAACTCTTATAACTCCATCACTCTTCTGTGATTCTATGATTCTATTTGTGCATTTGCTGCTTAACCTCCCTCCTGAAGAAACTGCCTTATTTGGAGCAAGGAGCATATGTAGGTCTGGATCCAGCAATGGTTTTGGACAGATAGGAATTCAATATGCAATTTCTTTTCTCCCAGCTTCCACATTTGAGTTCACCATCTTCTATTTTGTGTTGGTTGTCTGGAGTCTCCATACACTGGACGAACAGCAACTTTTCACAGATACCAAAAATGACAGGCAGTTTGACAATGGGAATCTCTGTTTAAAACAGGCATAGTTTTAGACAGGACTTAAGTGTCTTAGCTATTAGTCTGTCATCTATTTTTTGCTTGTTGGGCAGAAAATAATTCAGGATGTTTACGTAGGATAAGAATAGCAGAAAAATCCTCAGGCGGCCTGCTGGCACATATCTGACTGGTCTAACCCCAAATCTGGATCAATTACTGATGCTCTCTGAACAAGGTAGGAAAAACAAACATACCTTTGGGCTATGGTCCTCTGAGTAGCCTTTGCAAATGTGAGCATGAGGTAAATTTTGGTTATTACTAATGAGCATGGTTTGATTTTGAGCAACTGCTTAAATGAGAGAAACATCAGGTTATTAGTTTCTATCAGTAATCATCTAAATGAAATTTCATTAAAATAGATGTGAAAAAGTAATAAAAGAAATCACTGATGTTTTAGCAAATCTTTGTCTAAGGTCTTAAGATAAATCTTGTGAAAATCTGCAGTTTCCATGAATTGAAATGGAAAAGCCAGAATCCCACCTGCCTAAAACATAAACCTGTACAGTGTAGAGAAGGAAGTTACAGTTTAGGGTACCAGGAATTTGAGCTATAATCTCAATATTCTTTCCTCTTTGTTCTAAGATATCAGTGCATGTAGAACTAATAAGGCACATCTGTGTTTCAGTACATTTCATTTTAAGTCTAGGAGTGCCGAGTGTGAAAATAAATTTTTCTTATGTTGCATTTTAATCGGGATCAAATGACAGTTTTAGAGTCACACAGCGCACGTAACAAGATAAGCACTGCTGCTTCAGCACAACTCGCATGTGCTGTTGGAAAGAGGTATATACACAGAAAGCAAATGACAGCCCTGAAGTTAGGATGATGTTGTAAGGCGTTGGTGTACAGTGGTTATCTTTTATGTCGTTCTTACAACCTTGGCATCCTTGGTTTATGCTCAAGAATTTAATTTCCTTAGTTTTATATTTTTACAGTCCTTCAAATCTACCATACATCCAAGAATGAATACAGGCAATTAACGAATTTCATAAAACTTAGTATCTTAAGGGGGAAAATTATTAGAAAGCTGAACATTTGTATGAACATTTTATTTACAGTACTGTCTGTTCTCTCAAGATACCATCACAGATCTCCATTGCTGGTGGTGGGAATTGCATATGCTGAATTCAAGCAAAATTAAGCTTTCATGAGCAGATAATTAATAGATAAATGTAGAATCTCTGTGCTCTGTAAATGAGATGTTGGTATTAAAGAGTATTTTCAGCAGCCTTGGTTATGTGTTTTTGCTTAGCTAAATGTCGTGTTCTTACATGTTATTTTTTTTATCCAATCTATAGTTTTTAAAAACAACAATATGCTTTATGGTGACTGGTGATTTTTGTTTAAACCGATTCTACACATTGCCATGACATATTCTTATATCTCAGTGCAGCTTGGAAATACGATCCATTTCTTTAGGTGTAGCTTATAATGCTCTGGACTCTTACTATTGTAATGGTGTTAATTCTTCCCAGCCTCTGTTATGCTGCTCTGGCTTCTGCTAAGAGTTTAAAAAGGCCAGGAACATAAGACCACCGGCATTGCAGAGGAATAACATCTGAAAAGCTCCCAATCTTACAGTCTGCCCTCCTGCTGCTGAAGAGCAATAGCAGGCTTGATTTGGGTTTATTTGTGGATGGCTATTTTCTGAAAAATAACAAATCAAGGAAATAAATCAGTGCAGATCTTATATGACATTTTATCTGCTTTGATTTGTTCGTTGCTGTAGCACGACTGATGGAAAAGAAAGTGCACTTTCTATTTTGTTCCTGAGAACATGCTTAAGAATATTTCGCTTACTGTGGTACACTTCTGTCCTTTCTCTGCCTTTTGCTTATACACATTCTACCACTTTTTATTTTTTATTTTTTTTCCCCAAAATTCACATATCTTATAGTCACCACTTGCTACTTAGTTTAAGTTCATATTATCGTTTTGCAATTTGGGTCAACCATGCAGTTCCTATTTAGTCCTTACTTTAGAGAAAAGCCTTCATGACATCAACAGGTGTTCTGCTCTTGGTTGTGCTGTGTTGAATGCATGATGTCTGTTGGAGAAATGCCACTGAAATCACTGCGCTTCTTTGTCTGGTCACAATCTGAATTTATAAGCCAAAATCTTGACCATCAGTCAGGCCCTCCAGAACTGCTCTTTGAATTTGCTTTATTACTGAAGTTTCATCAGGCTACTTGCACGATGGTCAGAGCCGTAAAGGGAGACTGCAAAAGTCAGTGCCCTCCTTTCAGCACCTGGAGACGGTGGCACAGGAGTGTATTTGTGACTCTCCTGACAGGCAAATTCAAAAAAGGAGGGCCACAAAGATGATCAGAGGGATGGAGCACCTCCCCTGTGAGGACAGGCTTAGGGATCTGGGGTTGTTCAGCCTGGAGAAGAGAAGGCTCCGTGGAGACCTTATAGCAGCCTATCAATATCTGAAGGGAGCCTACAGGAGAGCTGGAGAGGGACTCTTTGTCAAGAAGTGTAGTGACAGGACAAGGGGCAACAGTTTTAAATTGGAAGAGGGGAGATTTAGATTAGATACTGGAAAGAAATTCTTTATTGTGAGGGTGGTGAGACACTGGAACAGGTTGCCCAGGGAAGTTGTGGATGCCCCATCCCTGGAGGTGTTCAAGGCCAGGCTGGATGGGGGCTTTGGGCAAGCTGGTCTGGTGGGAGGTATTCCTGCCCGTGGCAGGGGGTTGGAACGGGATGATCTTTGAAGTCCCTTCCAATCGAAACCATTCTATGATTCTGTGATTCTAAAGTCTGTTATTGATTGGCTTGTGTGTTGCATCAACAGCTGAAGGGTGCCTTCTTTACTCACATAATGGACTGTGGGGTGGAGATGTCCTGTTCACATGTACACATAATACATGTGCTGTAGGAATTGGGGGAAATGAGATCCTATGTTTGGTTTTGTATCCAGAATCTGCTCTGTTAAGTTGCCAGGTTCCTTACTAGTTTCCTTGAACGCAGAAGCATGTCTGTTTTGCAGGTGTTTTGCTAAAATCATGTTTCATTATAAAGAACAGGTCTTATCCTGTTTGATTTTTTTTTTTTAAAATGCTACATTCACTTGTGGAATCATATAAGCAATTATAAATAGCCAAACAGTTAACAGTAAAGATGTCCATGTCTTTGATTTGGATTTATGTCTTCGAATAATCTTTTGCTGAGCCATGCAAAATGCCTCTATTGTGTGATGGTTTGAATCATCGTTAATGATGTTGACACACCCATGATGTTTTTGGCTTTGATACCTGGAGGACTTACTGAAGAGGCTGGAGGGTTTTGGTTATGTTCCACATCTCACAGCATCATGGGACAGTGGGACAGTAGTTGCCTCAGGGAAGCAAGAGAAAATCAACACTGGCATCATCACTGTTCATCTTCACTCCCACTTTGATTCAGCTCAGGTTCTTTTTCGCTTCTCACTTCTTTTCCTCAATGCAACAGTAGAAAAGCATCATAACTTGGCCTGAGCAGAAAAAAAAAAGGACTAAAGATGGCTTGATTTCTACTTTTTAAGTATGTTGTCTGAGCAAAAGTAGGTGATATTGTCCAGGTCCTGACCTCAGATTTGAGGACATGCCTTGCTGAGCAGAAACCAAAGACTTCATCCTTTCTACTCTTGCACTGCCAGTTCAGGAAGCAGAAATAATAGGTCTCCTGAATGGTGGCAGTGATGTTAATAGGAGATTTTGCTTGTGAAATTGTTTTCTCTTCCAGGTGGGAAGGACCTCATGTCATCCTGCCTGGTGCCCTGTGACAGCTGCAGGACTAGACCTAGCTTCTCTCACTTACATGGACTGTGGGCAGAGCTGGCACACTGTCCCTCAGCAGCCACAAGGAAGCGCCTTAAATTTATTCAGCCCTCTGGAAGCATCCTGTTTGTGTTGGGCATACTCAGAAGTGATATTAATACAAGTATGCCAATAGGCAGAAGGAGCAAAATTTTAGACTAGAAAACATACAGGAATAACAGAATTGCTGGTGGAGAAGTGACACGATACATTAAAATTCAGATTCAAAGAAGCTAAATAACTGTATCAGAGTATGCCTGTGGATTCCAATGAGAAGGAATATTATAATGTGATTACAATATTGATCACTTGGGCAACTAACAATGAATGTGATATGCTGAAACGGTAGAAAAACCACAATAATAATGAAAAACTTTATTTCTGTATCAACAGTATAAACATCCTAAGGACACAGATGACACAATGAATTACCTTTTCGAGTAAATGACCAAAGAACAAGAGGAGAAAGAGCTTGTGATTTAGGCCTGAGTTACTGAGCTGCACTTGGTCCAAAAGGTAAATATCAACAAGTCAGTGCAGTTGCGATCACCCTGTACTGGATCTCAACATTCTTGTGGGAGGGAAAGAGCCACAGTTTTAGATAAAACTGAGGAAACCTCTCTAAAAGGGAATTGAAATAGCAAAAAATTTTCATTTCTTGAAGTGTTGCTTAGTATAAGGGGTGTATTTAGGGTCTGTTTGATAGATAGTGTGCATTTTCTTCCTAAAAATTAGTTTTGAAACAGACTGAAAAAGAAAAGAAAGAACTGAAAAACCATAGTTTAATATGTGGAAGTCATTCCAAATAAGGAACATATAAAAGAGAATAAACTTTCACAAGATGCATGTCAAACTGTAGCAAGGTATGCCAAAATGATTTTGAAGAAAATTGCGAAAGACATAAAGGTAAAAAAATTAACTCTCCTGTTTCAAACCCATTAGAAGTTGAAATTCTACATATGTATCTCTAGAATCAGTATAGGAAAGAAAGGTGATAACTTTGTGTTGATATTCACTTGGAGGAGCTTATAGCTGCTCCAGGTTTTTTTTTTTTTGCAGGAGGCGAGGCAAGGAAATGTATTCAAATTGAGGCAGAGTAGGTTTGGGCTGACTATTATTTGATTATAGGACTATAATTTTTCTGAAATTCTAAGGACAGATGCTGCTTACCCAGGGGTTTAAATGACACAAATATGGAATTGCCAGATTATTAAGTGTAGTATGTGTCCTAGATGTGCCTAGTACAGGGATGGAAAGTGGCTGTTTGTGTTGGCAGTCTAGAGTGTCTGTGGCAGGCAGACTGTTAGAAGCTAAGTAGAATGAAGATAAGGTGAGGAGGCACAGGGGTATGTGTCATGAAAGATTGTCATTGTGGTTTTGTAGCCCTGCTTCACTATCCAACTGAAGGAGTCAACACAGGGTGCTTGGATGCTGCATGTTGTCTCTCTAAGAAACAGGATCCACTGCTATCACCATTCCTCTTGTAAAATTAAGGTGGTGTTCAGTAAGTGGGGAAGTTCCCTTCTGAGAAGGATGTGAAAATTTAAATTTGCAGAGAAAAGAGATTTTTTCCACTAGGCTCTTAGAAGATTGCTCTGTGAATCACACACATGCCTATCAGTATATTTATGAGAGGATGAAGGACAAGGTTGTTTTATTTAGGCAGGAAAGTCCTTTGCAGGGCAGTAGAAAAAGGCCATAACACTTAATGACTGAAAGATAAGATGGCCGATGAAGTTCTATTGATAATTAATGCAAAATAACCTATTTGGGGAGAAAAACCAGCTGTGACTCTATGTTATTCAATGATAGACTCTACGTTAGCTGTTACTGCTCAGGGAAGAGATCTTGAAACAGTTGCAGGCAGGTCTATGCAAACTTTAGCTCACAGGTAGTTGAAAAGATAAATAAATTTTAGGAATGAATAGGAAGAGGGCAGACAACTAAACAGAAACTATCCCTGACTTTGCTTAAACACAAGATAGATTTCTTGTTATTTGTAACAGACCCAGTTAATAGATGTTCATTTATATAAGTATTGACTGATTTCATAGGAAGCCAATTAAAAAAAAAAAAGCACGCTCAAAGGATGATAAGAGTATCAACATGTCTAAATTGAACTTTTCCCCTCAAAAATTAAGTTTTTCGAAGTCACTTGGCAAATTATTTCTCCAAGCCCTTGCAGCTTTGGGGATTCACAGCCTCCGTAAGTTGGCTATACTTAAAAAGTGTCATGATTGATGTGTCATACCATAACTACCAAGAAACATCAGGGAAAACAGTCTAGTGATCAGCCCACAACACTTACGGAGCCATTTCAGCATCTCTTAGCATGTGACGTTGTCCGTAATAATGGAAAGGGCAAAAGCCCTTACTTTTTTTGACATGGAATGGTATGGGGTGATGGTTAATAATGTTTTATGTTGGAGGTTAGAAGACAGCTCTAAAAATCAATCTATAGCAAATAGCACTTCATGTGCAAATCATTAATTTAAAGGTGGAGTATTTCAATGTTAATTTTTATTAGGGCTGAAAGAGAAAGAAGATAGAAGGTGAAAAGCAGAGGTAGTGTTTTCTTGTGAGGGGAACAGAGGCAAACAGTCATGCAAATGTCATCCATATTAGCCAGAATTTTATTAACAGTTACCTTGGCTTTATTTTCTCATTCCCATGCTTCTTGGTGTTTGAAGAGAGAGGGCCATGTCTCCCCCTCCTTCCTGTGCAATAAATAGTTAACAACATGGGCATTTTCAATGTCCTGGGGCAGTCCTTTGAGTTTACCATTAACACAGGAGACACACATTGTCAGTTATTGTTCCAGCCTCTCTTTCTGCAGACTCACACAAGTATTCTGCTTCATGCTTGGCAGTTTCACACTCAGAAGGATTTCTGTTAGCCAAAAGCACTAAGTTATTATTATTATTATTTCTTTAATGCCGGCATAGATTCTATAGGCTCTGGCAGAAATGATGAGGACAATTGTCCTTCCCTGTGCCTAAGATCTGACTGTTGCACAGATTTAATGGTTTCCATCAGTTAACCTAAAGAAGTATCTGTAATTTCTGCGTATAGATTTAATGAAATCTGTATAATTTGTTTTTTTCTGTCAGACTACCAAAAGTTTTGGAAACAATACCGATGTCCGTTGCCTTAGCAGAAGTTGCAGTAACTCTATTTACTTAGCATTATTTTTTTGGATGGGCATGTTGACTGCTGTAAGTGACATCAAACTCAGGCTGAAAGTTTCCAAAGTGAGACAAGCTCTGCCAAAACAGAAAGAATTCTGTTATTGTTGAACTCTAGATGCCTAACATGCAACTCTCAAACAGCAGTGCTGTGTTTTGGGAAATACTGATCGACTGGGACCCAGAAGCAGGCAAGAAAAAGACATTGCTGGCTCCAAGTGGCAAATTCCCTTCTCTGAAAGGGCAAAATGAAAGGAGGTAAGGGATGTTTACAGAGTGCTTGTTATTCCTCCTTCCTTACGCAATTCTAGGTACAGAGTTTCCTATTTGAAAGAATTTCTCAGCTAGGTAAGACATATATCTTGCAGCTGATCAAACTAGAGGAAAATAAAGAGAGGAATAAGATCAGTGTGGCTAGTAAGAATGAGAGTGATGTTAGAGCACACCATCCTACTTTGATTATATTTTGCAAATCACTTTAAATATCCTTACGATACTTCCATATTTTGGGGGGCATTCTTTAAACTTTTGCTCAACAAACTTCCGTGGGAATTTATATGAATAATGACCTTGGGATTCTTGATGTGGAAATAATTACCTTTCTACTGGATGCTACCTCGTCAGCCTGTCTAGTACTACCACAGGTTTCCCTGTGTGCTCAGCTGGGCCAAGCCTTGAGAAATGAAGCTGCATCAGGCTGCTTTGCTTTTCCTCCATCCGAAGAACTGTCTGCTTCTAGAAAGTGTGAACTTAATTCCTAGACCTGGGAATAACAGAATCATAGAACCATAGAATGGTTAGAACTTGGAAGGTCATCAGGAAGGACTTCAAAGGTCATCAAGGTCCAACCCCCCTGCCCTGCACAGGGACACCTCCCACTAGAGCATGTTGCTCAAAGCTCCATCCAGCCTGGCCTTGGACACTTCCAGGGATGGGGCATCCACAACTTCTCTGGGCAACCTGTTCCAGTGACTCACCACCCTGGGATGACCAACCAAATCACTCACCTTTTTTTATTCTTTCCCACATCTTAGATGTGTTGTTCATTCATTCTTTTTGGTGTCTGTTGATGTCACTTCTTGGAATAAAAATCTACAAAGAAAATACCCCCTGCTCGCATCTAAATGATAATATTTCCAATAAATGATCATTTGCTTCCTTTTCTCACTGTTAATTTAAGGAATTACTATTTAAGAGTAACCTGTAATTGGGAGTCTGGGGATGTACAATGTGACACAATGACGTTGTCCACTCCGAGATACAAACAATGTAGACTTTGCTGCTGGCACTGTGCTAATTGGTAGGGCCACGCTTGTCCTAGTGGGACCTTGAGCAAGGCTGGCAAATAGAAGAGGACAAGTAATGACTACCATGATTCTGGTAACAGCAATGGTTGCAGGGCATCTGTGTTCCCAGTCTTGCCTCTGGGGTCATAAAAACTCACTTGTAGCTAGTCAAGAAACAGACGTGTATCAATAAAATAAAGCCAGAGTGCAATTAAACAATGAAATATGACAAACAGTGCATTTCTAGGGAATTACAACATGCCTTGGGTGGAGTTACAAGGCATGAGGCCAAAGGTTGGATGTCTTTAATCACCCAAGACACACAGAAAACCCCTAATGCTGACAGTGCTGGAGAAATGAAGAGTGGGATGGTGTGGGCAGTCTTCCTGCATGCAGTTTAGAAACCAAGTTTTGATTTTATCCCACTTGGATACTTGTCCATATCTTCTGCATGCCTTTTGCTGTGTATGGCTTCAACTGGTTGACCCCAACTGCTAGGGCTGTGGGGTCATGCTGGCACGTCTAACCGACTAGTCACTTGCTCAGCACCCAAGTAGATGTAATATGTGGAGCAGAAAGTTTTACTGGGGACTAAGGCAGTTTTTTTTCCAGCCTCTATATCTGGGCTGGGATTTCCATGAGCAGAGCTCAAGTGCAATGAGAGCAGCTGCTTACTCTGGTATGGAGAACAAGGAACTGGGAAAATGAGAAGATCCCTGGAATGTTATAGGTTGACCTGCCAGGGGGTCTGTGCTGAGGCTAAGTCTGGGGAGTCTTGAGGTGACATATCTTGGGTAGCAGACATCCTATGACCAAGGACTTGGCCAGAGAGGCCCAGGGGATGAGCTGGAAGCCAGACTTATATTTGTCCAGTGAGGTGGAACAAATAAGTGAGACCGTTTCAAAGCTTTTCAGTGTGCATGATTAAAACATGTTTATGACACCACAAAGTGATACTATGCAGTGGTGGCTATTATTGTTCTTTTCTACTGGTTGTTAGATTTCAAGAAGCTGTGAGTGGGATGGCCAGCTTCTTCCTCTTCATGCTGATCTTCTCCAAGTGACCTTTCTAAAGACCTGAAGCTTCACCCAAGGGGTGCACCCAATGCTTGCAGGTGCAGTGTTTCTCTTACCCTGTGTTCTTCCTCTCTGTTGTCTTCTGGCATTTGGCTGGTGGGATAGAGGACTTCTGTTGAGACAGAAGACTTCTGCTCAGAGCTGCAGCTGGTGGGAGGGTGTAGTCTCTCAGTGAGGGGCAGAAGCTAAACCTGGTGCACTCGCTGCGGTGGCACCTCCCAGGAGGGTGCCAGAGTAACAGGCTCTTGGAGAAGAGGTCTTGTGAGGTGGGAGCCTTTCTGTCATGCTGGTAATAAAATGTTCAAAGACGGAATATGCTGATTCACAGAAACCGAGACTGTTTGTGGGAAAGGGTTGGCTTTCACAATTATCTTGACTTGAACACTATTGTGGAAAAAAAGTTTTGGAACTGTCAGAATGTTTTGGTAGTTTCTAACTGAATGGCTTTCTCATTCAAAGTTACTTTTTGTTTTGGAAATTAAATTTAATAGCATATTTAAGAAGTTGCATTGAAAAGATATGTTTTGAAATTGTCAAAGCAAAATGTTGGCCTTGAACTCCATTTTTTTTTTCTTTGCTCTACATCTTTAGCTTTGAAAATTTTAATAGTTTGAACCTTTCCTCCCACTTTGAAGTGTGGAAAAAAATATTGATATCTAGAAAACCATTTACCGTTTCTCTCTCGGCTTAACAGAATGGACTGTGCCACTTTAACGTGGGGTAGCCCCATTTAAAAACAACAAGTTTCTAATAAATTCACTTAAAAAAATAAATAAAACAATGCTATTGCTACATAAGCCACCTTTTACTGCCGCAATTAGTCTCCCACAAGTACAACCAGGTTTTCTGATTTTAGGCTTAAAATGATTACTGATGATTGTAATGCACTCAAAAGAAACCAAATACAGATGGTTAAGTTTGAACAATGTTTTTCTCACTCAGTATTTAACGTTCAAGAAAGTCATAAAACAAAGAAGTCCCAATTCAGTACTGTGCAGCGTGTCCTGCTGATGTGTTTATTTCTGTTGCCTGGATTTTAATCACTGGGATGTGCTCACTTCAAATGTGATGCTAAACATTGCCCGTTATTTTAATGCATTTCCCAGGAAAGTGCATTCTGACTAGCATGCAAGCACAGGAGAAAAACATAGGGGGATTATTATTATTTTATTTAAATTTCTTTTTTTTTTAAAACGTGACCTTAAGAAGAACAATAGTTCATTCTTCCAAGCCCTGGATCCTGAGTCCTATTTATGCCGTTACCAGTTTGGCAGAGGGAAGGGGCTTCCCAAATGAGCATGAATTACAGTTGCACCTACGGCCTCGCAGTGCCAACGGGCCATACTCTTGAGTGTCAACTCAGCTCCCACACTTTCTTGCCACCACCGTGCCAGGAAGGTGCTCCTTAGGTGCTTAGCCAAACCTCCCGGTCCCCATCATCTTGGTGCGGACATTAAAGACGTTGCTGTGCTATTTCCTAAGAGCAGTGGTTTGTTGCAGAGTTCTTGACTGTGATTATGTCCCACAGTAACTGTTGGGCAGTGAGACGTGAGTCAGTTGACTAATTCCAGTCCAGCAGTGGTTGTGTTTTGGTAGTGATGCAGATTTCTGGAGCAGTGAGGGAGTTATATATAGTGAAGCCTCCTTACTGATACCCTTAGGTGAGCTGTGCTCGCTGGTTCAGGTGATAGAAGTGATGTTGGGGTACTGTGGTGACATAAGTCACATTCAAGGGCTAATGGCTTTAAACTGGAGAAGAGCAGATTTAGATTGGATATTAGGAATAAGATCTTTCCAAGGAGGGTGGTGGAGCACTGGAACAGGTTGAGGCCCCTTCCCTGGAGACATTCAAGGTGAGGCTCAATGAGGCCCTGGGCAACCTGGTCTAGTTGGGGGTGTCCCTGTGACTGCAGGGGGGTCGGACTAGATGACCTTTGGAGGTCCCTTCTGGCACAGATGATTCTATGATTCTAGAACAGATATGGTCAACTGCTTTTTTCTTTATTTGTAAGGTTTTTGGCACCCTTATTGTACTAGATAGAAGTTCAATCCATTGCATTAAAATGATGGTGGATGGTGAAGGTGGGTGGAAGGTAAAACAGAACAGCAGAAGGTAAAGCAGAAAGGTGGCAGCTTTCCAGCTTGCCCATATTACTGAAACTAAGACAAAATATTATTTTTATATATATATATATTTTTTTTTTTTTTTAGCTAGGGCTGGCCAGAACCTCAACATCACCTCTGGCTCAGTCAAGCATAAAAACGGCTCATTCTGTGACTCTCCCTGCTTTTAATGCCTTTCAAGTGTTTTTAACCCGGGAGACTTTATGACAGTAATATCTTGCAACGTAAAACATTATTGCCCTGCTCGGGGCTTCATCGGCAGAGCAGAAGACGGAAAACACGGCTTGGCATCCCCTCCATCTCCTCAGTCCGTGTTACCCGTGTTGCTGAAGCCCAGCACTCCCTGCTCAGCTCAGAGGTACAGAGAAAGGAAAGGCGAGCGTTGTTGGTAGAATCAGGAGCTGGTTGTTCTTGTCTGCGATTTCACCATGTTTAAGGCACAGTGGAGCTTTTTTCTCATTAGCGGGAGTCAGGATGCAGAAAACAGATCTCACGAAGTGCTGGTGTACTGTGTCACCCTGCTCCATCTTCATTTCAGCATCACCCACTCCTGCCTTGCCTGAAAAGTTACACACTCTGCAGGATGCCTTGGGAAGACGGATTGTTTTCATTTGCAGAGAGGTTTGCAGCAGAGCACTTTTAAAATGACATTGTAAGAAATTGCTACAGTGCAAGACCTGCTCTGACTTTTATTTATATAAAAAGAGATCAGGCTTAGGATTTCTAGTTGGAAGAAACCCATGATTTTACTAGGACAGGGGGGGCTCATTCTTCTCTCTTGGCATGCCATGCTCTCTGCAATCTATTTGAGAGGCAATAAAGGCGGTAATAAAGTGGCAATCAAAAACAATGCTTCAGTAGTCTTGAGCCGCAGTTTGTGGGATTTCATTTGGAACTTATTTACCTAACCCCCTCCCACACAGCTATCTGTCTCAGGCACCTACATGAGTCTCCTCTTTGGAATACTTATCTTGAGTTTAGCTCTTTCTCACAGTGGCCTGGAAGGCTTTATTGTTGGGAAGTGTGGAGAAGTGAGGGTGTGTGGGCACTGCAGGTTTGGAGTACAGAGATGGCAGTGATGACTCTGGAGCTGGGAGCAATACGTTTGCAGGTTAACTGACTTTCTTAAGAGGAAACCCGTATTTCTCAGTGCTGGGACTGGGGGGGAGCGAGAGCTTCTCCATGTCTCTGCACCACGCTGTGCTGCGCTACAGCCAGATGGTGCCCAGGAGGGTCAAGGCTTTGGGTGCTGGGTACAAAGTAGATACACCTGAGTGACTTCCCTCACAGCAGCTGAATGTACCACCCGAGGTCCCTTCCAACCTGACTGACTGTGTGATCCTGTTATCTTACCTTTCACAAGTCCAGAATGCTTCCTGCAGCCACGAGGCAATGCTTTCCTTCTCCCCCAGCTGCGGTGGGTTGGCTACACCGAGAGTAGGACAGTAGCTGACACAGACAGCAGTGCTTCTCACCTGGTGTAGTGCAGCTGAGCAAATGCTTCAGAATGAAGTTGATGTATTATCTTTTATCGTCAGGCATATGATAGAAGCAAGATATGTATGAGCTGGTCATAATTTTCTCA
This sequence comes from Scolopax mira, assembly GCA_004320125.1. Classification (NCBI taxonomy): domain Eukaryota; kingdom Metazoa; phylum Chordata; class Aves; order Charadriiformes; family Scolopacidae; genus Scolopax; species Scolopax mira. Next base: position 60,317 of record BJBW01002234.1, on the reverse strand, counting down.
CATTCCGTGAGCATCACCAGGCTTCTTGATTTCTACTTTGCAATTAGGTACCAGGACTTTCAAGGTCTTGCTTCTGACCTAGCTGGGATAACTTCACAGTATTACTGCTTTTAAAATCCTGAGTGGGTAAGTTGGAAGCTCTCTTTTATTCTTACGGATGGCAAGTTTGACATATACTTCCTGCAGGTTTTCATGACAGTAGATACTGACCTGGATGTGGCAAAGAAAGGCTAAAAAGAGGATTAAATGAGCTTAAAATTCAAAATTATACGCACAGAAGAGGCTTGTTTCTCAATTTCCTCTGTTTTACATTACTGCTCTGGAAGTCCTTTTCCTTTCTGTATTTTTGCACATATCTTCTGTTGGGCAGGAACATATTTAAAGGATAGAGCTGACCAGCTAGTGATAGAAATATGCATAGGTAGTCTTCTGTCTCTGGAGACTAACAGATTTAAGGCCCTAGGCTAATTGTTATATACCTAGCTGATGGAAAATTGTGACACAGTCGATTATGATTATGAATTTATGCAGGACATTTCTTTCAGTTTTCACTCTTCCAGAATAAGGGTGGGATTCTGTGTTCCTTGCTCAAGCAAAGTCCTGCTGTGCAGCTGAGTCAAGGTAATAGGCTGTTGCCTGAATGAAGACTGCAGCATTTAGAAATACAGGGCCAAGCAGATTTTCTACTCTTTACTAACTTACTTTCTTGCTGTGGGATTTGAGCACATCCTAATCTTTAGTACATTTCTCTTTGCAACATACTTTGGAATGGAGGAATACTTCTTCCCAAATCTGCCTGTAGGGAACTGACATGGGGAGAGGTAAAAAACTTTAAAACGTTCAGGTTTCCAGTGGTACAGATGGGACCTTACTCAGGTGCCTCAGTCTCATAGCCGATAGCTAGAAACCTTTAAAAATACCCCTAGAGATGTCTTGCTGAAAATCATCCATGTGGCAGAGCAGGGGCTTGAACCCACCCTGGTGTGCCGGATGCTCGGCTAGCGCTGCAAATGCTGGGCTATCCTTCCTGTCCTAACACTCTACTTAGTCCTGTCACTGCTGCCTTTGATTTAGAAGGGCCGCTCTGAATAGAAAGGCTGTACTCGGGGTGAGTAATGGTGGTGAAATTAGTCTGTCTTTTTAGTAGCTGATTTTTAAGCCTGAAAAATCTGGCATCTTCACAAATTGTGAATCAGTGCATCCGGCTACAGATGTTATGCTCTGCAAAGTGAGGATCCCGTACCCAGCCGTGCTGCTGCCAAACTCCAGAAATGCTATCCAGAACGTTATTCCTATTTCTATGGCATCCAGAAGATACTCGCTTTCTCTTTGTAGAAGGAAAAGATCAGAGAAGGTAAAAAACAAACTAGAGTAACACAAAGGAAGGGGAAAAAATGTGTTCAAAAGACCTCTGTCTCTCCCCAGCTTCCTGCTCCCTCCCCCTGCCCCCCCGCCTCCTCTTCCTTCTGTCTCTAAGGGTTAAATATGCAGAGGGAAAAAATTGCTAGACTTTATGTCTGTGCTTGGTGGGAACTATTAAATTACGGCTGGATGTTTTTAATTATGCCACACATAAATGCCTGAACACAACAGCGTTTTAATCCAAATGTGAGCCTCATTTATGTGTGTTCTGTGTTTGCTCTGAAATGCACTGGCTGGCACTTGTTTGTGGTGGCCCCTTTGTGGCATTGTAACAGTGTGGGGTTTCCCCCCCCCCCCCTTTTTTTTTTTTTTTCCCAAGTGCGAGGATGGGAGCTAGTGCTGGCGAGGGGGAAAGGAAATGGGTAATAAAACAGAGAGCTAAGCGGCTCACTGGAGCCAGCGATGCTGGGATCTGGTTAATTGCTCCGAAATGAAAAAGATTCGGGGGTTTTCATGAAATCCCATAGGTGCATTTGCCAAGCCTCAAATATTAGATTGAATTACAGTTCCTAATTCCTCCCCCCCTTTACCCACAGCCATGTGTCTTATTTCTTCCCAAGGCTTGTCCACTTTTCAGAGAAATGAATCTAAGAGAGAAGCTGAGTAAGGACTGCCTGCCTGCTTGTTTTACACCTTCCCCACCTACGTCTTTTCCTAATCCTACCTTTTATTAAAAAACAAGAAACCCGCCCCTCTCTCTCCTCCAGTGGGTCCCAATCTGTTTGTGGATTTGAGGTTGAAATGCTGCCTATGTATTCTGCCCCACAAGGGGCTGTGGGGAGGGCATACCGAAGAAGACTGTCTCTGTCCCTTGTTCTCTACACCCACGCACTAGCTAAGCATAATATAATCCCTTTCTGCGTAGCCACCAAGACTTGTGTTTTTTTTTTTTAAAAGGGGCTTTGACCTGTCCCTCTCATTTTCAGGAATAATTTTATATTGGCAGCTAGCTGTGCCAGCATTTTTACTATCCCACAAAGGGATTTCAGCACCTGATTTGTGGGTCTAAAGGGACTTCACCGGGAAATTACGTCAGTGGCGTGGCTCACAGGAGTAGCTGTCTCTGAGATCAAATCCTTAAATGGCAGGATTGGCACCCACAAAACTGAAGCTGGAGCTGAGGGGCTCCTGCCTGTAAATTATATCCACAAATCAAGATGCAAGCCCCTTTTCTGACAGTTACTGTGTTTTGTTAACCAGTGAACAATGTATATTTTCTCAGTCTGGACGTTTCAAGATTGTGCACCTTGGTTATGAGGCTGGTATCTGATCCAAGTGTTGTTTCTTTTCTTGCGAGGAACTGGAAATCTTTCCTCTTTCTTCCACCCTGGAGCTGGGAAGGCCCTCTGAGTCACCTAGGTCTGTCCCAGCCTTGGAACAGACCTTTCTGCTGGAAATTTCTCTGGCATGTGTTTCTGAGCTGATCGCTCTAGTGCTCTCAGCATCCTCCCCCAGGCAGATGATTCTGATGCACTTCTTCAGGGGCTTTTTGTGGGTTTTTTTGTCTTTTGCTTTTGTTTCAGTCTTTTTTGTGTGTGTTTTGGGTAAAGGTGTTCCTGCATATCAGCCTCACTTGGCTGGCTCAGTCCTTCCATCCCCCTGGAAGTTATTGCCTCCTACATTCCTGTGTTATTTCTTACCTTCCTCATACTATTTATCGGTGGGAGCTCCCCTGGAAACGAGCGTGTGAAATGTTTCCTCAAAATTTGCATGCACATTAGCAATTAAATGTAAGTTCCCACTTTCAGTCCGCTGCGATTATTTTAAATAATTTAAAATTAAAAGCCCCATTTCCCACTCAAAGGCAAGAAGGACTTGAGCCACTGTTTAGCTGTCAATGTCTACCCAGCTCCTCACTCAGCCTCTGCCATTAGGGCAGTCCGGGCTGCCAAGTTTAAGACAGCAGAGCAACTAAGGGCATGCTCCAGTAAAGCATGCTTTGATACTTCTGCTGTTTCCTTGTACGTGATCTCATGATGCATTGCTGTGGGGAGATCTAACTGTTCTGCCAACTCGTTTTCAAGAACTGTTTTCAAAGAGAATGGTTTTAAATTGCTCGCTTGGGGGGTCATTTATTGTCTATTTTTTTAGTGCTGGGTCCTCAGGCATTCGAGGGTGAAATCTCTATTGTTCACCCCACCTCCAAAATGATCAGAAATCACGGATTTTTATTTAGCCACCCACTGTCTTTTGACCTGAATACTTCAATTTTTATTTCCCACCCAGTCCCTTCCTAATGTTAGCCACAGTCTTCCCATCTAGCTCTCACCCTGTAGGGTAAGGAAATGTGGTTTCATCCATGAATGACATTAATGCCATTGTGTGAATCATTAGTGGATCAGCATCACAAGCCCTAGGGGATCAAATACTTGCAAACCACTAGAGAGAGATTCTAATATCAAATACGTGGCAGGAATCATCCTAGCTCGAAGAAAACAAAACAACCCTATTTAATAGCCAGAGAAGGTCATAGTGCTTAGAGAGAGCGGGAGAGCTTGTGTAATGGCCTCAAGGGGCCCAGTGGCAACCATCCTGCTTCTCCATCCTGTCCGCAGCTCCTCTTCCCTCCTCCCTCAGCAGCTCCCTTTCCAACCAACTAACCAGTTCCTTCCCACTTGTGGCATTTAGCGGCAGCATTTGAAGCCCTGGTGAAGCCGTTGCCTTGTTATTCCTCAAAACAAACAAATACAAAGTCAAGACGAAGCACGACTAACTCAGAAAGAAATTAATAAAGACAGAAACTGAGCTTTTGTGGTGGGGTAGGAGAGGAAGAGCTGAACACCTGCTGCTCTGCTGCAGTGCCATCCCAGTTGCCCTGGAGGCTGCTGTTCATTCTGCCTTTGCTGGCCTTTGTGTGGGTGTTTTTGCTTTGCCTTAGCCCCGGATGGAAGAGAGCTCAGGGTTGTCTTGCAGCCCAAGGAAGGAGCACACGATGTAACCTTGTGAGAGCTTGCTGGCATCTCTGATGATCCAGCGTCAGAGTAGGTGTTCTTATGTAGGTGTATATGAACCTACATAAAGTTCTGAAGTAGGTGAACTTAAGTAGGTGTTCAAAAAACGACATTTTAAAGGTCGTCTTTTTTTGGGGGGGGGGGACAGTCTAATGGCAGGTGCTCACATTTGAAAATTTTGGGCAAACATCAGCTGGGATGTAAACACACAAGGCATATTTGGCCGTTGGCTCCTGCAGTATGCATTATCTGTGTAAGGACCCTGTGTGAAAGCAGAGAAAGCAGATGGGAGTGCTCTGTTGTGCATAACAGGACGCAGACTTCTCTTAATGACCTCATGCTGCCTACCTTGAAAGGAAAATTCAAAGGTATTGCAAATTCTCTTTCTGTGGAAACAATTATTCAAAAATATCAGGCATCAGTGCTTGACATTCACTGCAAAAATTAGGTGTTTAATAAATACAGACAGTCTATCCAAGTAATTAACTGGCAAAGATAGATTCTGCTCTGGTGCAAGCAGCACACCTAGAGATGTGTGACTGTTTTAATATTTGTGTAAAATTATATTTTTTTTCAAGAACATGCATTTCATTTCTCTTCTGTTGTGCACTACGGATTTAAGCATTGGAATGTGGGAATCTCTGGTCCCAGAGGGTGGTGGTGGGAGCAGAACTGAAGGGAGGGCTAGTTAATTTTATCAAATATACAGAAAAAGCTTGAAAGAATTTGAAATCTACTAGATTGGTTTTAATTGTACTCAGGTCTGAAACTCTTTACAAAGTAAACCTGATCATTTGTATTGGAGTTCTTACACTGCACCTCCAGAGCTAACAGAGGTGACAAAGCAATGGGGAGTGTTAAAGTCAGTATTCTGAGAAATATCAGGTAACACTCTGAATTTTCAAACTCTTCGATGCTGACATCTGTAAACAGAGATTTGGTAAGTTTAATTCTTGAAGCTCATTACCACAGTGAACTTGTTAGTCCTCTGGTAACTATGAAGGTCTTGCCAGCAATGATGTCAGACTCAGAATTAGAAGTATGTGTGCAACAGATAAGATAAAAGGTGCCTTTTTTCTTCTTTGAACTTTGAGAGTTTTCTGGTTGTAGTTTCTTGGACTTGTTGAAATTAATACATGATAACACAAACTATTTTGGGACAGGAAAAATAATCCTTTAGGCACAACAACAAAAAAAAAAAAAAACAAATAAAGAGAAAGCAGCTCCTACCCAGACCCCAAATATATGAAAGATTGATTTTCTATGTGCGTGATTAAATGTCTTAATGTGTTAAGCAAAAACTTACTGAAAAAAAAGAAAAATGCTGTTTAATCCATGCATATGGCTACTACAGAATCTTTTTGAATAGTGGATCTTTTTTTTTTTTTTGCACATCAGTGTTACTGCAAAACTGGAAAACTGGAAAAGCATCAAAGGAATCTTTTGCTTGTTGTAGGAGCCTCAGGAAGCTAAGTACCGAGATGAGGATAGGTTACATTTTCCCAAACTGTGAAACTTAGATAAAAATGGGTCTGAAAATGGCTGTATAAGGTAATAGATAGGTACAACAAGTCCTCACTGGTAAAATTTCTGATCGGGATCAGCAACGTTCCATTATTTATCAAGGACTTGGAAACCCTATGATGTTTTACAAATTTAACTAGATACTGCCCCTAACTGGATGCATCTTCTAAGTACTGTATCTTTTGCTATTTCTACAGTAGCTTATATGAACTGTAGTTTAAGTAGTGAAAATATAAACAGTAGCCAAGAAAAGTGATTATTTCTATTAACAAGGTGCAAAATAAACAGACCTTAAGGTCTATGACCTTTCCTTATCAAGAAGCATCTTATATAATAACTGAATAGTTTCATGGTTTCTAAAAACCTGTTTAACTCAATGGACCTAAGGCAACTCCCGTCAAAGTCAAAGGGAATTTTACCAGTGGAAACATAATTAAGCCCAAAAGAGACCATTTTTTCAGCACCTTTGCAACTTTTCATCTGGCATCATTGGAGCCAATGGAAAGAGTTTCATTGGCTTTGGTGCATAAAGGGATGTTAGCTGTGTAACCCAAGATATCTCGTGTGTGCCAAAGAATAAACAAAATTTAGAATGAGACCAGCTTTGCTGTAATGGTGATGATATAATACTCAAGAGCCAACAACTAATAACCTCTTCTTAAAACAAGAATCCATCATGAATGCTCTAAGACCAAAGAGAAAATTTGCCTCTGGCCTCTGGGATTCCCTGCTGGGCAATGAAAAGAGGAGCTATATCATGCAGAAAATGATGAGGAAAGAGGAAAAGCCCTCAAGAGTAAAAAGCCTCTTTCCTTCCCCCCTCCCTCCCCCCTCCTGGCATGCCTATCTTTACTGCTTGTGCACAATTCCATTGAGAAAAACCAGTACATGATAGAACAAACTGAGAAAGTGCTAGTTCAGGCGGCCTCTTCTTTCCTTTCATGGATTAATGGCAACTGAAAATGAAAGGATTATTTAAGGCCACTTGGGCGATATTAAATACTGCCTATTGTGTGAGTCTAGGATCACATGTAGCCTGGAAACCAAAGGCAGCAAACCACATTAAGATAGTGTAGGTGAACACCCAGGTTATGAAACAGGGGTTCTAGGACTGCCTGTTTCAAAGATGGATGTGAAATAAATGGTGGCTTGCAGTCAGGCTTTCTGAAGTCTTGTAGGAATAACCATGTTACCCAATGCACCAGAAAATAGTGTCTTAGTGACCGTTCTCAGTCAGCTCTACCTACGGTGGACCTCTGCTGAAGGCATAAGAAGTCAAAGTTAAATCAAGTTAACTTTTTATTCTGTGTCCTGATATGGGGCCAAATTGGGAATTGTTAATTCTTTGAAAGTTGTAGCCTGTGTTTGTTACCCCTTTCAGAACAATGGGAAAGCTTTCTTCACCAACTCTATTCTGCTGTGTTTTCCTGCGTGTTCATTAAAGGTTGTGGTTCCAATACAAACAGTTTTCAAGTCTTTGGAGGGCTGCTGGGAAATGCATTTCACAGCCTGGCAGGACCTGTCGGAAATAAGAACTTGAGTGCACCCTGAGATGCATCCTGTCTGTGCTGGGACAGGAGCTGCCTTTTGAGTATATCAATTAGGTTTTTGCTTTCTCTGCATCAGCTAAAGGTTCTAACAGCTCTGTATCTCCATTTCTGGACAAGTACAGGTGTGCCAGTGTCACTTCATCTTTGCTGCAAGCAAAGAATTTGGAGAAATGAGCTTTATATTAACTTGCTGAAATGAGGTAAACACAATGCTCTTACCACATGGATGCGAGTCACATAGACAGAGGCTTACTGTCAGACATCTCAATATTCTTAGATTTATTATCTGACAATTTGATTGTGCCCATGGACCTTTGCATTTCCGGGCAATCATGTCTGTAAGAAAGGGCAGATGTATGAAAGTGCATATCTCTAGTGTAAAGCAGTGTAGAGATCCCTGAACCACCATCAGATAGCTAGCTTGGGATCTGGAAGCTTTAACATAGCTGTAGAGCTGAGATAATCAGTCCTCCTGGGGATGGCGGATGGATGCAGGCCTTTGATACCTACAGTATTGGAATGAGGTTCAATAAGGCCAAGTGCCAGGTCCTGCACTTGGGTCACAACAACCCCAGGCAGCGCTACAAGCTTGGGGCAGAGTGGCTGGAGAGCTGCCTGGCAGAAAAGGACCTGGGGGTTTTGGTCGACTGTCGGCTGAACATGAGCCAGCAGTGTGCCCAGGTGGCCAAGAAGGCCAACAGCATCCTGGACTGGATCAGGAACAGTGTGGTGAGTAGGACCCAAGAGGTGATCATCCCCCTATACTCAGCACTGGGGAGACCCCACCTCGAGTACTGTGTCCAGTTTTGGGTCCCGGGTCCCCTACCACAAGAAAGACATTGAGGTGCTGGAGCGGGTCCAGAGAAGAGCAATGAAGCTGTTGAAGGGTCTGGAGCACAATTACACAATTTCTTCCTTGTTTGTTACAGTTTTGGACGTCTCACTGCATTTATATTTCCTATGCTGGATATTTTGAGTGTTAATAAGAACACAAAAAAATGGGTGAAATGAGAATTTCTGTGATTTCCATGGACAGATGTTGGTGGAGGGTTCCTGATGTTTAGATATTAGTTAAATAAAAAAGGCTCTGAATCCAGGCTAAGGCTTTTCAGACAGGCCCAGGCTCACTTTCCCCTTTTATCTGACCTTTATTCTTTCAGGCTAGGAGACATTCTTTCCCATGTGTTAAGGAGCGATTGGTTTCCTTCCCAGTCTGGATCTACAGCAGTCTCCTGAGTTATTTTGTCTAAGGTCCTTGTAAAAAGAAGCAGGAATTTTTGTTCCCCCTCACACAGAAGTGAGGGTCTTGTTCTTGTTGTCTTTGCTTTGAGCAGTGGGGAGGAGAAATTCCTTCTTGACAGTTGAAAGCACAGACAATTCAGAAATAAAAATATGTAAAGGAGGGTGCGGGGTAGGGGGGTCATTCTTATATCACACCAGTGTAAATCAGCAGTGGGGTCAGAGTAATATGTGTTGCATCACTTAACAGGAAATCTACTTGCCCCATGCCCATCTTTTCTCACAGGAGTTTGGCTCAGTTATGTCCCAAATTCTTGTTGGACTGCTCTTTTCGTGACAGAGCATTCTTTGGAAGGAAACCCGGGCCAAAATGAAGCAGTGGCAGGATTCAGCAGGTCCCATAGGCAGCAGGGGACACTGAATGGAGACAAGTGCTTCTCCAAGATTCAGGGGACACTGAATGGAGACAAGTGCTTCTGGAACACCAGACCCAAGTCTGTGGCATCTTTACAAATGGGCATATTGTTAATGGGATGGCCATTTAACTGGCTGTGCTAAACATCACACAGCTACTGCTAACTATAATATACTCTGAAAACTGTAATAACAAATTTTGACTGGATTTATGAGTTGTAGGACAGGAGCCAAGCTCTCTCTTACTCAAACTTGATGTGTTTGGAGCGATCTCATCTTTATATGTCTGGAACTTTGTTTTTCTGACTTAGTTTCTTTGTATCTTCAATAGTTTTTATCAAACTGTAACAATGACATTCTTTTTCTAACTTGGCTTAGGGTCAGAAAAGAGGTTCTTAATCATACACATTTTGTTTAATGGTCTTTTTAAAAAAAATTTCTTATTCAATTAACAAAGATTCTCTAGTCTTTAAAATTTGCCATTACCCTTTTCCTGCCTACTCAGGAAGTGTTTGGATTCAATTTTTCATAGTGATTATAACTTTTCCATTAATTTGGTAGCTGTGATAGCACCTGCCATCTCTGACACACTCATACACTCACCCAGACACCCAGCCACTCACATGCAATGGCATCTTTAAGAGGGCACCATAATGTGCCCATAGAGGTAGACCTGGTAGCGCTGCATACAACAGGGGCCACCCAGCCTCTGGTATAAGTCACAGGTCTCAAGTTTTTGTCACTTTGCCCACTCCCATTGCAGAAAACTTCTGTCTGTGTCAAGCTGACTTTTACACATGGAAGGTTTCACTGAAGTTAGTTTAACCCTTATCAAGAGGGGGGCAAAGGCTAATAATAAGTAATTTTGGCCTATGACAGTGTTATTTTCTCTCTCTCTGTTCCTTTCTCTGTCTCTGTTTTTCTGTCTCTGTCTCTCTCCCCATTCCTTTTCCTGAAGGATCTTACATTTTCCTGTCCTGTAAAAGTCTACACAAATCTAACTGACTTATGAGCAAATTATCTTTATACCTGTTCCTTGGATCATATCAGATGATGTCTTCTGCAAAATTTCCTGAATATTCTTTGTACAGATCATGTGGCTGGCTATGGTTCAGTTAAAGTTTACAAAGTTAGCTAAGGATGATCTCCTATATTAAAGGCACTGGTCTAAAATACTGTTAGAACCATGATATATCTTTGGATCTAGCACAGACTTCATATCTGATAGATGTCAAAGTGACCCTATGGAATATAGGAAAGTTTACATATAATTTCTATAAATTTAAGCCTCACTAAAACATTGTTTCTAGATATGTGACTATTACTTCCACACTTAATGATGGTTTTATTTGTAATTTTAATTACTAATAACTTCTCTACTAAAAGCAATGATTATGCCCTATGATAAGATTATACACCCATTGAGCATTTTCCTATCTATTTGCTGAGTGAAATGAGGTTTTTATAGTTTCAGTTATGAATTAAAAGCATAATTGAGGTTTAGATGCTCTGAAGACGTGTATCGTCACTGAAACATTACCTTTTTGTATCACATTACTCATTATATATTATAACTAATATGATTCAGATTGAATGCTCATTTCTTGGTTTCGTTTTCTGGAGCATTTTTTATGCTATGAAATGATAAATGCTCCCTATTGTAGCACCTTACAACAGCAAGTGGTGATTTTTTTGGGGGTGAATATGTGTGCCTGCAGCTGTATCCATAGAGAACACATGTATATCCAACAAAAGCCAAACCAAACCAAAGTGTGTGATATAAATATGTATGTACATAGTACATATATATGACATCTATCTGATTTATTATAGCATCTAGCTGTATGTATTGTACTGGGACAAGGAGGTGAAAGATCCCAGTAATTCCAGGGCCTGATTCACTGTTGCACTGTGATTGCTTTGGTCATGCAACGTAGTTGTAAACCTGGCTTTACTGGGCAGTTAAAGTGGGTTTACAGATGTCTTGTGTCAGGCAGGGGAGTGAAGCAGGCAATCAATCCAGCACGAGCCTGTGAGTATTTCGGAGCGGTGGAAGCCACTCACCAGGCAGCCTTTCCACCGAGCTGTCTCACCAAGAGGGGAGCAGGCTGATAGCTGCAGCGATTTCTGCTTCCACAGCACAATACAATGAGATCATTTGAGACTTTCAGTGAACCTCAGCATGTCAAAATTTGATTGTAGGAGCAGTCCTGCCTGCTTACGAGCCTAATCCTACTCAGCGGGGGTGAGTACCACCACCCTGTTGGCCTCCACTCTGCACAGAGCGGTGTGGGCTGCGGTGGGTTTATGTGCCTCACTGCTGGGGTGGCTTCCTTGCCTTGGTAGCTACAGATTCACAGAATATTTATGGTTGGAAGGGACCTTTGAATCATCGAGTCCAACCGCAAAAACAAAAAAACCCAGATAACCAAAAACCAACTGCACCCACCCACAGACAGACACAACCCAACAATCTTAGGCACTAGAGCATGCCCTGAAGAGCCATGTCTACACGTTTCTTAAATACCTCCAGGGATGGTGACTCCACCACCTCCCTGGTCAGGCTGTTCCAGTGCCTGACCACTCTCTCAGTAAAGTAATTCTTCCTGATATCTAATCTAAACCTCCCCTGCTGCAACTTGAGACCATTTCCTCTGGTCCTGTCACTATTCCCTTGGGAGAAGAAGCCAACACCCACCTCTACAACCTCCTTTCAGGTAGTTGTAGAGGGCAATGAATATTGTAGAGGAAATAAAGTTGTAGAGGCAATGAGAATAAGGGCAGAGCCCCTTTAGTAGGGCTTGTTGCAGTGGCACAGTCTGTTGAGTGATACTGGATGCTGCTGCCTACATATGCTTCATAGGTACAAAACTACAAATTCCAAATTCGCTAACAAAAAGCACTGCTTTTTCTTAAAGTGACAAAGGTTTTACCTCTAAGAAGAGGAGCCTGTGGCATCTTGGATTTAGAACTCCATAGACCTTTGATTCAACCCAATGACAAAATGTACCTTAGTGAGACCCCCTGAGATGTGAAACAAAGCAGCAGCATCAATTGAACCGCTGAGGTATGAAACAGCATCATCATTGCTTACAGAACTATCTGAGAGACACAGACCAAAGAACAGAAATAAACAGTGAATTGTCATTGTAACACGCAGGCTAAGGCAGATGTGGAGCAGTGGGATACCAAAGTGCTATTTTTCTGTGGTTTATCCCCAGTGGAAACTAAGTCCCACCCAGCTGCTCGCTCACTCCCCCTGGTGGGATGGGGAAGAGACTTGGAACAGGAAAACTGAGAAAACTCGAAACTGGGAAGTTGAGATAAAGACAGTTTAATAAAGACAGTACTGCAAAAGCCACATACGCAAGGAAAGCAAAGCAAGGAGTTCATTCACCACTTCCCATGGGCAGGCAGGTGCTCAGTCACCTCTGGGAAAGCAGGGCTCCATCACACATAATAGAATCATAGAATCATAGGATCACCTAGGTCGGAAGGGATCTTCAAGATCATCTAGTCCAACCATCAACCCAACTCTGACAAAAAAACTCCCATCACTAAACCTTGTCCTCTAACACCGTGTCAACCTGTCTTTTAAATACCTCCAGGGATGGTGCCTCAACTACTTCCCTGGGCAGCCCATTCCAATGCTTGATAACCCTTTCAGTGTAAAAATTTTCTGTAATATCCAACCTGAACCTCCCCTGGCGCAACTGGAGGCCATAAATACTTAGTTATAAAATAATTACTTGTGAAGACAAATACCATTGCTCTGAGTTCCCCCCCCCCCACACTTTCTTCTTCTTCTTAGAGCTTTATATACTGAGCATGATGTCACAGGGTATGGAATATCCCTTTGGTCAGTTATGAGCAGCTGTACTGGCTGTGTCCCCTCCCAACTTTTTGTGTACCCCTAGGCAACCCACTGGTGGGGCTGTGTGAGGAGCAGAAAAGGAGCCTTGACTTAGTGTAAGCACTGGTCAACAATAACAAAAACACCCCCGTGTTATCAACACTATTTCCAGCACAAATTGGAAACACAGCCCCATACTAGCTACTATAAAGAAAATTAACGTTATCCCAGCCATATACTGGTTCCATTTTTTTCCATTTATTTCTCATTAACTTGAAAAAAAAAATAATAAATGAGCGAGCAACTGAAGTAACATAATTTCTGAAAAACAATCCATTTAGTCGAGAGGACTGTGAAGACAGTCCATAGTTCTGAGATACCCGAACAATGCGATAACAGATTAAATTATATTTTTAAAAATTGAAGGCAACACAGGGAGAGATGGTAGTGAGGGGGGAGGGAGAATGAACTGTTCATTCACACTGCTGTGGTCCAAATTAACTCTGTCAGCTGGGCTTTTACAAGTAAAACTCCTGTAAATTCTTACTGTTCATTGCATACTTCGTTAACAAAAATACAGCTGCTATATGCACATTTAAAATCCAATGGAAATAATGGCTCAGATGGCGACAGATGGGCATCAACTCATTGTGAAAATTATGCCTAAGATGACTGGGATTTCCAAAATAAGAAAATATTATAGTTAAAAGTATAAAAATAAGAAAGATAATCATGAACTTCTGGTCTATCTTATAAAGCAACAAGGTGGGGAGGGGGAATGAGAAAGTTGGAGATGTGCTGCTGAGCGAGAGCTCGGCAGGTGTTCTTGTGCTGATGGGAAGGAGGCCTTAAGATCAGCAAAACAATGTCCTTATATGTTGATGTGTGTGTGCTGTGAAACAGCAGTGTACTGAAATAGTACTGTTTTGGTAGCTAGGCGGGATAAACATTTAAATGTAGCCAATTGCATTGCTCACAACAGTGTATGGACATCCCCTTGTAACCTGTGTAAAGAGCACAACACGTGATCAAAAGACAGAAACTATATATGCTGGAAAAGTGAAGCAATAAACGTCTTTGATTCACCACTTAGCGGAGTCCGTGCCTCAAGTGCCACAGGGGGGGCATGAAGTTACATTAAAAAACATGCAGGACTGATAGGAACATATATTTTTCATAAAGCATTTGATTGAACTGTGAAATATATTTTCACATAATTAGAATTAATAAGTGGATTTAGATCCATTTTTCCTTATAGGAATAGAAAGGAGATAAAGGACTAGAAAAATTAGATAATGAAAAAAAGGCCTTTCCAACCTGGCCTTGAACATCTTCAGAGATGGGGCATCCACAGCTTCCCCGGGCAACCTGTACCAGTGCCTCACCACCCTCACGGTAAAGAATCTCTTCCTGATATCTAATATAAATCTCCTCTCTTTTGGTTTAAAACCATTACCTCTTGTCCTATTGCTACACTCCCCTCATAAAGAGTCCCTCCCTACTTCTCCTGTAGACTCACTGTAGATATTGGAGGGCTGCTATAACGTCTCCCCAGAGCCTTCTCTTCTCCAGGCTGAACAACCCCAGTTCTCTCAGCATCTCTTCACTGGAGAGGTGTTCCAGCTCTCTAATAATTTTTTGTCACTCCTCTAGACCTGCTGCAACAGGTTATTGTCCTTCCTGTGCCAAGGACTCCAGAGCTGGACATAGTATTCCAGGTGAGCTCTCACAAGAGCAAAGTATCGAAATCATCCTGCTGGCCACACTTCTTTTGATGTAGCCCAGGATGTGGTTGGTTTTCTGGGCTGCCAGCACATATTGCTAGCTCAATGTTGTTTCTCATCAACCAACACCCCCAAGTTCTTCTCCTCAAGGTTGCACTCAATCCATTCTTCACCCAGCCTGTATAGGTTATTAGGATTGCCCTGACACATGTGCATTACCTTGCACTTGGCCGTGTCAAACTTCATAGGTCTGGCATGGCCCGCCTCTCAAGCCTGTCCAGGTTCATCTGAATGGCATCCCTTCCCTCCAGCATGTTGACTGCACCACACAGATTGATGTCATTGGCAAACTTGCTGAGGGTGCACTCAATCTCACTGTCCCTGTAAACTGGCAAGGATGTTAAACACCATTGGTCCCAGCACCAACCTCTGATTCACACCATTCGTTGCTGGTCACCCCTGGACATTGAGACATTGACCACAATTCTCCAGCCATCCATCCAATTCCTTATCCACCAAGTGGTCCATCCATCAAATCCACGTTTCTCCAAATAAGAGACAAGGATGTCTTGTGGGACAATGTCAAATGCTTTGCACAAGTCCAAGTAGATGACATCAGTTGCTCTTCCCTCATCTGTCAATGCTGTAACTCTGTCATAGAAGGGCACCAAACTTGTCAGGCACAATTTGCTCTTGGTGAAGCCACGTTGGCTGTGTCTGTTCACCTCCTTATTTTCCGTGTGTCTTTGCATAGTTTCCAGGAGGATCTACTCTGTGATCTTACTGGGCAGAGGTGAGACTTACCAGCCTTTACTTCCCTGGGTATTTCTTTTTTCTTTTTTTTTTTTTTTAAATGAGGGTTATGTTTCCTCTCTTCTAGTCTGTGGGAACTTCAGCAGACTGCCATGACTTCTCAAATATGATGGATAGTGGCTTAGCAACTTCATCTGCCATTTCCCTCAGGACCTGCAGATGAATCTCATCAGGTGCATGTGGACTTGTGCACCTTCTGGTTCCTTAGGTAGTCTCAAACCTGGTCTTCTCCTACAGGGTGTGGTTCCTCATTCTCCCAGTCCCTGCCTTGACATTTGAAAATTGGGCAGTGTCACTAGGGTGCTAGCCGGTGAAGACTGAGGGAAAAAAGACATTGAGGAGCTCAGGCTTCTCCACGTCCCAGATGACTTAGTCTCCCTTTTTCTTCTGGAGAGGGCCCACATTTTCCCTAGTCTTCCTTTTGTAACCAATAAGAAGCTTTTCTTGTTGCCCTTGACATCCCTGGCCAGATTTAATTCTATTAGGGCTTTAGCCTTCTTATCCTGATCACTGGTTGCTTTGACAATTTCTCTGTATTATTCCCAGGCTATCTGTCCTTGCTTCCACCCTCTGTAGGTTTCCTTTTTGTGTTTGAGATTACCCAGGAGCTCCTTTTTCATTCATGCAGGCCTCCTGGCATTTTTGCCTGTCTTCTTCTTTGTTGGGACGCATCACTCCTGAGCTTGGAGGAGGAGATCCTTGAATATTAACCAGCTTTCTTGGAAAACCTCTCCCCTTCAGGGCTTTATCCCATGGCAGTTTACCAAGCAGATCCCCAAAAAGGCTGAAGTCTGCTCTCCTGAAATCTGTGCACCCTCCTCACTAACCTAAGGCTTTTGAACTCAATCATCTCATGGTCACTGCAGCCAAGGCTGCCCCAGAACTTCACATTTCCCACCAGCTCGTCCTTGTTGGTTAGAACAAGGTCCAGCATCTGCATGTCACCTCTCCTTGTTGTCTCCTCTATCCCTTGGAGAAGGAAGTTGTCATTGATGCATTCAAGGAACCTCCTTGCTTATGCTCTGCCTTGTTCCTCCAACAGATACTTGGGTAGTTGAAGTCCCCCGTAAGGACCAGGGCTTGTAAATGTGAGGATGCTCCTATCAGGAGACATATAAATCATATACTTTGGCCTTAGGATAAAATATCCAAGTATTACTGAGTAAGAAGAGTGCAAGTTGGAAGAGAAGTCATTCTATATCTGATTGTTATAGAGTTTTTTTTACACCATTTTCCAAAGCTATATTTGGAAGGGGGACACCAGACTAAATGAATCCATGTAGGATTTAGTCTGTCAGCTCCCCTAAGATTGTCATGGAACATTTTGACAGAAACTGGCAAAACCAGAGAATGTTACCATTCACCTGCCAGGAACAAATGACTGCAGCCAAAACCGCAGTGGTCAGGAATTAGTTTGGTAGGAATCCACTGCATCTGGTGAGTACCAGAGTTGCTTCTCTCACAGGATATGAATGAGGACAGAGCAAACCTTAAATACTTTCTTCCTCTGTCAGACAAAGTAACATAAGTGATTCTTGAAGAAGTATGTGAAAACATGTATCTAACAAAGACACAACAGGAGAAAACAGTTTTTAATTTGTGGAAAGGTTGCTGGGGGATAAGATTAATGTCTTCAAATATTAATATTTCAATAGAACACTGTGGCCATCATGCTTGTTTTTTTTAAAGGCTGTGTTTAAAGGAATCCCTCCAACCACACTTAAAAGTTATAAAGACTGGGATCAAATACATCATTCCCTCCTGTATAACGTGTAAGAAATAGGAAAACATACATACTTTGTCACAGAATAGGTCCTGCTACATGTGTGGGGCATTAGGCTTTTCAATTTAAGTTGATATTGCTGCTACAGGTTCTTAGTGGTGTATCTTTCAGCCTTTTTGTAGCTGCGCATCATTGCTACTTGCTTTTTCTCTGGAAGGCTGCTTCCTCCTTTTACTCTTCCTATCACCTTGGCTTTTGGCACCATTTTATCCTAAGGCGTCGTTTGGCACTCTTCCCTTTACCCTGGAATAATGACCGCTTTCTCCTGAACCATCAAGGAGTGCCTTCATCACCAGCTCCGGTACCAGTGGCACCATGGAGTCCAAGCCAATAGACCAGGCTAGACTGGTTGACTGCTTTAGTAATTTAAATGCCTCTGCATGGCATTGCCCCATGCTCTGGATTTTGGGATGGTGGCACAGTTGCCACTGCCCTTTCTTTCTCACTGTGGGCATCTTTTGCTGTGCACATAAGCATGTATCATAGAGGTTTTGTTGCAGCACATGCCAACGACAGCTAGGATTTAAGGAGCTTCTAGGCTAAGATTTTGCACGCTCAGCACTGACAATAAAACACCCGAGGAAGTTCTTCTGAGTAATCAGTCAGGTGGGAAGGGTTGATATTTGCTGGTTGCTGGAAGAGATCCTCAGTGATGCTGAATTGCCATTCTCTGATTTCTTGTTTATTCCTTAAGAATTTTTTGTATTTCAAGTTGATGGTTTTCCTCTTAAAAAAACCTATGCTTGTCCAAACTCTGGCTGTAGTTTTCCCTTTCTTATCTTGTGTGACTTCACTCTGCAGCTTTCCTTATGACTTTCTTACAACTGATTGCCAAACCCTTGGAAGGGAACAGGACAATTAAGTCACTAAACAGTATTAGTCAAGCAGAGCTCATTACTTTGGTGTCCTTTCTGCACTTTGAATTTGTTGTATTGACCTTTGCTAGTTAAGATCAGCCAGATAATTAGGACTGGTAACTCCAGATCCTTTTTCCAGAGAGAAGAGCAGGGGACTTTCATTTCAGCAGTGTTCTGTGTTCTCAGAAGGGCCATCTGATACTGATACAAAGGCATTCACTATATGGATCATGCTATGAAAAGGGAAACTGAATTCCATGCATCTTGCTTCTTTCAAAATATTTATACACATTCCATCACCACCTGTCTTTCTTTCTACCTTGGAGTATGGCCAAGCTAGTGAATATTTCAGTGAGGTGAAATTAGAATAACAGACAATTTCACGTGCCTTTTAAAAATTAAGCCTGTGTGAAGTGTTCTTAAGACTAAAATGCTGAAAGACACTGCCAACTGAAGTTGTGATCTCATGCATGAGGTGCTAGGGAAAACACCATGCAAACGACACACTGCAAAGACTCCTTGTTATCACAAATAAGGATTTCTGGAATGGAGGGACCAGCACACAGAGCAATCCTCTAGACTGACCTGTGATCCTACCTACTCTGAGCAAATGCTGGAACTGGGAGACCCTTATGAACTGGGGTTCAAAAAAGGTCCTCTCTTCAGGGGGGAGCAGACCACAACATCTGCAATGTTTTATATAATACTTAAGGTCAGGCCAGGGACATGGCCAGTCTCAAGCATGAGCAATGATCTAGAGCATTTTCTCTGCTTGGCAATCATTACTGATGCCTGACCTGTGGTAAGTAACAGGTACCTTTATCGCTGTTTTCCAGCAATAGGACAAGGGGCAACGGGATCAAGCTGGAACATGGGAAGTTCCATTCAAACATGAGGAAAAACTTCTTTATGGTGAGGGTGACAGAGCCCTGGAACAGGCTGCCCAGGGAGGTCGTGGAGTCCCCTTTTCTGGAGATCTTCAAGACCCTCTGGGATGCAGTCCTGAGTGATGTGCTCTGGGCATTCCTGCTTTAGCAGGGGAGTTGGACTAGATGATTTCTAGAGGTCCCTTCCAACTCTGACAGTTCCATGATTCCATGATTCCTCTAATAAAGTTTTAATCTTCAAATCTGAAAAACAGACCACAAAAGGGCAGGTAGATGTTCTTCTAACAGATCTTGCTGTGGTAGTGATGCAAACTGACATTTGCTAGAAAAATCCTTGTAAATAAATCAAGTTCTATAGAAAAAGCCTACAAAATTATTTAAGAGTTTTCTCAGGCTGACTGAGCAGTCTCTGCCAGCCGCCTAATACAGGACTGAAGACGTCAGTGTGCTTCCCTGAGACAAGACACTGGCTAAGGCATTAATAGTACCTCATTCAATGAGGAGGCTAAGGTCTCTATGAGTTTTCTGTGCTTCTTTAAAAACTAATGGATACCATCAAAAACTTTCCGCAAGCACCCAAAGTCTAGAACTCCAATGAAGATACAATAGTTTCTATGGTAGAGATCTTTGCAAGGGAGAAGACCTCAGCAATACATGATTTCATCATGCCAGGATTCTTTCACAGCCAAAAATCTGGAGGAAGCACGCATTGCAAAACCAGGTCAATTCCCTGTTCTATACTATGGCCAAAAGAGGAAAGTTAACTGACTGGAAAGGAGACATTAAGGTTCCCAGTATTAAAACAGAACAGTGCTCTCTGAAAAAAGATGAAAAGATAATACATTTAGTCTGTGCAGACTCTTTGCAGAGCTCAAAGTACTTACATACCAAATAATTGAATCAGAATAATTTTGGTTGGAAAAGACTCTTGGGATCATCAAGTCCAACCATCTGCCCTACTCTACAAAGTTTCCTCCCTACACCATATCCCCCAACACCACATCTAAATGACTCTTAAATATGTCCAGGGATGGTGACTCAACCACCATCTGTGAAAAATTCTTTCCTAATGTTCAGTCTAAACCTCTCCTGTTGGAACTTGAAGCCATTCCCTCTGGTTCTGTCACTATTTACCTGCGAGAAGAGGCCAGCACCAACCTCTCTACAGTGTCCTTTCAAGTAGTTGTAGAGGGTGATGAGGTCTCCCCTCAGCCTCCTCTTCCTCAAACTAAACAGCCCAGCTCCTTCAACTGCTCTTCATAAGATTTATGCTCCNNNTTGCCCTCCTCTGCACTCGCTCCAGCACCTCGATGTCTCTCTTGTATTGAGGTGCCCAGAATTGGACACAATGTTCGAGGTGTGGCCTCACCAGTGCTGAATACAGAGGAACAATCACCTCCCTGCTTCTGCTGGTCACACTATTTCTAATATAAGACAGGATGCCATTGTCTTTTCTTGGCCACCTGGGCACACTGCTGGCTCATATTCAGCTGCTTGTCCATTAGAACCCTTTATCTGCCAGGCAACTTTCCAGCCACACTTCCCCAAGCCTGTAGAGATGCATGGGGTTATTGTAGCCCAAGTGCAGGACCTGGAACTTGGCCTTGTTGAAGCTCATACCATTAATGTTGGCCCAATGATCCAATCTATGTCTCGCTGTAGAGCTTCCCTATCCTCATGTGAATCAACACTCCTGCTTAACTTGGTGTCATCTGAGAACTTGCTGATGATACATCCTATGTCCTTATCAAGATTATCAATAAAGATGATAAACAGAAATGGTCCCAACACTGAGCCCTGAGGCACACCACTTGTGACCGGCCACCAGCTGGATTTAAATCCACTGAGCACCACTCTTTGGGACCTTCCAACCAGCCAGTGCCTGATCCAGCCGATCGTATGCTCATCCAGGCTGTGTGCAGCCAGTTTTTCCACCAGAATTCTATGGGGGACAGTATCAAATACTTTTCAAAAGTCCAAGTATACAGTATCCACAGCCTTTCCCTCATCTAGTAATTGGGTCATCTTCTCATGGAAGGAGCTCAGATTTGAATCATAGAATCATGTGGGATTGGAAGGGACCTCTGGAGATCATCTAGTCCAACCCACCACCAGAGCAGGTCTACCGAGAGCATGTTGCACAGGAACTTGACCAGGCGGGTTTTGAATGTCTCCAGAGAAGGAGACTCCACCACCTCTCTGGGCAGCCTGGTCCAGTGCTCTACCACTCTCACAGTAAAGAAGTTCTTCCTCATGTTTAGGTGGAACTTCTTATACTCAAGTTTGTGCCCATTTCCTCTTGTCCTGTCACTGGGCACCACTGAGAAAAGACCAGCCCCGTCCTCCTGACACTCTCCCTTTAAGTGCATTTGTACGCATTGATCAGATCCACACATAATCTATAGATTAGACATATGTGAGTAGTAGTCAGTACCATTGTCTACAAAAATCGCCATTGCTTTGTGTAGAGTCATTTAGCATGAAAGGCCATAGACTTCCTTTTTTGCTACAGAGCATTGCTGCAGGGATTTTCCCCTCATCTGATTGAAAAGGCAGTTTCTTCAGCTGTCACTTTTTTTTTTTTGGTACTATTTCCAGAAACCAGAAGATAAAAATATATATGTGTTTTTTTAATTCTACCATAAAAGGTGAGGAAGTGATGAGGATTCCCAGTAAAGGCCAAAGTACACAAAATATTAGAAGTATCACAGAACCAAGAGAGATCAACATATCGTTATCCAGGTTGGAATTAGACTTGTGTAGACATGTGCTACCACACATTGGCACAGCCATCGGTGATGGCCTTATCACGGTCCTGAGGCATTCAAGTAGTACTCCGAAAAGAACTACCCAGTTCTTGACAGTGAATCGAGTTTCCAACAACAAAATTTGAAAAATAACATACTCCAGGGAAAAGCACAAAATTATACACAGAATTGCGTAAAATTCTGCACATGCTTCTGCAGCATCAAGTGTTATTAAATATCAGATGGAAAAAAAGGTCATATAAAGGAAAGAGTCTTAATACTTAAGGCAGCAAAAGATTGGTTGGGAAGATTAATGCCAAAGGGATAGCTACACACATAAATCAGTTCTCAAAGCAGTGTTCCTTAGAGTTTTTAAAAAGCCATCTATTTCTAAAAAGGTTAAGAATTTTTAATCCTTTGCAATTTATAGGACAGATATTTTTCCTTTAGAGAATGCACATTTAACAGCAAGGACAATCACAGAATTATCTGTTGCTAAGATAATTATCTAGTTCCTCCAGAAAAATCAAATTAACTGTGCTTTTTATGTCATGTTTCTATACTTGCAGTAAGAATCTATCCTTCAGAGAAACAGATTTAAGAAATTTTATTGAGTATAAAAATACATAAACTTAAGGCATATTAACTAAACCGTACAAAAGATACACTAGCAGTAAATGAGGGAACTGTATACAAAACCCATACAAAAGCATAAAAAATTTACAAATTAATCATACTACTGAAATGTGCAGGTGCAAGTGGTACATTCTGATTAAGACTTTACATTGTGGTAAAAAAAGAAACAAAACCAAAATAAAGAGCACTCATTATGTTTGAATGTCTATTGTCTAACTTCAAAAGCAAAATTCCAAAATACACAAAAAAACCCCCAAAACCCAACTGACCACTTGACTTGAAATATCACACAGGAGCTATGTTCAAGAAGCACTGAAAAATTACCTCCATTTTAAGATGTGAAGATATATTACCTAGTAAACATTGACTGATATTAATCTATTGTTATATTACAACATGAGAACATTTACAGAACCTAGGTCAAAGCCCGGGCTGGTTCTAATGTCAATTCAGTTGACCTGACATACAGACCCAGTAACTCGTTGCCAGCATCACAATGTGGACTTTTTACTACTCAAGCTCCTTTAATTTCAGAATAATACATTTGCCAGTACATAGAGGAAAGTCATTGTGACCTTGTTTCTTTAAACCAGTAGAATTGTGTTAATATTAGTCCTTGGAACTGACATTTATTTTACTTGCATTTACTCAACTGACTAGTCCACATGGCTAATGAACACAGGTACAGTCAGTTACAGAAGCAGAGACAAACAGAGATCAGGCAGCCAAGAGAGAGCACAACCCCTAAATAAGCACATATTTTAAAGGAACCTGATTATTCTGTACGATGCACAGCTTTGCTTTATTTGGAGAACATTGCTTTATATAACAGAAATACTAGAAAGATCACAAAGAAAAAGAGTTTCTAGAGAGAAAGAACTGAGATTTGATAAGGATTAGGCATAAAAATATAGGAAATAAAAGGCTTTACAAAGGTAAAATGAAAGAGGACAATGGAAGAAAACATAAATATTATCCACCTGTCTGAAAACATTTGTAGCTGTCTAATTAAACTTTTGGAGTACAACCAAAGAACAAAAAGTTATAAGCTTAAATAACACCATTATTTTCATAATATACGAAAAAAAATACTCATACCAGAGACAGAAGATTCACACACTTCATTAAGTACAACTGAGTTGTCCTTTAATTCTAAAGCCTAGAATTAAAGACAATTCAGTTTTTATTTGTAGTCTCTGTTCACATAGTAAAATTTAAGTTTTGCTGTATATCCTAGGGATTTATGTTTCATTCAAGAATTGTGTATAATTAGAGAATTAAGGAGCCACTTCATTTAGCCATCAGCTGCTACAAGCTTTTGAACAGTTGGGGGTTTTTTTTGTTTATATTTTTTTGGGTTTTTTTTTTGTTTTGGTTTTTTTGTTATATATTTGAATCGGTGATATTTAATCACTAAACTCTTAAAAACTCTCAACTACTTCCAATAATTTTCTTAGGAAACACCAACATAAACTATTCAAGACATAAATCCTGATTTAAATTTTTTTATTTTTTATTTAAATACAAAAGTATATACAGAGTAGATAAGACAACACTACTTCCACATAGCACTGAAGAAAGAGATGTTACATTTTCTTCAATATATTTGGACTGGACTCTCCATACAATGATTTTACTCAAATAGAGTCTCTCCTACTGGTCTAATAAGAAGAATGCAGACTCATTTTAGACCACTTTGTTGTATCCAACATTAATCAAACCTACAACTCATTAGCTATATTGCCAGAATTCATATGTTGTCCTACTTGTAGCTCTCTCTGATAAACATATTCAAGAAGTACAGTGAGGTTTCATCTGGGACTATGAGTAATTAAGGGACAGAACTTTGTTTTCAAGCTATCTTTATTTCTCTAGATTATTTACAAGACTACTGTATAACTTCTACTGACTACTGATCTTTTCAAAGAGGTTTTTGTTAAAAAAAATAAAAATAATCTTAGTCATATAAAAGGAGTCTCCGTAAAGTTTGGTAGATAACAAAACAAGCAGGAGACTGAAAGATGTTTACAGTTGGCTTGCTACTAAAAGAAAGGCTTGAGGAAGGATGTGCAGTCATGCATGTGTGCTAAATACATACATATATTATGAAATGCACAAACAATACTCCAGGAAAGGAAAGCGTAACTCTTTTCTCAGTTAGCAACCTTACAAGTTTACAAAAATCACTAGTTATTTTTAAGGATTAGTATTTCATTTTGTCAGCACCCTCTGCTTTTGTGCTGTCACTTGCAGCTTCATCTTGAAGTCCACTCTGACTTGTTATTTTAACAGGTTTAATGTACTCTTTTCTACCAATATTCCTAGAAAAGCACAAATGATTTAGTTATAAAGAAAAAATGAAGTTGCTCCAAAGTTGTTTTGTTTATAATCATGCATAATAAGTTGCAAGGACGAAGTGTAAGCAAATCCTTTTTTAAGAAAATGAAAATATATTGTTTAATTTTTTAATGTATTTGTATCAATAAAAGAGGTTCATAAACATTTCCTTAGCACTGAAACTGGTTTTAAGTGTAAACACAGGAATTACCCATCCTTTTAGAAGGCACCATAACAGAGCTTCAAAAAGGCAAAATTTTCAACTTCATCTTTTTGGTAACTACACACTTTCAGCCTTCTTTTTATAACTGTCTAGAATTCCAGTCAAGATTGACAATAGGTCTTCAGACATGAATTCTTCATAGTCTCTGTCAATTTTCACATTCTGTTCATCAAGATATTTCTGGAAAAAAGTTAGAGCAAGTTTATTAGAAACAATGGTCTCTGTTATGCTGGTTCTGCTAAAGCCTTTGAAGCAGTCATTGCACAGGTTAAACAATCTCAGTTAAACACTTCCATGAAAGGCAGCAGATTAAACCTGACAATTCTATTGCTGAAGTTTAATAAATTCTGATTAATCATACCAAAGGATTTGTCAATAAATTTATTTTACTAGGATCTACAGACTCAGTGCAGCAAACCTAAATAACCAATACATTATTGGAAAGAGCAAGTATTGATTTCCATTTCCAGTGTTTAACTGCAGTTGCAAATATCTCTAGAAAGATTTAATTCTGAATATCAAATTTAGTTTACCTCTATAGATACCACATGAGTAGCAATCACTTCTAAAAGACGATTCAAATTATCACCAGCTTTCCTGCTCTCTTCTGTTGTTGTTTGCATAACAACCTGGTATCTAAAAAATAAAGACACTCAGAGTCACATCCATAATTATAAAATTCCTGACATCTAAAACAATCACCTTACCAAGTCTGACATATCATCATGTCTAGCCATAATTTTTTCTATTAACTTGAACCACCTTAGATTTCTATATTCATACTCAACTTAGAAGAAAAAAAGGTCGATATTATGCTGCTATCTGGTAAGAAACAAAGTACCTTAGAGTCAGACTAGTCTTTCCAGACTTTAGAAAATGTTGTTGTCACATGAATTTGGAAACAAACTAATTTTATTACTAAAACCACATATAAAAAAATTACACGGAAAACGGGAGTTCTGATACAGTAAAGAAATATTCCAGCAAAATATTAAGTGTCAAGGAGAAACATTTTTCAATTGTGAATTTGTGGAATTAATATACCAAAATGGATACCTGCTCGCCAAGGAATTTTACATTAGGATTCAAGAAAATGCCTTTATCGTTAAAACACAGAAAAACCAAAAATAAACTATACAAACAACATGAAATTATAGGCCTTACTGTCGTTGAAGATCATGTAATTCATTTGTGGCTTCACTGAGACCTTCGTTGATACCACTCTCAAGCAATTGTTTATGCTTCTCTAACAATTCCAGTTCATTTGCACATTTTTGCTCTTCCTCTTCTGCCTCCTGTAAACATAAGGAAAAAGGAATAAATAAATAAAAATAAATTGCATAATTCAAGAATAATTAGGATTTTTTTTCCTCCTTTATATTACCTGATTACATCCCGATACTTGAATTCAGAATTCACACAAGTAACTCCAAACTCAAAACTAAAAACGCCAAGGACATCCTCCCAAACCTAAAGTTTCAGGTATTTTCTCTATTGTCTGAAACCAACCTAACCTTCCCTTTATTGTTCTAACAGTATTTCAAGGTGTGTGTTGCAGGTATTTTTCCTTCAAAGTTCATCTCAGAAAGTGTTATTTACATATGTACTCAAAATAGCTGAGAAATGGAACATCATAAACAATTGTTTCTACATCAAAAAAGATAAAGTCACATTTGGGTAAGAAAACTGCTTTTCCCTTTTGTGTCTGAAAGATGAGTACAAAATATAAGTAATCTCTCTCCAATGGCAGTATGGACACTATACTCAGCGTGATTAAATGCACAAAACCAAACTAAATTCCAATCAGCTAAACATGCAATTTTTGTGAATTACAGAAACTTCATCCTTCAAAAATAATTTTAATACTTAATAATTTAAGTGTTGAGGATAGCATTTTTAAAATTACACAAATTTCTTATCATAACTGAGTATTTTATGAGCTCACTTAAAGAAACACATATGCAACAGCATAGATCAAAAGTTAGATTTCAGGTGTTTTTGAAAGCAATAAACTAAATTAATCGCCTTCAGCCACCTAAGCAGGTATTAGCAAGGAAATAACCCAGTTTTATGCTATAACCGGGTTATAGCATAAAAGTTCGGATTTGAAAGAGCAGGTATATTAAACACTAGCTTAATTCAAAAAGCATTTTTCTCCTGGGCACCATAGTCCCACCAAAGCTGTGCTGTTGGAAGGTCCTGAAGCAGCCACTTAGTTAACCAAGAGGGATCTGTTTTGTTGCTAAACCAGAAGTGAGGAAAAGGACGGAGACTGCTCTCCCACTGGGGAAGAATAACAAAGAAACAATTTCGCAGCACTGAAACATTCAATGTGCTTTCAGTCAAGTAATGTTTTCCTGAGTTTTTAATGTGATTTACAAAAACCTGTAAGTGCATTTATTATATACAAACTGAATAGACAAGGCATACACTGTTAAACCTGCTTTTATTCCTGGATGTAGTAGCTTGTGATTTACCGGATCTGCCTAACAAGAAAGTGAAAACTGATTCACTTAAGGTAGCACTCAAGTATTTCTGAAAAGAATGAGAGAATCCTGCAAGAGGAATGGAAGGAGGCCAGGGCAGAGGTCCAAAACCAAAAACTTAGGTATAAATACATGGATTAAGGATATCATTAAGGATAAACTGTCATCAACCTATAAGAAGTTCTACCTTAAGCTTCTGATGATAAAGCTCATCCAGCTTTTCAGCTTCTTCTTTCAGTGTTTTCACACTGCTTTTCTTGTCCACTACCATTGCATTAACCTAGAATGAAAACATGACCAAGAAAATATAATTCAAAAAGAATTCCAACATACAAATCCATGCCATTACAAACAATATGGTAGCATAGAAACATTTAAATTGTGCCAGGCTGGGATGGTGTTAACTTTCTTCATAGCAGCCTGTATTCTTTGTCTTGGATAAGTAGCTAAAACACACCAATGTTTGGCTATTGCTGAATAGAGCTTACACACCATAAAGGCTTTCCCTCCCTCTCTCCTGTGGCCTCTCACTGAGTAGGGAAAGAGCTTGGGAAGGTGCATACCCAGGAAAGCCGACCAAAATTGGCCAAAAGGATATTCCATACCATATAGTGTCATGCCGACCAATAAGAATGAGGTAGGGGAAGAAAAATGGGGAAATAAAATGCTCTTTCTTCCAATCCATCCTGAGCCCAATATTGCTAAAAATCTTCCTGCTGACAACTGGTCAGTGATGGTAAGCCACACAACAGACTGGAATGGGCAACTTATTAAAACCAAATCTTTCCAATGTTTATGGCCAAATATATGCCAGCTGCATATTCTTCAATGCAGCAAATACACATAACTGCAACCAACAGAAGGAAACCCTAATTCTCACAATAAAAAAACACAACAAAAGCAACCCAAACAAAAAACGACCCACCACACCACCACATTTCAAATGAGACCAGCAGATAACACTCTTAGATCTAATCTTCATTAATCAACACACCTGTTCCAAAGTATCTTCCAAAGTCATTTTCCGTTGAGTAGCATTCCTAATTTCTTCCTCAGTCTGGTTTATGATCTCCATAAGGGGAGCCTGTAAAACACATACAAGAGGATCTGCCTAATGCAATTTCAGAATTTGAATCAAGATGTACCACAGTACATCTTCTCCCTCTCCCATTTTTATTTAGGCTGCTGTACTCTCTAATACCAAATTTCCTTTCTATACTTTAATGTAGTTATAGCAATACCTTACACAAGCTTTTCAATTAAGTTTCATTGAGAGGTTAAGAGAGACCTTTACAACATTACCAAACACACACCTTTTTTTTTGAGTGGTAACAGAAACATTCAGTATTGACTCTACTTACCTTGATCTGAGTTCTGTATTTGACTAGGCAATTTGGTCCTGCCTCAGGATTAAACTGAATCTCAAAGTCGTGGCCTTTGGAATTCTCAGCACTTACTGGAATTAATTTCAGCTTTCGAGCCAGTTTATGATACTCTGCCAGTTGCATTTCGATCTGTTCAGAGGAGAAAAGGGCAAAAATTGTAGAAGAAATACAAGTGAAAATTTTGGCAAAAATTATTCATATATTACTTTAAACAGATTTCTGAGTTGCTATGTACAAACAAAATTCCAAGTCATGCCACGGAATGCAAGAGCTGTACATATTGACAGATCAGTAGTTTGCACTGTTTGGATTAAGTGCTGTTTTATGATTCTTTCATAAATTTGCTCTGCAAGGTTTCTCAGTGTGTACAAGTGGGACGGAATGGTTTCACCTGTGGTTTTCCCTACTCATCTACCATATTTTTTCCTGCCTCAATTTTTTGAGGATTATTTGATAGGGAAAGAAAAACATGCTTGGAAATACTACAAATAACTAACACAGTCATCAGTCATCATGTTGATGTGCCTTCTTTCATTGGTTATGACAAGAAATGCCACATAGCCACGGATCCTAATATCAAATTTTAACTTGAGTATACCTCTAGACAAAGCTTATTAAATGCTCTATTTTCTGATTAATGAATGCCATTTATATGCAAACAACATAAGTATTTTTTCCAGTTTTATGTGCTTCATACTTGCACAGTATGAGGAATTTAATACCAAGTGCTTGATAAAGCGTAACTCTGCGAAATGCAAAACATTTGAAACTTTTTTTTTAGTTCTCCATCTAGGAAAACTTTTAAAGCCCACTACTTACAGGCTGCATCTTTTCATTCAGTTTGATGGAGGGAATTGAATTCAGCCCCTAAAAAATCTGTTAGAACTTCCACATAAGGGACCAATCTGGCCCAAAATCCATGCAGAGAGATTGATTCAAAGCACTAGGTTTTCATTACTTCCCTGCTATGAAACGTTAACATTAGCCTGAAATGGCTTGTGTAGCAAAGCTATTTCAAGTTAATGTTATCAAATCTCTTAATGTTGTGACAGTGAGAGCTGACAGTGGTGCATATTCTAGCTATGTCCCTTATGATGCAGAAAAAAAATGAAAAGAATACATTTCTATTATGCTTAAAACAGAAAAGGGGAGAAAAAGAAAGAAACATTTTTCCAGAGATTGTAAACAGAAGCCATTACGTCTTAACAGGCTAAAGTGACAAGATCTTGTTAGATTATTTAGGAAAGAAGTTATCAGTAGTCCAAGTCCCAAGTATAAGTTTGCATAATGAAAACAGCCACCTCTCAGCACAGTAGGGTTTTCACATACCGCCTCTTTATTCCTAGCATATTTTAGCTCTTCATTCCACAGCTGGTGTTCTTCTGCTTCCACTTCCTTAGTCAGCTTGTTAATGGTTTG
Organism: Scolopax mira; assembly: GCA_004320125.1. Classification (NCBI taxonomy): domain Eukaryota; kingdom Metazoa; phylum Chordata; class Aves; order Charadriiformes; family Scolopacidae; genus Scolopax; species Scolopax mira. Next base: position 30,067 of record BJBW01002234.1, on the reverse strand, counting down.
CTGCAACTCATTTCTCTCATGATTTATTCTCTCAATGTCCGCAACCGAGTATTTTTGATTATCAAAGATGTGCTGGAGCCGGGCATTCTCCTGCTTCATTGCTTCTGCTTCCATTACTAAGTTCACAAAACATTTGTGAAATGGATGTACAATACCAGCCTACATTGTTAAAATTAACCTCTCAGTATTTTTATGAGTAAAAAATATCTGTATTTCATTACTCTAGCGTACAAACAGCTATCAGCCAAAAAAACCTCTTTATTAGCAACCCATTTTGGAAAGTTTATTTGTAGTATCACCATACACCAAGTATCGCACCCTTCCCTGAAGCTGAGAATTACAGTTCTTTTAAATCTATTTCTAGTTTCACTATCCCATTTGTGACCAAGGCCTTCTTACCTGCTGTCTCAACTTCCTCATTAACACCTTCCATTTTTTGATCAAGGATGGCTATATGAGATTCCAGATTAGTCAAAAAAGCCTGGTATTTCTGGACATCTGCTTGAATAGACGATTTCAGGTTTCGTAGTGTTACTCTACGATCCTAGTAGATGGGTGGAAAGAACAACCACTATTATATTAATCTAAAGTAATTATCTTATTTTCCAGACAAGACAATACAATAATTGGACAACTTCAATAGTATAAATGTAAAATCAAAAAACTTTAATAAATGTTTATCCTTGTGATAGCCAAATCAAGTTAAGCATCTTTAAAATAATAATAAAAAAGGCTGAAAAGATGGTTTATACCTTAATTCTTGCATTTGAGCATTTAGTCTTTTAATTGCATTAGGCATTTTATTAAGAAAGTTCTTGCTAAAGGGCAGATAAAACTAGAGGCAAGGAAGGCTAGGAATAGAAATAGGACATTTCAAACAGCAGGCAGGAATCTGAGTTTGCCAGCTGCATGGCCACTAAACCACTTTTAAATTCATGATGCATTTAAAGCAGAATCCATCTTTTCTAACAAAATATTTTCACTAAAATATATTGTTACCACTGAAGCTCATGCTGCTATTGCCTAAGAAGTTCTCAACACTTTTGGAAAAGGTAATGGTGGAGTTCAGAAAAAAAAAGCGGTTCAAGTATTTTAATAATATTTCAGTCAATGTGAGGTCTCATTACATGAAAATATCTACACAATATCAAACAGTGACTGAAAAGTCCACAGTAAATTCCTTGTACTAAAATGGTACACAAGTGTCTAAAAACCTAATAGAGCATTGAAAACAATTTTTCATTTGTTATATTGTATCATCAGTATCTTAGTTTAATAATGACAATAATGGTTACTAATAGAAAATTAAACTCTACCATATAGACAAGCATAGACAATTTACTAACCGGCTCGCTTTCCTTTTCTTTTTCTAGTCTTGCAATTTCTTCATGAAGTCTTTTGTTGTCAGCTGCTAAACCTTCTATCTGGAATTCATCTATATTAAATAAATCCTCTGTAAGAAAAAAAAAAAGGGGAATGATGGGGGTTACAAATTAATCTCACTGAATATCATCACCTAATCAAAATATCTGCACTTAAGTACTCATTATCTGGACAATTATTTTAAACTAAAAAAAACCCCACCCCAACAAAAAACCCCACCAAACCCATCTAAAAAAACCTTCATTACAAAGTGAATGGACAAAAACCCAAACCAAACAAGAATAGAAATTTTTTCAGTCCTCATGTCATAAGAGGTCAAAATTACTCTTGTGAGGTCAGTTTCTAAATTCTCATACAACCCACATCATAGAACAGCGGTTGTTAGATAAGTTTCATCTGTTCCAGCTTCACAAGGTAGTCTTCTTTGTATACTCCTTTCTCATCCACATACTTCCTTGCTTCTTGAGACATCTTTTCCCTTACTTCCCTCAGCCTTTGTCAAACAATGGCAGGATTATCTTTATCCACTAGCATCTCCTCGAAGAAAACACAGCTGGATGCTGAATCATGTAAGGGAACCTTCACAATAGTTTGGAGCTCTGGCAGGTCACTTTCAGAGCTTTTAGAAGCTGAACTTTCTTATTCATCAGATATACATCCTCTGGTAACATTTTTCTTGTTTGAATTGTTAACTTTGTCAGACAGAAACAAGAGTCATCTGCTTAGATAAAATTTGCACCTGAAGAACTGTATATTGCTTTTCTGTCACAAAGCTATTGAAAACAATAGGGTTACACAGGGACCTAATAGCAAAGCATGACCTGTCTCATCTGTTCTAGTGACACTGCATAAAAATGAGAATTAAGTCAATTTAACCAAGAGGTACTTGGGAATTTCAGGTTCCCTTACCTCAAACCACTTTCACTTGTAAATTGAGCAAAACTGATAGTAGGAGAAAAGAAACCAGTAACAATTAAATATTTAATTAAAACTTGAAAACTTACTTAATTTTGACCGCACTTCTGCATCCAGTTCTTCAAAAGTATCACCCCCTTTCATGAAGTGCTCATAGCATTTCACAGTATAGTCCAGGAAGAGCTGAAAACAATTTAAATTGTTTTCATTTCAACAATTCAATGGGCTGGAAAATATCTAGATGGTATAGATCTACTCAACCAATGAAATTAAACAGACACGAAAAATATCTTTCACTGGTTTGACTGAACTTCTGTAAAAATCAACATTTTTTTTCCTGCTTTTAAACATTGAATGTCAACAGATTATATTTAGGCAGGAGGCAGCATATAGAATTCAGATTAAGAAAGGTCTGGAAATACTTAATATATTTTTTATGAGATGCCTAATAAGGATAGTATATTCAAAAGGATAAATTCTTAAATATTGTATCATGTGATCCTCTCAGGCTAGTTTATGGAAACTATAGGCTGTCTAACTGAACCCTTTGGTAAATATCACTACTATACTTCAGATGTGGAGATGTCAGAGACCTGATCTAGAATTAAAGTAAGGTTATCCAAAAGAATTTACTGAACACTTTAAATTACAGATCTTTCAGAAGCAATTACACCAGTATTGTAAATTTTGTTTCAATATATATTCATGAGTGTATAAGCACACATTTAGTTTAAAAGCATTTTTACTTGTCGTCAGGTTTGTAACCTTAGTCGAAAATTCTGATTTTTTTTTTAATAGAAAATTGATTCAATTTTCTAATTAAGTGTTCTTACAACAACACATCATACAACCACTTTCAAACATCTTCTGCGAGTTAACACTGAGTTAAATTTGAATCATACTAATAATTTGTGATAAATTAGAAAGAAAGCAAACATCTGGATTTTTAAGTGCCTCGATTACATTGTCACCTTATTTCGTGACTAGGAAGTTAAACATTATGACCAATTTTTAAACAGTAAACCATAGATATCAGCAGGGGCCACCACATATAATTAAAGTCACTGTCTTTATACTGTACTGTTGTTAACCTTAGAAGACTAGAGAAATATACCTGAGACCCTACTAAGAGAATAAACAAACAGCATAATGACTCCCTTTCTCCACAAAGAAGAACAGAAACAGTAGCAACTCAGAGAAGAAGGCACTTCAATTTAATACCCAGTCTCCACCAATAGACTGACCATGATGCCTGCTCAGAGAAGTAGCTGCTCAGGGAACTAGCTGCTTTGGCTTTTTACATAATACTACTATACTTCCCAGGAAATTCAGCTTTATAGAACTGAGCAGAATATGTAAGTACATTTAAAATTGTCATGTCATATATTTAAATTGTGTTGTCAGAGCGTATGTCAAAATTCCTTTGAACAATTCTGATAATCATTTACTTGTTATGGTACCTTATTATGTACAATTCCATCATCTGTCTCTCCTCCCCAGCTCTGTCCATCATCAAACGATGGTGCATTTTCCTTCATGGCAGTATATAACTGAAAGGCACAGGGGTACATACAAAGAGTAAGTGTCAAGATTCCCATTAGTTTTCATATTAGTTTCACGTTTATAATAAGAAGCAGAGTAATATTGGATTAAGATTTCAATAAGCAGAGTGTAACGGTGGTGTTCTGGCATGTGACCAATCACATCAGGGTAATGAACCTGTGTTACATCAACTAAAAGTACAGATGAAAAGGCATTAACTGGACATTCAATATTGCCAAATTGCCTTGCTAAGCCAAATGTGTCTTTTCAGCCTAAAGGATGGGATTTTCCTGTGTGCCCAGTTCAGCAGTGGCAAACTTCTGTCACAGATTATAAATTTTGCTCAGACAAGAGAATTACCATTATTAAAAAAAAACCAAAACCCACCACAAAACCCCCTCATCTAAACACAACCCCCCCACTTTATACAACAATCACAGGACACTTGTATTATTCCTATTGAAAAGTCCATCCTTAGCCTTCAAATTCAGAAGATGGCAGATGTCACAAGAAGATCTGCCTTGAAAATACATGATTATACCAATTAAGTTTTCACATTTGTATGTAGAAGTCGTAATTTTTAGCCCCTTCCTCATACAGAAACTTAACAAGTGCACAGGGTAAAAAAAAAAAAAAAAAGAGATCTATATTAAAACTAACATGCCAGTCTGAAGAGTAGAAATATTTGGCTTAAAGAAGGCAAATTCTACCTTGACACAATCAATTAACCAAACCAAAGCTGTCACAATCTGAGGCCACGTGTGTGGTGCTCCCACTGTGTACATCGAGCTTTTTGACAAAGCGAAGGGGTACCTACAGGGCAAAAGAAAATACATTTTTAATAGCTGTGGTGAACTGTGACGAAAACAAAATAGCACATTTTTATAGGTAGATCAAGGCATAGAAGAAAGAACAAACTCAGTTGTATTTTATAGTGTATATCAAGGGAGATAAGCTGTGTTCTTACAGGACTATTTTATTCAATTATCATCAGTTTATAATTTTGCGATTCAGAAAATCATAGAATATCTCAAGGGAGATATGGAAGGGACCCATAAGGACTGAGCCCAACTAGCTTCTCACAGGACTACCTAAAACTAAACCATACGACTAAAAGCATCATCCAGATATTCCCCGGGGAGCCTGTTCCAGTGACTGACCACCCTGTCAGTGAAGGAGCTTTTCTTAATGTCGAGTCAGAAGTGATGCAGCTTCATTCCATTTCCTCACATTCCATTGCTGGTCATGAGGGACAGGATAACAGCATCTCCTGTAGACTGCAATGAAGTCACCCCTCAGCCTTCTCCTCTCCAAGCTGAACAAACTCGGTATGACTTGAACAATGACTTTTAGAAAGGCAAGTTTCAACACAAGTGACCTCAACCGCTCCTCCTAAGTCTTGCTCTTGAGACGTTTCAACCATGTAGGTCACCCTTCTCTGGACACACTCAAATAGTTCAACGTCCTCCTTATACTGAGGCACCCAAAATGGCACACAGTACTTAAGGCAGGGCCACACCAGTACGGTGTAGAGTGGGACAATCACCTCCCTCAGCAAGGTCGCTATTGAAAAAAATGATTGAAGAAATAGACTTCTTTTTTTGCATATCCAAAGATTAGGAACATTTAAGGCCTCATACAAGAAAGTGTAAACTATTCTTTCGTATATTCCGACACCTCTTCTTATTCAACTTAAACAGATTGGGATGTTACAAAGACAACATACTTTCTCCTTCCGAAGGTTCTATGGGAGAATAGATGGGCACTGCAGTACAAAGGAAAAAGGAGCAGGGTGCCCTGTGAGCACAAAGTGATTCATGAGACAAAGACCTCAAAGGAAAGGCAACAAACACAAAGGAAGGAGTAATAGTACAATAGACGATGTTTAGACTTCCCAATGGAATGTGCAAGCCTGAAGGATTTCCTAATGTACAAAAACAAACTGATACACAGGAGTCCTCTTCTTAGAGGGCAAGATTCTTGCTTCCTGGGACAAGTGCATTTTGAAAACAGAAAAGCAACTGACAATTAGCTTCATGTCACACAATTACAGACATTCTCTCAAGATCTTCTACAGATTTTATTCTAAATGTAGGTTTTATTCCATCTTTAGACCTACAGCTGCCTAAAGTTATTTTAAAAATGTAGGACAAGAAGCTACTGAAACTGACAGTTATAAATAAGCATTCATGAGCCTTCCAGCCTGAGCATTTTTAAGTCCATTTTCTAACTTTCAAAAGGCTTAAAGAGATTTCTCAAAGTAAGTACATCCAGGATTACACTCTTCGTGCAGCAGAGTATGGCCTCTTGAAAGCAACTTCATTTTCAAGATTTCAGCTAGGACAACAGTTTCAAATGTCATAGGGTGAAACAAGATTTTCTGCTCAGTCCTCAGTATTTTAATAAAAGACTTATATCTACATCTAAGGAGCTCTAGCACTTTGACACCATCATGGACTCAAATCCACAGAAGTAAAATGTGCTTTGCTTTTTTTCTTTTTAAATGATACTGAAAATTCACTGTTGTCAAGAGGCAAAGGATTTTCTTTCTTGGAAAGTACTGGTGCATTAATGACTCCAAACACTAACTGAGCAAGATTAGAAATAAAACTTCCAGGTACTTAGTGGGTTTTTCCACCTCAGTGATCACTTTTGTTATTTCCACCTGCTGTTTTGAAAGCAGAATGACAGAAATTACAGGGAAAATTATTTTTAACTAAATAAACTGATCCAACATTCTGAAATTGTTTTTAGTTCTTGGATTTTAGCAAAATGAACCAGAAAAGTTGGTCAAAAAAAATATCTGTGTCTATCTTTCAAAGTTTTACACAAAGACAATTAAACTTTATATTACAAAGCAAGCTTCTATGAGCCTACAAGCTGCAAGTTAAAATATAAAGTGTATAGCAGAGTCTGAACACCAGAGAGTAAACTTAGAGCTAAGCAAAAGCGAAACAAAATCACTGCATTGCAATTTCAGAATCTCATAGGAACAGAGAAGTCTATCCATCCCTCCCAGATATCATGCAGAATTCTTAGCTTTTAAATTTCTAGCTGTACCATATCTATTTAGCAGATAGACTATCTGCTAAACTATAACAGAATAGACTAAAAATAATGATCTTACCCAAGTTCTTTGAAAACTCTGGGAATTTCCTCTTCAAATTTTGAGTCAGGCAGTTCGTATGAAGGGCAGAGAAATCCATAGATAAAAGTGAAGATTTTTAAGAAGTCCTTAACTGATGGAGACTGTAATGATTTCATGGAAACATTATGGGCGTAGCCGTTCTGAACAAGAAACTGAGAAAAAGAAACATGGCATATTAGTTACTAAATAAAATCTAAAGTTGAAATAACAAAAAAAAATTTTTTCTATCTGTTATGCCTAATAACAAACATTTAGAATAAGTTAATAAGTTACCTCACAAAGCTGCTTGATACATTGTTGGATGAATGCCTTGTCATGAAGCGGCCTGGGATCCTTGATCTTTTCTGTCCCGAACACACCATACTGACTGTTGCGGGAACCTCCAGCCCCACTAGTTCTAAGAACAAAAAATAAATAGAGTTCTTGTGACAAACATTAAGAGAGGAGTTCTTTATGTGTGTTAAGTCAGTATAATTGCTATTTTAATATTTCTTTGCATTTGCTACACAAAGGGATACCTGAAGCTTTTTCTTTCTTTAGCATGATTGGAAAACCAACAAAAACCTGTAAGCTATGATGCACATATGCAACAGAGGGAATATTACATCCTAGATGAATATATTCTTCAGTTTATTGAAAGAAATAAAGTTTTCTAGAGCAGAAAACCACCTCAAAGATGAAGAGACAAAACGAGGTAGGTGACTGACAATAAAGACTAAAATGTTTAAGGAATATTCAAAAGGAACAGACCCCTGCAACAGTGGGGTCCTATTAAAGAAGATGCCTGCAAGATATCAGAACACAGAAAGCCATGTACTAAGCTGAAATACTATAGAATTTGGGAAGGTTTACAGCTTAGAAGAAACTAAGGCAGAGGGTACTGGAGACATCATTCTTCCTTAAACAGGCAAATATATTGAGGAGCTCTTAATGTCTGTAGTGCATATCATTCCCAAGAGGAAGAATAGCTCTCAAAGCAATTACTACTCCACAGCATTATTGTTTAGTGATCAAAAAATGAAGGAAGGAAGACCTGAAGGTCTGCTGGCCTCAGGTCCATTATTTCCTATGATGAAAATCTGTCAGGAGAAAAAAATTACAAAACAATGTGGGACTGTTATTATTTTAATTTATAGTGCTGTGATCTAATGCTATTAATACCTCTTTCCAAAAAAGCTGACTTTTCTTTCTGAAGTTCCAGGTGTAGGTTTGCTCATGCTCAGCTTCCCAAACATACCTCTGTCTTTCCTGAGGGATAGGGAGAAGGATTAAAGCAATTATTTTTACCATTTCATCTTTTGCTCGTGTAAGAATACTATAAGCACATGCATATAAGCCTAAGCATTTTAAAAATAGCAGCATTTTAGAAAAGTCAACTGATTTTAATGCCTTTTGTGTCTGTTCTCAAAACTAATTCTGCAAGATTTGTAAGCATAGATTTTATACACAAACGCTCAGCCACCTCCTAAGAAATATATAAGAAAAAGTGTTACAATTTGAAATGTATCATGGATACATAAATAGATTAAAGAAAGATTTTTGCAGAACTGGAACACTTTTGCAAACATCCTTGGCTGCCTGGAGTTTTCTTTCCGCTGCTCCTATTTTTTTTTTTTTCAGTTGCTACTCCCATACTCAAACACTCTACACTAAATCTCTTCAGAGTTACTTTTGTATACTCATTCTTAGCCAGATGATCAGCAATACTTACATCTGAGGTGTCTGAAGACCCATCTTGTTGCTGTCCTGCACTCTCAGTGCCATCATAGATTGCCGACCACCATTTCCGGCAATACTTGAGCTTCGTCTCATTGTGACTAAACCGTAAATCACAACTGGTTAGTATTGGAAAACTCAGGATATAAGAGTATTTTCTTTTTAAAACACCATAATGACTTTCTAAAGGGTCAGAATAAGCAAGAGGAAGTGTACTGTGGACCAAAAGCTGCAACAGTTTCCAGAAATACTGGTTTCTGCTGCATGCCAGAACTACATAGCAACAGCCACAGCCTTTCAAACTATTTTATTGATAAAAGCACCAGTGCTTGTTTCAAACAGATTATTTTGCCTTTATATCTGATCATTTCTAATCTACAGGTTCCAAAAGTAAAATGGCTTAAGAAGTTTTTCAGTCCAGTTGTCTGGGAGGAAGGCCACACTAACATGGCTACTGTTTCTAGCACTTCAGCCATCCATCTATTCCTTATTCATTAATCCTGAGACTGCTTATTGATCTCACAGTATCATAGCACAACAACTGGAAAGCTTATTCCAAGATAACATTATGGCTATCTTCATCAGACTACACACACAAAATATAAACCAAACTGGAGGTATTGAACTGTCCTTACAGTGGTATTAAGGGGGATTTTGAGGTAAATAGAATTAACTATGCAAAAACACCAACTTTTGTTCTCTACAGAGTATCCATTTTAATTGTGAGGTGGATTCAAATGACTGAATTAAAACAAAATGAAAAACCTTTATTACAAAAATTACCAAAACACATTATCGATATAAATTGTGTTTCACAATCACAATTCTAATTCCACTTCTCGCAAACCATGACAGAAGCTTAGCTTAGAACCAATTCATAGAATCATCTAGGTTAGAAAGGACTTTTCAGATCATTGAGTACAACCATCAACATAATGCTGCCAAAACCACCAGTATATCATGTCCTTCAGCACTGCATCTACCATCTTTTAAATACCTCTAGGGATAGCAATTCCACCACTTTGCTGGGCAGCCCGTTCCACTGTTTGAAAACCCTTTCTGTGAAGAAATTTTTCCCAATATCCAACTTGGATGATCTCCAGAGGTCCCTTCCAATACCACATCAGTCTGCAATTCTGTAAATGTCCCCTGGAGCAACTTGAGGCAGTTTTCTTTTGTCCTATCACTTGTTAATTAGAAAAGAGACCAAACCCCAGCTCTCTACAACCTCCTTTCGGGTAGTTGTAGAGAGCAGGGTCTTCCCTCAGCCTCTTTTTCTACAGGCTGAACAACCCCTTTCCTCAGCTGCTCCTCATAAGACTTATTCTCCAGACCCTTCACCAGCTGTTACCCTTCTCTAGACATGCTCCAGCACCTCAACATCTTTCTTGTAGCTAGGGGCCCAAAAATGGACACAGCACTCGAGGTGGGACCTCACCAGTGCCGAGTACAGGGGGGCTGTCACTTCCTTGGTGCTGCTGGCCACACTCTTCCTGATACAGACCAGGATTCAGTGCAGCTCCTGCATGATCTCATTTTCTCTGGAGAAAGAAGCCGTATTCATCATCGCTTTACCAGGAACCCATCCCATACGAAACAAATTGTTGTCTTAAACGCACCAAGTGACTGGTCTAAGGAGAAGAGCCAGCTGGAGCCTACACGCCCTCATAAAGCAGGCTTTCCCCCGGTGCGCAGCCAGCGGCTCTCCCAGGGGCCGGTGGGGCAGCACCTACCGGCCACCACCGGTCCCACAAGCGCCGACCCCAGGGTTGCCGCCGCCACTAATGAGCCACGGCCCAAAGAAACACGACCCAACAGCCCAGCCGTTACCGTTAACGATGCCGACGCCCGTCTCTGAATTTCAAATCCGCCCGCCGACTGACGTCACGCAGCGCGCCACGTCGCGGCGAAGAGGAAAAAGGCGACGTGAGGGGGTGTGTCGTCACTTCCGCTCTCCCCGGCAGCTCTCCTACTGAGCGTCTTGATTCTCCCGGAAGTTCTTAAGGGCAAAGGTCGTGTCCGTACAACAACATGGCGGTGTTCACATCGGGTGCAGAAGTGGTGGTAGGTTTGTGAGGCGCTGCTGTGCTATGCCGAGCTCCGAGGTTTCTCTTGGGCCTCGGCGAGAGACGGAGGGTGGCCCCCTAACTACTGCCCCCGTACCGCTTTCGAGCTGCTGTGTAGCTCCCTCCCTCCGCTTCGATGGGACTTGTGTCCGCCATGGCGGTGAGGAGGGGGCTGCTTTTCCCGCAGGCTGCTCTTGCCGCCGATGGGTGGTGGGACGTGGCTGGGGAGCAGGGTCTGGGGACGAAACCGGGCTTCTAGGCCCTGTGTGCCGGCGGGGTGCTACCAGGGCCTGGCCTCCGCTGCTCTAGTGCTGCAGCTGCCCTTCTGCTTGTGTTGCTTCTCCTGAGGGCTGTCCTTCTGAGGGTTTATACAATTGCTGTGTTATAGTGCTGTTTTAGAGTCCTCTTAGAGTAAGCTTATGCAGTGTAAAATTATAAAAAATTATTTAAAATTTGCTTAATGTAAAAAGGTGAAACAGGGATGCAGCAGAAGTCATGGGGGGGGAAAGCAGCTGAAGTCAGAAGCTTCTGTAGTGTGTCCTGTGCCAGCATGGCAATGTCCGCCAGAAGATGGGTGCTATTTTAGTAAATGGTGATAACTCTGACAAGTGAGCTCTTAAAAAAAAAAAAATTTCCCCAGCAGGAGTTTTCTCCAGCAAGTGCGTGTAATTGCCAGCTACAGTTTCAGGGAGCTGATTTTTCTTCCTGAAAAAGGGAGCTATGATGTCTGTGGTACATCGGCTGACAGCAGGATGGCTCGTGGATCATCTCTCTTTCATCAACCAGTGTGGCTATGAGATCAGTGACTCCTTTGCATACACTGGCGGTGTCACTGTTGATACTTCTGTCACTTATATTGAAGATTGTCATGCTACTTCTACCTTTGCTGCCACCTCCTCGTCAAGAGATGGTACTACTCCTGGTCCTGGAGTTACGATAGAAACAGAAGGTGAAACAGCAAGAAACAGATATGTGTTTCGGGAGGAGTTCTTTGACATTTCTAAACCTCATATAGCTGCAGCTCCTGAGGAGCAGCTATGGCAGGGATGCCCTGAGATGAGTCTCACAGAAGTAACAGCCATCAGCAACAAAGAGGAACACCATGAAGGAACCAAGAATGGCATTGGAGATTCTGTTGCCAGTGCTAGGAAGGTATGTTCTCCATAATAGTAAACTACAGTAATCCCCTGGTAAATAATATACCATAGGATGGTTTGGGTTGTAAGGGACTTAAAAGATCATCAAGTTCTAGCACCCCCCTCTACCATTGGCAGGGACACCACCCACTAGATCAGGTTGCTCAAAGCCCAATCCAGCCTGGCCTTGAACACCTCCAGGGATGGGGCATCCACAACTTCTGTGGACAATCTGTTCCAGTGTCTCACCACTCTCACATTTCTTCCAGATGTCTATCCTAAATCTCCCTTCTTCCATTTTGAAGCCATTACCCCTCGTCCTATCACTACATGCCCATATAAAAAGTACTCCAGCTTTCTCGTAGGCCCCCTTCAGATACTGGAAGGCTACTGTAAGGTCTCCCTAGAGCTTTCTCATCTCCAGATTAAACAACCTCAACTCTCTCAGCATGTTAGCCACTAACGTTGTTTTACACATTTCAGTTTCCTGAGGTTATATAGGTGAGCAGGAACTTTTTCACAATGATTCCAAGATGCATGGAAAATGGAAGCACTTAGGAGGATACGCTTCTGTCCCTTGTTTCAGTAATGTGCATCCTGTGATTCAAAAGCAGTGGGTTGCTCACAAAATACTGATTTTGTTTATGATCAGGCACTTGAGCTGAAACTGTGGTAGCTGTCAATAATGTGGAAATTAACAAGGTGGGAAGCAGAGTATGAGCTTGCTTTCAATACATAGGTTATTCAGTACTCTTCATTATGGACCAAAATTAGAGTTACAGGTCTAAACTAACAATTGTAATAGTGAATGCCTAGGTAGTTATCTCCTATTATTGGTAAACTGTGCTTGGCAACGGAACAGATGCCTTCTAGCATGGACTCAAAGGAGGCATGAACACGACCTGTGGCACATACAAGGTATTTTCAGATCTAGTGCCATGAGTAACATAACACAGCTCTAAGCCTGTGTACCTTAAGAATCCCTACAGCAGCCTACTTTTTTTGAGATTGTCTTTTGCTTATTTGACTTATAGTGGTGATAGGAAAAGACAGAGATGGAAGTTTATTCTGCTTTAAAAAGAGTTATTTTGTAATTCAGGTATATTTGATTACTTATTTTTTCCTTTAGTCATGCAGTAATATGGTGTGTGTGTGTCCCTGTTCTCCCCATTTGCTCATTCTGCAGAAACGTAAAAGGAAATGTGTATTCAACCAAGGTGAACTGGATGCTTTAGAATACCATTCAAAGGCAAGTAAATGATGCCTGACTTTGGGCTGTGCATGGAGTGGAGGACCAGGTTGCAGACAAGTTCTGTTCTTGGAGCTAATGGGAAGGTCATCTCTCCAGCTCTTACATGAGCAAGTGCATAGAGAGAGCATCTTGCGTGTAGATCTGTGCAAAACAAACTAGATGTCAAACTGCAGCTGAGGCACTTTGAAGAGCTGGAAGCTGCATTCACAAAATATCTTTTACTGTTATGGTTAACTGAGCATTATATAGTGATGTGCTGACTGTGAGTTGAACAGGAAGTGACTGATGTGAAAATTGTAATGAAGAATATTTTGTAAAAACATTTTGTAAAGTTGAGGATTCTGTAATTGGGAGCTTTAGAAATCATAAAAAGTATTTGAAACCTTTGATAAAGCCACTGTAACTGGCAATATCGCTATTCTAAATTAACAAAAGAGCCTCATTGGTAATTAAAACTCATAAAGATTCAATGATTTGTGAATAAACAAGGTCTCTAAACTTTCTTAGAGAGGATACTGAAGTGAATGAAAGCATATATAGATCCAAGAGTCTTGTCTTCCTGGAATCACCGTCAGATTGTTTGAGAGGCATGTCACTTAGAAAAGTTGCAAAATCAAATTCTAATAATTTAATTTGATTAACTTACTGTACTTCCATGCTACTTTTAAAATACATAAATTGTTGTTTTTTTAATTGAATTAAAATATGGAAAAATACTGACTTTTAAATCCCAGTATATATCCCAACTAAAAACATGCTTATGGGCACAGTAACCCAAAATTAGATTAAAGTTTGAATTTATACTTCAAATTATTGCTTTGAATTTTTTTTGTTTGGAACAATAATATTCTACCTCTATTGCCTGTGAAATGTTTTATTCACTAGTCTCTCACTCTTTCTTTATCCCAGCTTCTAATTATTGCCACTTTATCAAAAAAAACCAACAAAAGTTAGGCTGGCCTCATTGGCATGCCCTTGGAGTATTTGAGTCAATGATCTCAGTATTTGGGAAGGATCCTTTTCCCACACTGCAAGGTGAAAATGTTTTGATTTCTGTCTCATTGCCTGATCAAGTAGATGCTTGAAAGATCGTTTCTTTTTCTCCTGATTCCTTATGACCATACAGGTTAGGAAGCTCATTTGGGAAGGCACTTTGCATTTAGTCCAAGAAGGACTCAAAAGTGGTTTTCTTCGCCGCACTACTGCAGAACTCAGTGACAGGAAGAATGTTGTTCCTGGACGTGTTGGCTGTGGGTTGACTGAATTATGTGAAATGGCAAAGCAGCTTCCAGCTGTGAATGAAAGTGTCCATCAAGCTGTATGTCTGCTGGATGATGAAATCTCCGTTCTAGAACAGGACCTGCTTTCATGCGTTACAGAAAACAGCTCAAGCAGTGCAAAGATAATTGTGTTAATGGGGCAGAAGTACTTGGTGCCACCAAAAAGCAGTTTCCTTTTATCTGATGTTTCATGTTTACAGCCCCTGCTGAACTGTAAGTATCTCCTGGCATTAGAAATTAGCGCTTCTGTCCTGCCTCAGAAGGACAATTAACATTAAGATTACTAAGGGCTTGCTGAACAGATTTTAATATACAGTATCTCACTGATAGAAAGATCACTTTGACATCTCACAGCAACATTTTCTAACGTTGTGCAAATAGGTTTTCAAAGGAATCTTGAATGGTTAGGAGCTCCTTTCACAAGGGGATTATCGGTCTCCAGGGTGCTCCTTTAAAAATCTCAGCCACAGCATTTTACATGAAGCCCAAAATACAGCAGTTTGTGGGCATGTTCTGAGCCACTGTAAGTATGGAAGTCATGTAATTGTACTAAATTGGTATTAGCTATACTGCTTAGTCCCTGTTTTGCAGGATGAGGCTTTAACATAGGCGAATCCATGCTGCTGGGGCAGTGTTCATTCTGTCTTGACTTTTAGCTAGATTAGACCATGGGAGAGAGATGAGATTATGTACCTTAAAGCAAAGATATCCCTTACAGATTCATCCTGTTCAATGGCAGAGTCTATTTAGATAGGCACGAACTGATTGTGAAGCCAACCCCAGTGTCTCTCAGAGAAGCTGCTGACCCAGCTGGAGGTGAATACCTCTTCATCAAGAACATGAATAGCAAACTCATGTTTAGGGTTGACTTCTCAGCTGCTATACCTCATAGCTGAGAGTATTGGGAAATATAAAAATGAAGAGTCCTGTTCTTTCTTATATATTCTATCTTCCAACTAGAGTAAATCTGGCTTCTCCCATGAAAACTTTTTCAGTTCTCTTTCTGTTGTCCCTTTATTTCCATTTCACACTCTGGGTCTACCTCTCTGTCTCTCTTCACCTCCAGTATTGCAAAACACAGTTTTGCAGGGCTGGTTTGGGGCTCTATGTGTCCTAGTCGTCCTGATGGAAGATCAAACAGGACAGAAATCTTGTGTTCAGGGCTGCAGCCTTTCTTTCTGCTGGCTGCCTTTTCACGTAGCTGCTGGTAGGAAGCTCAAACAAATTTTCAGCTTTGAGACTTGTGCTCTGCTATCAGTTTTTTTTCCAAAAGTCTACAAGATGTTCAAAATTTCTTAGGGGGATCTGGCACAGATCACATAGTTATCTTTTCCTTAGGTTAATCAGCCTAAAAATGTCTGAACTATATGATTATTTGGATTCAAACAAGCATGCTAAAAGCCTTTTGCCTTTTATTTGGAAAGAAGAGAAGAACGTTGTGGGTTTGCTCCATAACTGGCTTTTTAAGTGTTGTCTGAATGTGAGTAGCTAAGCCTTTATAAGTTTTAACTAGTAGACATATTTTAAAACTAATTTACGGGGTTTTTTTTTTGTAATTTCACTTCCCAGACAAGAAAAAATACGATGTAATTGTGATTGATCCACCATGGGAGAACAAGTCTGTTAAAAGAAGTAACAGGTAAATCTTGTTTTAAAATCAAACAAACATCTTTGATCTAGCTTACATTTTTATTATAAGATAACATTTTGATATACTAATGCAATCCAAGGCCAATATAACTGTGAGACTGTATCTTAAACTATCAAATATTTTGGCATTGCCTACCTTCAAGTCTATGAAATGTCTTGGGGATTTCATTGAAATAGCTTGGATACTTTGCCTGCAAAATATTTGCAAGAGTAGACCTTACATTACCAAACTGGTGAGAGAATGTTAGTCCTTGAGACTTAACAGGAAAGCCTGGTAAACAAGCATGTTTTGTAAGGCCCAGATCACGTGGATATTAATTTGAAATTAATAGCTTTACTTTAGTGGGCATAAATAGATAAATGTGCATTTCCAGGACTGAGGTCCAATTTAGAAATTTTAGATTTTAATTTTTTTAAATTTGAGTTGTAGTTTGAGCTTCAGTCTGGTGGGTAGAAGAGAGGAAGTGATGATGCAGCAGTAAAATCCTCAAGTGCAATAGGAACTTTCTGAGTACTGTAGTTTGTGAAGTCATTAACTTAAAATTTTATGGACTTCCTTCTCCACTGAGTAACATCAAGCTTATGCCAGTAGAGCTCTCTTGATTACCATAGAATTGTATCCATGTGAAAGAAGGGTGGGCAGGAATTATATCCTTACAACTTTCTAGAATCATGTCTACTGTAGCTTTGAAGCTTGTTAAGAAGACATAATTTGAAGATGCGGGGACTGATCAGTAGGCTTTACGTTGAAAGCCCTACAGAAACCTCTAGAAATCCATAGTTAAACTTATTCAAGTGTTTTTCTTAACTATGTAAGTTACTCAAAGGAAAACGGTGGTTATTCACAGGCATGAATTAGGCAGCAAGACCCTCTCTCCCTTACAAAATAAAAGGAAAAGGTGGAAGAGCTATTGCTGCTGTTACTTACCTTGTTGATGGCTAATCTTTGTTAAGCATTTCACATCTGGGTTGTGAATCTTGTTTCCTCTTGGCAGTTTAATCCAGGAGGTATTTTGGATTTTATCCTTTTTACCTGTTTCTCACTGCTGTTCTCACTGTTGCACTGTGTAGGGATCTCGGGCACCTGGACAGTGGCTGTCTGTTCCAGTAGGTGGTGGTTTTGATGCTGCAAGGTGTAGGTTCCACGAATCTCAACTCACTAGTAGTGTAGAATAGCATCGTGAGAAAAATGGTAGAATGGGACACAATCTGTATTCATTGATGTAGCATATAGTTAATTCAAAAATGTGCAAAACATTTCTGAGTAGCCTAGAGAACTTTTGCCATGAATGGTAATTTAAAAACAATGAATATCTTCTGCAAATAATTGGAGAACTGATTACTCTTTTATGACCTTTTAACTTGTCAGTCAAGTTAGTGTTTCCCTTGTACTTTTAAATGACTCACTTGTCATTTTCATTCAGAAGAGAGATTGGTTATTATGAAAAGTGAATAATACATTGACTGAAGAGCTACTTTTTGCTAAATGGCTTTGTTCTGGCATAAAGATGAGAGTATCAAATTACAAACTATAGTTCTTAAATTAAACACGAGCTTTTAAATTAAATGTGGGCTTTTAGACTTCTTCAGAATCACAACTCATAATACTTCATTTGGGGGAATAGTAGAAATATGCAGTTAATGGTTCTGCTCAGTATAACTTCAGTACATACACTATTGATTTTATATCCAAATCTATCAGGTATGGCCACTGGGTGTCAGTCTTGGTCCATTTTTTATGACTTGTCAGGAGAGAATTCTTGAAATGTCTTGGCCGTGTAGTTTCTTCGTCCATTTGTGGTGCTTTGCAACTTTTGTATTTGTTATACACTAACTGGGTTTCTCACTGTACTGGCCTATAGATACAGCTACTTGTCTTCGTGGCAAATCAAGCAGATTCCTGTACCAGCACTTGCTGCTCCAAATTGCCTTGTAGTCACCTGGGTGACTAACAGACAGAAACACTTACGGTTTGTTAAGGATGAACTGTATCCTCATTGGTCTGTGAAGACATTGGCTGAGTGGCATTGGGTAAAAGTAAGTTCTCAATTTGTCTTGTTGCTTTCTTGGAGACTTGAGAGGGTTTGCACTATGACACTTTATATTCTTATAATTTGTCTATTTATTATCACGTCAAAGAAAATGTCTCAAGAAATTGTGAATGAAAATCTTCCACTGTGTATTTTTAACTCCTTTATGTAAGATTACTAGAGCTGGAGAATTTGTATTGCCTTTGGATTCTTCACACAAAAAGCCCTATGAAGTTCTTGTATTGGGGAGAGTACAAGGAGACGTAGAGGAAGCCTTAAGGTATGCTGGGGATATTTATGGTAAATGTCTTTTGGAGGCTGCTAGGATTCTTTTGTTCATTATATAATATAAAATCTTATCTTGGTGTCATCTTTTAGCTGATTTTGGGCCTAAAAATAGCTTTACTAGCTTTGGGATGAGGTAGTGCTTTAGCGAGATTGAAGGGTGGAAACCCCTGCCTGTTCCTTATATCTGTCCGTGTTGGTAAACTGGCTCAGATAAAGCCTTGTGGGTGGGACTTAATTTACTGACAGTCCTTGGCACAAGCTGGTGCTGTTTTGGGGATGCTGATGTTTTTCTATACATGCAAACATACAGACCTATGTTGTTTGTTCTCAATGGCTTTCTATGGCTATTGTTAACCACATTTGCTATAGTCTCAGTGATTTCATAAACTGTCCTTTTATATATTATGGCTAAGCAACACTTCCCTTCAATTTACCTGAAGTTTGGCCGTGAATGAGCATCCTGTGTGTTACCTTCTATCTGATGTAACTCTGTGAGACCTGCAGCATCACATTTGGTGATATTCATTCTTATATGCCTTTTCTTGTTTATGCGACAGGAAATCTGAAGATGTACTTCCAATTCCAGAACATAAGTTAATTGTCAGCGTACCTTGCAGTCTGCATTCACATAAACCCCCTCTTACTGGTATGTTTTGTTTTGTAATGTTTCTGTAAGGCATTGGACTTGGATGTCTGAAATGATGTACCTAGAATGAGATACCTTTATATATGAAGTACCTAAATTTCCCATATGCC
This sequence comes from Scolopax mira, assembly GCA_004320125.1. Lineage (NCBI taxonomy): Eukaryota > Metazoa > Chordata > Aves > Charadriiformes > Scolopacidae > Scolopax > Scolopax mira. The sequence continues at coordinate 10,905 of BJBW01002234.1, read as the reverse complement.
AAGCAATTTTGCTCAACAGGACTTGTGATTCCTCAACATTTCTGAAAATGTCAGGCACCTAAGTTTCTAAAAATGGACATGAAAAGTAGAACTTCAAGCATTGTGTGAATGTTTTGGGTAGTCACATAAACCAAAGTTGCATTTTTTTTTTAAATTTGTGTTTTAAATGCAGCAGGAACAGTTTGCCAATACTGTATATATGGAGTTATGCCAAATGAACTAAAGTGCCTGGGGAGGTGGGGGGGGGAACTTTGGGATTATATAGAATAGGATATGTTCTACTTTGTTAATAAAAGCTGAAACCTCTTTCTCTATTATGTCATCCTGTAAGAAATGTTTTTATTTCTGCATGACCTGCTTATATGTTTGCACTGAAGTTGTATCTTTAAATCCAAAATCTTAATTATTTTAAAATTATTAACAATAGGTAACAAATAAGGCATGCCCTGCTTGTTTCTGAGGAGCTGTGTTTGATTTACTGAAATTGATGCAGTAACTCCAACCAGCCACTTAGTGTGGGTATGAATTCAACTTTTAAGAGTTTTGTCCAAAGGATTTGAAGATTTCTGTGTGATACCTTACCTTTTGCACATTGTTCTAGGGCAAGCTTACTTTGACTAATTTAATCAACAGAAATTCATACTTCCTCCATCATTATAGCACCTGAGTGCCTTACAATGCTATGTAAGAATTAAATACCTCTCACAAAGGTGGTTTCATCCTCCTCCAAGGGGAAGCCTCATGATGAATCTGCAGATATTCCTGGTGCACATGGAGCTATGTTCTCGCATCAGAAGAGGCAGGTAGAGGAAAGGCATAATGCTCTTGGAGAGTTTGCTTCATGCTTCCTTTTTCTCTTCTGAAATTTCAGTTTGGAAGAAATTTCTTCAGAAAAATTCCAGTTAGGAAGCTGATCTGGACAGTTACACATTCAGGGATGCTTTAAAAGTTGTATTTTGGGCTTGTATTTATTAAATTAGTGTACGTGTATATATTCCTCTTCAAAAACTAGAGAAGACGTATACTTTGGTTAGCTAAAATAAGTTTAAAATAATAGGCAATTCTAGGAGGATCTTTTTGCAGTTCTGAAGCCACATCTTTAAGAATTAGAGTTACAGCAGGGAGTATTTATATTTATTTAAGCTAATGAATGGTGGGATAATGATTTGTGAGGCAGCCACCTAAGGCCTTTTCAGAAAAGCAATAGTTAGCAGCACACTCGGACACAGCCAGGAAACACGTGAGCCGACCAAGGGAGTGAAACAGCAGCTTGTATAAATTACAGAGAATTCTGGTGCCACAATGGGCCTCGGAACATTTCTTTTGTAGGGCAGAATCTAGGCACCATTATGGGGAAATCTTTATAAGTTATGATCCTGAATGGGTTTTGAAAAAAATTGCCTCTGCCAATTTATGTATTTCTTGAATTTTTACTTGAATGTTGACACTTGATACTGTTGTGCAGCATTTATGTTTCTGTTTGAAAAACTGATTTGCTGTTGAGCAACATCAGCGACTTAGAAGTTTTTTACAGAATTCCATGTGTATCCTAGGGTTTCAGCAGCTCCATTTAGAACGTGGTTATGGTGTGAAAAGGTAGACTGAAAGCTAATTGCAGACGCTTTGACTTCGGTGTTATCAAAGGTTAACTCTTTCATGATCGGACAGTATTCTCAAGCGGCCAGTAGAGAGAGCAGCTGAGCTGCATCCTAGACTGGCTCAAAAGAAGTGAGAACAGAAGCAGAGATTTGGCAATGGGGGAGAAGGACACTTGATGAGTCACACACATTCTTTATGCTTTGTTTAAGTAGTAACAAAGCCAAAAATATTAGTATTTACTGATGCTGTCTGGCACTTTTATTTCTTGTTACTTTTGTAAAGGCTGTATGTTGGTACATATGTAGCCACTTAATGACTGATTATAACAGTTTATCTCTCTGGGGGAAGAGAAAGATGTAAATTAAAGTAAGCCATCAAAAAGAGATATTTGGGTTCCTACAGTGCATTTAACCATAAAATTGCAACTGTAGGGGTTTTTGGTGATGCATGTGCTGTGTTCAATGCTTAGAGCTTTAATATGTCATTGTAAATGTACTTAAAATTTCATATTAACACATTTGCATAAAGAAGCTTATTACTCCTGGTTCTGGTTCAAATAACAGCAGGTTTTCTTCCTAATTCAATTCAATGTTGCTCTTAGAAGACATAGAAGATATTGTCTTACACAGACAATAAGTGTAGTGAAGTAATGTAGAACTTCAGACATCTTTTTTCCTTTTCCTGTTTTATAGATTCTTCTTGTTATAGATATTTCTCCTTCAATTTTTAAGTATGTACATCTATGACTAGAAAATAATATAGAGTATGCCTAAAAACATTGGAATTGATTCTTGGCTGTGTTCTAGACACTTTGTATGTCTCCAGTAGAAGACTGCAATGCTAAATCTTTGAAACTGCCTTCTCCTATAGCAACCCTGGCTTGTTAGGCTGTGTTATAAAAGTGATTTTGGAAGTAAAAAGAAGTAAATGCCTTTTGTGTACCTTGTGAGGCCTTACTTGTAGACGAATTGATAGGTTCGTCAACATCTCGGTTGAATGTTAAGCTCAGATGCAGGTATGTAAAGCCATCTTTGTGCTGAGTATCATGTTTTTTTCTGTCCTACTCTGTTCAAGGATTAGGCAAACTGGGCAATAATTGCAAACATTGCAAACTCTTTTGAAAGGTTATTATGAAATGAGTTCAGTCCTATGCTTTGTGCATTGTATGGCTCATACAGTAAAAAGCCAACAAAGTAATTTTCACTCTAGAGCTTGCTTTTTAGGTAACAGAAGTTCCAAAGATAAGGGGAAGCTGTTGCTTGTTTCAAAAGTGATTCCTCTTTTTGCTTATTTAAACGTTTTTATCAGGGTGCCTCTTCAACACGTATTTGGGATTAAGAGTAAGAAGGTGTAGCAGGTGTCCTACCTGTCCACTGGATCATACTTGAGAAGGAAGTGGGTTTTCTAGAAGACCAGTGTTATATCTACCAGCTGACTCTGTGTGTCCTAGGACACTACATGCCCAAGTATAGGTGCCTGTGTTGTTCTCACAGAATTTATTACACCTGCAAGTAATAAAAAATAATCTATTCATTGTGTATTTAAGCTGCTTATTGTCAGTGGTATCTGTAAGCAGATGGAAGTAAATGTTGTTGATTTTTTTTTATTATTTTTTTTTTAAAAATGTATTCCTATTGTAGAAAAACTTAATATTTGATCTTTCTACTGATGAAGATCCTCTAACCTGTTGTCAGAGGAAGAATCTCCAGAGTTTGCTTAAGGGCTGCAACTTAGATCTATGTGTGTTAAGATAGCCTTCTGGTAATATAAAAGCCTACAAAGAAGCTATAAATTACAAATTGAACACTGACTTTTCCTATTTTAAGGAAACTAGTGTAATGAGATTTTATGCCAACAAAGTACAGCCACATTATTGCCCTCTTGATATGGTAATTTTCATTGCAGTGGAAGTTGCTGCCTGATGTGATTATGTAAATACCTACAACCTAGCAATGAAAAATCATACTCTAATGTGATCTTGAGTTACATATAATGTCTCTGTTTTTTAAAAAAAAGGTCTGACATAAAAAAGAGCTCCCCCTTTCTGGCAGCAGGAGAGTGGGAGATTCCTGGGACTTCCTTTTTAAATTCTTTAACCTGATCAATTGAAAGATTGGCACAACCTTCCTGCCTTTGCTGAACTGATCTGTTTTTTGGCTACCTTTTATTTTTCCTTTTTGGGAAACCAATCTTTGAGGTTGGTCGAATCTCTGAAGTCTGCTTTTAAATTTAGTTCTCTTAGGCATGGGCGTATTTGGTGCTTAGCAAACTGCTTTTGATTACTGGACTTCGTGCTGTGATGATGTTTTTAATCTATACATTTTTAAGAACAAATGTCAACATTACTAATATGCTTTTAATGAAATTTTGTCACCTAAATAATTGCTTCCTCCACTTAGAAGCCTGTATAAAGCACAAACTAATTCTCTTTTGGTTTTATATGGAGGGTGGAGAAAAGTCATATAAAGCCTGACTCTGCAGTAGGCTCTGCATGATCTCATGCTCATTAGGGTCAAAAAGATATCGTACAGAGGTGGGAATTTGCTCACAGAGAGCTTATTGAAAGCTTTGGAGCTTTGCTTTTAGCAGTCTTTTCCTTCTCTTCTGTGTACAAAGTGCAACCTTCTGCAGCATGGATTTTCTTAGATGATCAAGAGAATACATTATTGGAAGACTTCTCTTAAAGTCATAAAATCCTAGAATGGTTTGGGTTGGAGGGGACCTTTTAAAGGTCATGTAGTCCAACCCTACCTGCAATGAGCAGGGACATCTTCAACTCGATTGGGTTGCTCAGAGCCCTGTCCATCCTAATCCTGAATCTCTCCAGGGATGGAGCATTTACCACATCTCATGGCAACCTGTCCCAGTATTTCACCATCCTCACTGTAAAAAATCTTCTTCGTTATGTTGTCTTAATCTACCCTCTTGTAGTTTAAAACCATTGCCCCGTCTCCTGTTGCAACAGGCCTTGCTAAAAAGTCCCTCCCTGTCTTTCCTGTAGGCCCCTTTTAAGTACTAAAAGGCTGCCATAATGTTTTCCCAGATCCTTCTCTTCTCCAGGCTGAACACCCCCAGCTCTCTCAGCCTGACTTTATAGAAGGGGTGCTCCATCCCTCTGTGTTGGCAGCAAATTGTGCAGAAGAAATCCTTACCTCAATAAAGCATGGAAAAAGAACAATAAATTTTACCACATTACCACATTTTTTTTATTATGGTGGGTTTGCAAAATATATAATAGCGGCTCCTCAGAAATGGTGTCTAATTAGATGAACTCCCGTGACAACCAATAGCAATGCTCAGCGCAGCAAGTTTTCTGTCAGAATGTACATTTTTCCTCTAAACCTCCCAGATTCTTCTCTGCAAATGTTAGATCTGTTTAAACATTTTAGCTCGCCTCTAAAAGAAGCAGGTTTTTAGAATAAGATTCCTGCTGGTAGCAGGATTTTTTAGATTAAAAGCTGCCTTGATAATCACCCATCTGAGACATTCATTTGACATTTGCTAAAGATTGGTGGAAGGAGAATAGATTTATATGTCATGCAAAAATACAAGAGAGTCTGGAAAGACCTATTACAAAATACTTAAAAAAGTTTTGAATGGATTGACAAGCTCAGCTGGGATCTCACAGGGAGTCTGGGATGGGCAAACTTGATGCAAAAAGTCAGAACTTGGATTGCACCAAAAATCCCCCAAACAAAACCATTCCCTCTCATACTTTGATGTACGCTGATTGGATTTATTTTTGCTTTCTGCCTTGATCCTATCTGAAGAGAGTGAGTCAACAGCATAATGTTGGATTTACTAGCTGTGGTTTTAAACAACAAATTCAGAAACCACTGGGAGATCTGAACAAAAATGACCAAGATAGCCTTTGGAAAAGGAAATTATTCACAGTTGGCTTTCTTTTGTCCTCAAGTCACAAAAATAAAAACTTAACATGTAATTTTTAGTTAGATATGTATGTTTTTTAGTCTTTCTGCCTCCTTTGTGTTGAGTACTCCTTAAGCATTGTCTTTTTTCATTCATGTTTTTATATGTAATATCTTTGTAGCTGTTTTATGAAATGTAGTTAAGAATTTGTTTGATCCAGCCACAAACTAAGCGGCTCTCTGACAAGTAACATGCTTAACAATAAACTGTTTGCAATAATACTTTATAGGTGAAATGCAAGATCTTTTTCTATCACTCCAAGAATGCCAGTTATAATCGGTGACACAATTGATGTTAATGACGGGCATCTATTTATTTGGATTTAAGCAGTAAAAAAATGCCCAACTGTAGAAGAAATTTGAAATTTATTTTACTGAATGAAAAGACCACAGTTGTATAAGTATTTTTCAGTTGCCAAGCTGGTTTTGGGGAAAGAGAGTTCCCTGCATTTTTATAGCCCATTTTAGCTCTATGCCTATTTAACTGGTGTTTCTTGTTTTACATTTTAACTGTTGTCATAGGAAAAAAATGCTTTTATCCCCTTAAAGATGTGGAGGAAAAGAATGTAATCTTAATTAAGGAAAGGATTTATTTATTTATTTATTTTTAGAAGTGTTGCCCCTGTGTTATAGGGAGTAAGTGAGTCTTTAACACGTGTTTGGTTGATATTAGTGAAAAATTCAGAAGTCATTTATGTAGAGGCTGAAATAAATCCTCATTCCCTTTCTGTAAATGAAAACCAATAAATCAAGGCTATTGAAGGCCTTGACAGTATTGTTCAGAATCTCAAGGGCACTTATTTAAAATTACTTTCTCACTATAAATAGTCCAGGTGTTTGATGAAACCCTTGAAATTAATTTGCTGCCTCTCCCTTTTTTAATGAAACATTCCGTTTTTCATCTACTAGGAGCACAGGGGAGATTTTATTTGTTTACTATTGTTATTTGTACCTTTGTCACTGTTGTGATCTTTTTTTTTTTTTTTTTTTCCCTCTTGCACAGCGGTTCTGGCAGAGTTTATCAAGCCAGATGTGGAATGCTTGGAGTTGTTTGCTCGCAACCTACAGCCTGGCTGGACCAGCTGGGGAAATGAAGTTTTGAAGTTTCAGCACATTGATTATTTCACTCTTCTGCAGAATGAAAACTGAGTTGGGTCTTGTAGCTTAATTCTGAAATTCTGCATCTTCCCAGCAGGTTCTTGAATTTGCCTTTTTACTGATGATGCACCCAGAAGGTAACAGAAATAAAACCAATTGCACATCAGTTAAAATTCTTGAAGTGACAGGGTATCAGTTTAATGGTATTTGTACATTTGTACAAGCTAATTCTTTGTTTTGATGATACTGAGATTTTAAAGTCCATTCTTGATGGTTTTTTCCAGACCTCAAGAAAAGAAAAGTATTTTAAAGTATTCTCACTGCAGCTATCAAATCTGAGCATTGTAAGTGTTACAGTATTATCCTCATAATATATTTTTAAAGAATGGTATGTTATTTTTAAAGAGTGGCAATGGGAGGAAGCAGTTCTGAATTAGATATGCTTCCTTAAAGTCCGCTGTTTTTTGCAAAATAGTGGATTTTGAACTAAAATACTTATGGAGCCAGTGTATCTTCCTGAATGTTTGTATCTGTATGTCTACCTCAGAGGAAATGAAAGGAGTGGTGCTTGTGTTAATTGGCAAATGAACTGTTGGCTGACCACATTCTATGTAAAATTACACTTTTGAAACAGTCAGCAATTCTGTCTTTCTGTGTATGGTATTTATTCTTAAAAAACATTGTAAGTGATCGGTCTCAACATCTTATAAATTCTGCATATGCCAACAAAATACAGCCACATTGTTGCCCTCATTAACAGAATGTAAATATTTTTAAAAATTCTCTTTCCTTATGTTCATAGAAAATTAAAAAGCTATGCCAGTGAGCTGTATTTTTCAGCTAGCATAAAAATAACTACGTTTTTTTTAAGAATGGTCCACTTTGTGTGTCTTTTGCTGCTCTTATATTTGCTTTGAAAAATAAAAGGAGGAGACTTAATGAAGCCCCTGCCACTTATTTGCACCAGTAGAGGCAGAGCTGCTGGACAAGCTGATTTTCCCAATGGTGAGCTCTTGAGTTCTGACTGACTATTTATAATGCAATGCAAACAGAAAATGCATTGCTTACCTTCTTTGCATTCATTTCCTTTGTGGTAGTCTGATGAGCTGTGAAGGTTTTTAAATTAAGCTTTAAACAGTAGCAGATTATTTTTTGATACTTTCGTAATAAAAATTAAAATAAAAACTCATCAGTGTCTAAGTTCCAGACCCAGTTTCTATATCACCGTTTGATTTCACATTGTGCCTATTGGAGCAGTAGAGTTAACAGAACAAGGAAAATGCTTTCTGTCTTTTTTTTTTTCTTCTTCTTCCCTTCTAAAAGTTAAACATATACTCAAAATAAATGAAGAATGTAGCACTGAAAGTAGTTACCAGGCAAAACACTTCTTGCTGCATGATTTCACTTAGCCCGCATTTTAAACTGTCAGTACACAAGCAGCCTTACCTACAAGGGGTAAGATACCTTGCTTTAACGAGGGGGGATAAGAAGGTTCTTTACTTACTTTCATTTTCACAAGATACTGTCTACCTCAAGCTTCTGAGCTCCCAGGCAGAATTCCCCTCCCAAGATGGTCTCGTCCAGAAGTAAATGAGCGTATGAGACTTAAGTACAGAATGAATCATTACTGCTGCACATACCTCCTCTTCCCTTTGTACTCTGTAACAGCACAAGAAAGGATGATATTGTCTCTTCTACATCCGCTGCTATGAATGGCTCTAGATTATCTTTTAATTGCAAATAAAGGAAAGGGACAAACAGTCTCGGAGATGAGGAAACCACCCTTTTCCTCCTTTGAGATAAGCAGCAGAACCTTTCTAAGGGAATGACTACCTTCCAGCTGTTGAAGAATTGATGCCTATTTAATTTATCTTTTCTGTAGAGTCCCTTTGCAGGTTGCAGTCTTCTGGCCCTTCCTCTGTTTTCTGAGCTGCCGTACTCAGAACCTGACCCGCTAATTCCAGCAGCTGGGAATCCAGCCTCCTGAGTGTAGTTTGTATGTAGATGGCATGTGCAGGCAGGCTATAAGCTCCTCAGGCTGGAAATCAAAAACTGAAGATTGGAGTCTTAAATAATACCTGATCCTGTCATAAATAGTTATAAAATTGTAACTCCTACAGCTGCTTCCTCTGTTGCTTTTCCAGCCCTCTGGCTGTGAAGAAAACCTCGTGAATATGACAAAAATGGTGTTCTCCACCTGCAGCCAAATGAAACTGTTGAGTTTTCTCAGGGGGAGGTTCAATATATCTCTGTGGCTAACTCAGAAATCTCAGGGTGGTGTTAACAGTTGATAGTTTCAGGGTCGTTTTTAAAATGTAATTATTCACCTGTTATGCTTAATTCATAGTTTAAATAGCCTCTTACACTCTTCTAGTAGTCCCCAACCAGCCATCAGATCTTTCAGTGTCAGTCAGATGATTCCTCTGAGGCAGAATCCGAAGCGTACTGAAAAAATCAGTGGGGAGTGAAGCCAGCTAATATAAAAGGACAACTTAAGATCCAATTTTCTTTTATAAAAGAATAATATTATCTGTATCAATTGCTCTATATTAGATTTGGTAATATGGCAGTGAAAAGATGCCCTCTGTTGTGTCAAACCCTGTATAAAAAAGGAAAACTTCTCTGAAGAGTTTACAAACTTGGTGAGAAGTGACAGAACAAGGGAGAAGATAAGGATTGAAGAATGCAGGATAATAATAAGATGTTGAGGCAAATATGGTAAGTAGCAGCCTTGGCATTATGCACATCTTCAGTGCTTCTAAGAAATGATAGGTCCTTTTCCCCAATTTTTAAAGAGATTTTCTGTTTTTCTATTTTGGTATGTTAAACTTCACACATTCCAAGGAAAAATAAGTGAAGTGTGTATTTTACTACCAACATTGACAAAAGAGAATTTTTTTTATGTTCTAAATTCTATCTCTGGTGGTTCGGTGAAGTGAAAAGTGTGCTCAGTAATTTTCAGAAAGTACTGAAGTTTCAGATTTGGTACATCTCCTGTTATTTGAGCAGGACAATGATAAAAACATTCTTTCACTAGGTGTTCTCCACTACTTAAGGCCTTTTAAAATTATGTCTTATTGCAAAAAGATCTCAGTTTGTAAAGCAATAAGAAATAATGTTAAGCTATTCCTATATGTAGAGTACATCAAGTGTCATAATCAAGGTTAGTTTTATGAAGCTTCAGGTTTGAGTATGATTTTGAAATGTCAAATTAGCATATGACCTTTACTTGTATTTTTAAGCTTTTATAAAGTAAAAAGAATTATACCAGTAAGATATGTTTTTGGAATAGAGATTGGTAGGTGTGAACTTCTGTGGAAACAGGGAAGTTTCTTTTGCAAGATTAAACATTATTTAAAGAGTGAAGTAAGCGAGCAGCTCTTACCTCTTTATAGGATTCAGCTCAGATAGGTGTCAGCAGCAGTAGCATTGACTTTGAACATCGATTTCTAAACTCTATAGACAATGGTAAAAAAACAGGAGGAAAATGCTACTATGCCCTGATAATTTTGTTCATTAACCTCATCATCCCACTGTGGTGTCTTGGGTACTCCAAGCTAAATGGTGATCACCTGAGAAGAGAAGAGGTAAAATCCTGTTTGTGGCCTGGTGGTCAGATGTAGGAGGGCATGGCAATGGAGGAGGCTGAAGTACCACGTTTCCACACTCTTGGAGCTGAGGATTTGGAAATGCGTCAATAGAAAAGCTGGCTGCTGTCACAAGGACATAAAAATATGCAAGCTATGTGAGAGAAAGCTGTGATTTCTCCATTACTCCTTGTGTTGCCTAATTTGTAGGAATAAGGATAGAAAAGAATCATCAGTAAATAAGATAAACAGAACAACAGTACCCTATCAGGATTGTTTTCCACAGCTGGAATTTTATTTATCAGTTTCCTCATGCTACCTGTTTGATAAAAAAAAGAACAAAGTGGGGCCTCATTGGATGACCCAAATGAAAATGACAGCCCTGCCTCTGAATATAGGTGACTTTTTTCAGGGCAGCTAGGGAGATGAGATAGTATTCATAACTGGTTGGTTGGATGAGGGGAGAGCAGCAGATGTCATCTACCTTGCTACCATTTTCCATTGGGAAAATGAGGAAATTTGGGCTGGATGAGGGGACAGTGAGGTGGATTGAGAACTGGCTGTGTGACAGGACCCAAAGGGTAATGATTAATGGAGCAGGTTCAAGCTGGAGGCCTGTAACCAGTGGTGTCCCCCAGGGGTCAATACTTGGTCCAGTCCTGTTCAACATATTCATCCGTGACCTGGACGAG